>ML792983.1:164806-210953 GCA_009831015.1 Picea engelmannii | reverse complement strand
TATTTAAAACATAATGTGATGTTAATATTTAAAATCTTGAAATGTGTATTAATATAAGTAATTTTATATTTGTTTTATAATTCAAATTATTATTTTTAAATATATCAATAATTATAAATTAATGATAAGTCAATGATAATTTATTTAAAACATAATGTGATGATTTAAAACATAATGTGATGTTAATATTTAAAATCTTGAAATGTGTATTAATATAAGTAATTTTATATTTGTTTTATAATTCAAATTATTATTTTTAAATATATCAATAATTATAAATTAATGATAAGTCAATGATAATTTAAGAATAACAAAAAAATTATTTGTTAATTTGAGATACTTTCAAAACTAATTAAAAATATTAATACAAGTAATTTAATATGGTTTTATAATTTAATTTATTTTTTAAAATATATTGATAATTATAAATTAATGAATAACAAAAAATTATTTGTTAAAATTTGAGATACTTTAATCTAATTAAAAATTAAAATTATAGTGTAAGAAAATAAAATGAAATTAGTTTTTAGAATATATAATTTATTTAAAAAAATTGGATATTTATTTAATATTTTTTTTAAAGAATGGTTTGTTATTTTTTTGGAAAAATATAATGCATATGTTTATGATAGTGCAAAGTTGACTACTAAAATGATGGAATTTCTTTGAAATAATTAGTACAATTGTATATAACAATTTGTTCAATTTTTTAATATTAATTTTATTACTTTTTTAATTAATAAAACATTACCTTTGAAAATAGTAGTAAAGCATTGGTGCATGGTTTGAGGGCCTTAACACAATCAAATGAATATTTTTAAGATTTTAGATCTTGATTTGTAATAATGCGATATATATTTTTTTCTTAAATGGGTAGGGTGATAAAACGTTATAGCAGGAAAAAGGTTTTTTATATTTTAAAATGGTTTTATATGTCCACACAAAAATAAATAAAAAATAACAAGTAATATATACATACATCATGGCATGCAAAGGTACATGGACACTACTGTCTAAAATATCAGGGGTTTCCCATGCTCTCTCATTATGTTATTTTTAAATAAGCTATATGTGTGTGTAGTTTCATTAGTGATGGACTTGTGTAGCTTATTTGAAAATAACATAATGAGAGAGCATGGTCCATGTACCTTTGCATGTCGTGATCGTCCATAAAGAAAACACGTGTAGGTCCTTATAAGTCTTTCATTTCTCAAATTTTAATTAGACTTGAAATGGATACTAAGCTTGCTTGTTCACCTACGTGTGCATCCTCACCCACAATGGGTTAGCCTACTTGCTCATCCTCTCCCTTTAGTTGAGAAAAAAGCACAATTATTGAGAGGGATTTGGAAAAATGAAGGTTTTGTCATTTTTTCAACCTGAACCACCAAACTTGTCATGTAAAATCTAAATCCCTAGAAACCAAGCTAGAAAACAAGTTGCTAAGTAGAAACACTCCTATAAAAAAATTTTGAATTTAAAATAACATGTACACATTTTTTTTTTGTCAACAAACAAGTCTAATTCTATTAATCAAGGAAGACTAAAATTATACAAAATCAACTTGTTTGTTGGCCTACTACTAGGGACACCAGACCAACAATAGTGGTATGAGTCATCAGTCCATAAAGTTTGTTCAATATTCTGAATTATGACTATGCTAGATATATTATTAAGACTTTCTAGATTACTATAAGTCCTTATATGGTGATAATAAGGATGATTAGAAAACACGTATATAATTAGAAAAAGGTTCATCATACAAAAAAATTAATTCATATGGATGCCACCTAGCCCAGGGATTGCTTGTTGGTGGGAGGATGGAGGCTACCGAGAGGTTGTTCCACTTGCTGAGGAGCCAGAGGAGGAAGCTTGGCTCTAATGTATCGAAGTTGAATCATGACTTCATCCAGCTACAAAGAACTTCCTCACGGTCCTACAAAATATTCCCTATCTTCATGTGCCAATAAAGGTCAATTGTTCACCAATACTTGGTGTCACGTGCTCTGGAGCTACCAAGGTCTGAAATCCAATTTCCCATCTCTGCATCTACTTCCCAGTCATGGATAGTTCCACATTTTATACGAATGGTGTTCTCTATTTTTTCTTTGATATGGAGAGGGATCAACTCCTAAAACTCATTGGAAGAGGCTCGAGCGTCCTACTGCACTTTGTTATTGATGGGTTCGAGGCTTGAATTCCTTGATTTGGAAGGGTCATGTTGAGATTTGCGACCACGAAAATAGTCTCGCCGATACCCGTGAGCATGAAGCATGGATTTAGATAGAGTGACTGAATTAAACGTCAGAGAGGTGACGATTAACTGCAATAGGGAGTTCGTGCAGAGGTTGAGAATAAGGAGAGAAAATAAGGGAGAGCTGACATTCCTTTTTATCGTATTATGGAGCCTCAATGTTCCAGGATCCCAATTATACACAATGATGACAGATTGATGAGCCAAATTGTCTTGAACTAGGCCTTGCGAACTAAGTGGGGTGGCCCTCCTTCTGGAATGATGGTCGAGATAATCAGATGAAGTCATGATCAAGTCTATGTATCAATGAACGAGGTGGATATTAGTCATCATGAGTGGTAATAAATGGTGCATTTAAACCCATATCATCAAAATTGAACCCGTTGTCCTTCACTGCTACCACCTGAGTTTGATTAGACGTCACCAACTAGGTTGTGGAAGGTTTAGCCACGTGCTAGATAGGATTTGAAACAACTACCAGTCAGGCCTGGAATTTGACGTTCTACAGGACGTTTTTTTTGTTTTTAAACGTATTTGACACGTGGATACAAAATCCACACGTCAAAATTTACCGGTATAAAAATCTCCAACCCGTCAGTTTGACGTTCCACTTCATAGTGTAACCGTCATAAATTCTAGGTGCTTAGTTTACTATAGTGTCACCTACCTAGGCTTCACACTGAAGAGGGGTTGGGTAAAGGTTTGTTGGAGGATTAAATTTAACAATAAACAAAATTTAATTAGTTTCAAACTCCCAATCCTTGAAATTTAATTAGTTCACATAAAATGTTAATAGTTAATTGAATATCCATTCAATCAGTTCGCCTTCATCTTCCTCCGCTTCCAACTTTGCTGTCCACAGAACACTTTCGCCTACTCGAGCAAGTTTGAGCGGCAGCTCTTCTTACTCTTCTTCCATTTCTGCCGTGGCTTCGTCTTCTAACAATTTTGGCCTGGACAGATCCTCGTCGTAGGTACGTTCCACAGGCAGTCCAATTTCATCGAAAGATGGTGCCAGGTCCTACTCAAATTTACATATAATAACACAAGACAATTTGACATTCATGAATTTGGGGTAAAACGTAAAATGACGGGCATGAAAAACAAATGACCGTCATCAAAATTTCACTTGAAAGGTAAGATAAATTTGAAATTCCAGCCCTGCTACCAGTTGCATCTTCGACACCCCATCCAGAGGAATAACATGCACACATTATAGAAGGTGAACAGAGTTTAAAAAAACACGCATATTAATAACACATGCATTTTCCATAACATGCACATGTTATTTTAAAATATATAAATAAATACAAAAATTAGATCCCCTTCACAAATTTGGCCTTTAAAGGGTGGTAAAATTTTCATAACCTTTTACCTTAACCTCCATTTTTCATCATAATTGTACCATTGGAAAGATCTCAGAGATCTCTACATATTTCTTGTTACAAAATTTTTACATTTCCATAAAAACTCTATTCTATTTTCAAAAGAATAAAAAATGGACTAGGTAACATTTAGAATCATTATTTTACTCCCAAGACCAATGAGGGCCTTGATAGTTGTCCATAATGCACAAAACCTCAAAGTGGTGCACATATGACACTCATGGGATAAACATTGCTTTTATAGGGACTTGAGACCCATATCTAGCACCTCAAATCTCGTAATGGTGCCCATATTAGACACTTGTGATGAAGATTCCCTTTATACAACTTCTATGAATGGTCCATGATCCCTAAAAGTATATTTTAGGCTCTACGATGCCAGTGGTTGTCCTTGGACCATGTTCACGACCTTAATAATAATCCCTGGCATTCCAAACATCATAATGGTGTCCATATTATAGATGTGGGATAAATATTCCATTTACATGGTGTTTGTAGTAGTTTCAAACCCTATGCATGGTGCATGAACAATGAAAACATATTTTATTGACTAAGACATTTCTTTTTATCTTTTTACCATGGGAAGTGTCTTGAAAACCATCTCTAGTGTGGAAAACCTTGTCATGCTTCTGATATGACCATGGTCAAGGCCCCTAGTGTTAGAAAAACAATATCATAGAGCAATAAAATAAAACAAATGAGGAAATAAAACAAAAAATATACACAACACAATAGAGACACATATATGCATGGTTCACCTAGTGTGGGCAACGTCCACAAGAGAAATTCCCAGGTCCTTCCTTTATTATTATCCAACAAATGAAGGGATACAACCTACAACATACTCGTTGTAACTTCCTCTTCTTTCTCTCACAATATCCTCTCTGAGAATACAATATTCACTCACTCACAAAGACGCAATACAATTCCCTCATACATTAAAGAGGGTTACCATCTAGGGGAAAAATACCTAACATAACTTCTATCGTCAGATCTATGACCTTATAATGAATGGTCCAGATTGACTACAAAATTACAATATTTTACAAGGCAATTTTTCCCAACATTTCACTTCGGGGGTGCTACCCCCGAATCCCCCACCAAGGGGGATCCAAAATTTCTCATCACCCCTCTTGGAACCCCCTAGAGAGAGAAGTGGGGGGGGGGGATCCCCCCCACACCCCCCATCAGGTAATGTGGTCCAAACGCAAATGAAACAAGACTTTTGAATCAAGAAGATAATCAGGCTCCACAACCAACACCTAGACCCATCCTTGGTTAAAAAAATCTCCTAATGGTAACTTCCCATACCTCACTTGAATGGTAAATATCCATTTTAAATGGTGTGTGTAGTGATTCAACACTTCCTTTTTTCACATGATCCCAAGAAGCTTCATTTAGGTCATATGGCCCCTTTTTCCTCCCTCAACCATGATCAAGACCTCAAGATCCATCTCTAGTATGAAAAACCTCCTATTGGTGTCTATATCTTAGTCAAAGGGCCCATGTTCTACTTTTAGTTCATGTTCATGGACTAGATCCTTAATATATTTATATAGGACTTGAGGCGCTTTATTTTCTTCTCTTACAATGGTTAAGACCACAAGACCTATCCTTGGTGAACAAAACCTCCTAATGACACCCAGATCCTAATAAAAGGATAAATATTGACTCATGTGCCTTAAAAGATTCATTTATGTCATTATACCATTTATTTTCTTTGGTGAACATGGTTAGGGTCCCAAAACCCATCCATCATGTCTAAAAAAATTGATGGTCCCCATATCTCATTTAGAGGCCAAAGATTCTATCTAAATCATTTTTTGGGTGGTTCAAGGTGTCACTAATGGATTATGATACCTATAAGATTTATTTATACCTCATGGCCCTTTTTCTTCTTTGTCAAACATAATTAACTCCTCGAGACCCATCCCTAGTATGTGTAATCTCTTAATGATTCCCATCCCACCAAGAGGCCAAAGATCCCCTTTATAGGGTATATGTGGTGGTTTGAGTCCTAGTTCAAGGACCAAGGCCCTAGAAACATATTTTTGGGCCAAAGGCCCTTGATTTCCTCACTTTTTCAAAGTCAAGGTTCAAGACAAATCGTTTTCAAAAGTACCTAATGGTAACCATATTCCAATAAGGGTTAAAATTCCTTTCTAAAGGGTTTTGTGGTGGTTTGATGTCTTGTTGATGTCCCATAAGACATATAAGATTATTTTAAGGATTAAGGACCTTATTTTCCTTCCCCGATCATGATCAAGGCATTATGTCCCATCTCTACTATGTAAAAATCTTAATGGAACACCTATTCATATTGTTGGAAAATAATTTTGGATGAGAATAACTAAATTTTGGGAACTGCGCCATAATAGAGGAATGAGTAAAAGGGAGGACCCGTGTGCATGGAAAGGGCATGCAGTTCAACACAAAAGCAGGGAAAATAAACTTTTCAACATAAAATCAAGG
Organism: Picea engelmannii; assembly: GCA_009831015.1. Taxonomy (NCBI): domain Eukaryota; kingdom Viridiplantae; phylum Streptophyta; class Pinopsida; order Pinales; family Pinaceae; genus Picea; species Picea engelmannii. Next base: position 204,842 of record ML792983.1, on the reverse strand, counting down.
AAATAAGCAAAGTGGTGCTAAAGCAAGAAAAACAATTATGACCTATTAGTGTTTTGGGGATAAGTTGTTACTAGGGTTTTTATCCCTAATTCAATGTATAAATGTGTACGGGGTCAGGGAAGATGAGGTTGGCTTGGCTGAGAGAAAGATATTAGGTTACTAATTAGTGATGAATATGAGAAGTTGCAAATATATGCTTGCACTACAAAGTGGTTAGGTACGTTTTGGGATTACAATATGCGACGTCTTTTGTAAGCACATTGCACATGCCTGAAATGATTGTGCTTGAATATTAATGTAAGAAGCCAGTCGTTGTGTACGTAGCCCAAGGATTGGGTGAACCATGTTAAAATAATGCGTTTGATGTGTTTGTTGATGTGATCATTCATGAATGTTATGTTTCTTCATGATTAATATAGATCTGTTTAAGATATGTTTGATGCACAATAATAATGAATGATTCAATGGGTTAGTTATGTCAAAATCTAGGTTATACTATTTTTGCACACTAGGGTTTAGGGTACTGAATGAATCTTGGATGGGTGAATGTTGCACAATGTTATGGTAAAATTAGTGAACTGTTAGTTAATGAAAGTTTCACCTAGGGTTTGATGACTGATAAAATGATGCTAAATAAGGATAATGCGCATAAGGTGAATAAGTATTGATATTTATGTTGATAGCCTCACATCCCCTCATCCCTGCAAAAACTTGGCTCCTGTTGCCCTAGTAGATGCCTCGAGTGAGACTTCACTTGCATGCAGGTGATTCCCAAAGGGATGGTGTCTAAGGGTTTTGTTGGTTTAATAACTTGAACCTAGGGTCTTATAACTACGCGCCAACAAATGGTTCAGTTGTCAGGACCCATAATTTGTAATTGAGGTAATGTTTTGGAGACCGATTAAGAAAGAGTTTCTCGAATGGCTGGAAAGGAAGGAGAGAAAATTTTCCCAAGGAGAGAATGGAAACCCTCAGATCAACAGTAAACAATGGTTGCAAAGGTATGTGTACACAGATCTACTTGATATTTTCTTTGGTGAATTTATGAATATTTTAGCTAAATGGTTAGAAACGTTAGTGGAGAATACTAGAAGATACCGAACTATAACTCTGAGGAATTGGACCCCTGAGTAGGTAAGACAATTGAATTCTGTAAGCAATACTACTTCTCGTGCAGTTGATTTCTGGTTGAATAACATACTGGGAAGTCATATTATGAAATTTGTAGTAGATTATACCCAGTCGTATAGTGTGCCATAAAGGAATTTCTTCAAGGGTCCGAGCAGAATATTTCTGAAAGCATTAGGTACATGGATAAAGATGTTTTTGTGAAAAAAATGTGTGATGATGATGGAATCTGATTTCTAGGGGGTTTCGCACACATAGGGGAACTGGGGGTTGACGAGGGGATGGTATGAAGGTAGGAAGGAATGAAGAAAGAACTAAATAAGGAAGGGAAGGAATGAGGATGTAGAGAAATGAAGAAGGTGTATCATAAGAAGAATAAAAATTCAGAGTACTTCATAGTGGAAGAAGATACAAGAGGTTCAAAATTGGGGCTAATAAAGGAGAGTCATGCAGTGAGTATGAGAGGAGAGAACCCTGCATAATAGTCCAGATCGTAGAAATACTCGGTACGAAAGAAGAAGGAGAGGATCCTTAGTTCAATCCTATAATAGAAGAGTTGTTAAGTTCTATTGATGTTGGATCCTACGTCGAACCCACGACCCCATGTGCATCACCTGGATCTAAGATAACATTTGAAAATTTTTCAAAAGAACTTATAGTTAGAGGAGGAAGTATGAATAGTATTATCTAGATCAATGGAATCCATGCATCTAGTCAAAATCAACCATCAACATCAAGGGGAGGTACTGTGCAAAACACCATGGCATGGTTAGAAAACACATTAATAATGCACGAGTTTGAAGGAGTTGGGTCAGAGGACCCTGAACAACATCTATTTGTATGTGAGACAATTTGAGCTAAGAAGAAATTCTAGGATGAGGCTACAAATATTGCATGATTGAAAACAATGTTTAGAGGCCGCACATTAGTCTGGTACATGAAACTGCAAAGTACTACACTTGTAGGTCAAGCAAGGACATTGGCATAAATTTGACAAGCGTTATTGAAAGAGTTGAAGAAGTCAAAATATGAGTCGCAATACAATAAAAAATTGAAGGAAATAAAACATGTGCAAAATGAGTCAGTTTGGAACTATGATCAAAGATTTATGTATTTGATGGGTAGATTGACATTCCAAATTCCAAATCAATGTCACGGAGAATGATTTATTACAGGACTATTACCACACATCACTGCCTAGTGATACAACATAAGGTTGTGTCACATCCTAAATCTTTGGAGATTGCAATGAAGATGAACAAATCTCTTATAGGGGATGATGGGGGGATGGATCAAGTCCAGACACAATTAGATGCCTTGACAATCGAATTAGTAGAGCTTACAAAAGGAAAGGAGAAGAGGGAACAAGTATGGTGTATCACGTGTAGGAATAAAGGCCACCATAAGGACAAGTGCCTAGCCTTTGCACAGTATTTCATGACTGGAGCACCGAACCCACTACCTGGAGGAGGGTACTGTGAAATAGGCAATAAATGGGGACATCATCCGCATGATTTTTCACTGCTACAAAAATACCAGAGTGCACCCCAAAATTTGTTTTTTAACTTTTTCAAGTCAGTAGGGAACAGAGAGAAGGATTTTTGTGAATTCGACCTAATGAGAGAGAACACTTCGGATATGTATATAAATCAAGAGGAAAATACTGCAACAAAAGGTGGTGTTCCACAATATAACAATCAAAGAATCTTTATTCCAGGAGGTCGAGGAGGATGTGGAAGAGGTCGTGACTGAGGGGGTTTTGGCAGAGGAGCTTGAGAAATAATAATTTTCTACAATTTTAATCAAGTGGGACATTTAGCTCGTGACTTCATGAATCCTTGTACATCCTGCATGTATTGTAGAGAACTGGATCATGTGACAGAAGAATGCCTGCAATTACTTGCAAGGTGGCAGGTAAGAGGGAATCAAAACCATAACCCAAATCAGAACGTACAAAAGATATCAACAAAGAAGAGTGATGAAGGATATAGAATAGTCATTGTCATGCGCAGAGGAGTTAGGACAGGGGATGATAAAGGAGCACAGATGGAGCAATGGGTGAGGAAATCAACATGACCTATTCTGACATTTGACCCACAATGCAAAAAAGAGACATATCAACAAACAAGGAAGGACATACTAGGACTATATTGGATAACATCGACATCATTTGCACCTCTTTTGGTTGACATGTCTTTGGTATATGATCGTACTATCCCAGAAAGGCCACTTCAATAGGTAAGTACATTGAAATAATTTTTTTAGACTTGTTTAAAATTGATGAAAGATGAAACCACATTGAATGCATTGCATGGAATGATTGATCATTACGTGCAATAAAGGGAACTTCCTACTGCACAGAGGGTAGTGAATTAGGTACTGTGCAAAAAGAGGATGAGGAGAGAATTCAGAATAAATGTGCATATTGGGGAATTTGATATGGACAATGTCATTTTAGACTTGGGGTCCAATGTAAATCTTTTACCAAATAAAACATGGGAAATGTCTTGGGTTTTTATATTATTTGCAGTGAAAGTTGAATTCAAGGTGGATCGACAGCAGGTCAAAGTCAAGGTAGATCAACATCAAGTCGAAGATCGAGGGAGTCGACTGGGTAAAGTCAAAGTCAAATATATCGATGGTAAGTCAACTGACAAGAGGTCAAAGTGAGGGCATGAGGCGGTTGACTAAATACCAAATGAAGGCCGACTGGTAAGCTTGACTTGGAGTCGACTGTACAAGAATCCCAAGATTTGCGGTCTTTTTAGCCAATGGTATGCATGAATCTCTAACAGTTTTTGGGTGCCAATATTTAGGGTTTTTCTTGTTGTAAATTCTATAAAGAGGCATTTGTAAGGTCGTAAAGGCTAATGAAAAATATGTTATTTCATGTGTAAATTGTAGGTTGATGGTCATGCATATGTAAGCCGAATTGGCTATAGGGTTGTTCTTGCCTGTGTAAGAGGGTATGATGTTGATTTTGTCTGAGGTGTGGACCAAGTTTAGACATGTAACCTTTTATTTTGAATGAATAAGACAAGAAGAGAAAATAACACTCAAAGGAATGTTGGTTTTCTCGGTTAAGGGTTTCTAGGGTAAAATATCAATGTACTATGTGATTTCTTGTGTCATTTTCTTTCTTGATTAAATTATTCTTCTCTTATGCTATGATTGGTGTGGAAATGCCCTACATTTCTTGACATGTGGTATCAGAGCTTAGTTCTTCCATGAAAATTGAGTTATCAGAGCGGTGTAATGCTTTGGCGAGTATATCTGATCTTGATTTGCAAATGTTGAATCTAAGAACTAAACCATAGGTATAATAAGAGTCGTAAGTCATAAATTGTGTTAAAGATCATGGTAAACAATGTCAAGCAGTTCCATAATAGAGATAGAAATATTCAATGGCAAGAATTTTGAGATTTGGAAGCTTAAAAAGGAAGATCTTCTTGTAGATCGAGAACAATGGAAAATGGTCTGTCCAGATACCTAGCTGATAGGCATGTCGATGGAATAATGGGAGAAACTTGAAAAAATATTAAGAAGTATGATTCATCTTTGTCCTGTAGATTTGGTGTTGTTGAATGTCTCGGGTGAATATTCAACCAAGAAACTGTGGGACAAGATGGGAAGCTTATACCAATCGAAATCTCTGGTAAATAAGTCATTTCTTAGAAAGAAACTGTATCTTTTGAGGATGAGTGTTGGACCTTGACCAAGTTTTGAGGAAACATTGGTCGTGTTGGACCACTTTTGGGACTTCGACAAGATATTTGAAGATGGAGCTCCCATGCAGAGCGAAGATCGCAGGATCTCACTTGACTTGCAAGCTTGGGGACCAAGCAAAGGGTTTTAGGGTTTATGTAATGGGTTATGGGATGTCAGCCCATGGGTTTATCCATGTTAGGCCTTTTGTAAATGTATAAATAAGAAGTAGCTAAGTGATGTAATAAGTAGTGTTGGCTATGTGAACAATATGTTTGGATTAATGCAAGAGATTGAAAGTTTCTTGTGAAATATGGCTATGTAAAGTAAGGCTTTGTGCTATTAAGGAGTTGGATCTGTGCCTTGACCTGATTTTGGTGAAGGTGGATCTAGTGCGTTGTGCACAGATCACATGTCCACTATGGAGTTGGCTTTGTGTCTTTGTGCACAAGAGCAGATGAGTGTAAGGAGCTTGAAGACTAATAAACAACAACAAGAAGAAGTTGGTGGACGTAGCCCCACACTGGGGTGAACCACGTATATCCTGTGTCTTGATGTGCTTGGTGCAATGTTGTTTATGTGGTTATTTTCTTAGTGTTGTTGTTGTTATGTATAATGAATTCATCTAATGTTGTATCTTAGTGATTAATGGTGTAAATGAATGCTAGATCTAAACTAATGCTATGTGCTAAGAGGTTTTAAGGGCTTGATCTTGATTGTTACTGAGTTGATCTGTGATAAGGGTTAATCTGCGATGTAAATGAGAATCATAACCTAATGCATATTGTTGGCTAAGTGGTATGTTAAGTATTGTAATCACAGATCTGTGTCCTAGCTTGGTTGTAGACACCTGAGTCCTACAACCCCCCCTACCTCTACCTCGGGTGAGACTTCATCTACTTCGCAGGTGTTTCCGAAAGAGACGGTAGTTAGGATTTTGTTGGTGCGTTGTTGAAGCATTGAAACTTGGGTCTTCCCCTGTGCCAACAAATGGTTCCATTGCCAGGACCTGCAACTATGATTGCTGGGAACTGAAGAAAATAGAAAACTATGTGCATAGATTTGTTGTTGTAGTGTGTAGTATTCTAATCAAATTTCGAATCTCTATGCTAAGCAAGGAACCTGATTTGAAGATAAGAAGAACCTAGAAAGAATTTTTGTAGATTGCAGGTCCAACACTGTGATCCTAGTGCCCAGTATAGGAGAGGCTGGGGGTCATTTAAAATAAAGAGAGGGTTAACACTATGCTATAATTGTAGAAGATCGGGATATCTTGCTAAGGAATTCCTCGGTACAGGTCCTATTTGTCTTTGTTGTAAAGCGATTGGTCATGAGGTTGAGGATTTCCCAAGGATGATTTCTAAAGTTGAAAAGATGAACATGAGACAAGAAAACTATAAAGAAGGTCAAGAGACTAAGAATGTGTTAAAGAATCAAACAGAAAAAGAGTTAGAGACTATGTTAATACAATTACAAGAAGTAATGGAGGATCACAGAGACATTAGTTTCCCAGAGATCCTGAAAGAAAAACAATGCATAGTCACAAGAATAGAAGACTTCAACATAGACTGTGTATTGGATGAAGAAACACATGTGAACATTATGCCAGAAAGCACTTGGGAAATTTTGGGAAAGCTTGTTATGATACCTTCATTGGGAAGGATAGGCTTGTTTAAAGGAAAGATGATAACCCTATGTGGAAGAGTTACTAATATACCTATGATTTCTCATGAAACATCAACTGAAGAAGAATTTGAATTCATTAAATTTGTTGATAACAACGCCCCCTTTCCACTTTTATTAGGAAAGACTTGGATTGAGAAGGATCAAATCAAAAGGAAAGCAGAGGAGGAAGCTACATAAAATAAAAAGAAAGAACTAAGGGATCACATAGCTAGAAGAATAGATCAACTGTTAGAAGAACGAGAAGTTGAGTTGAAGCAACAGAATGAAAGAGAAGTAGTTGTCAAAGTTTAAAGAGCCAAAGAAGGTTTAAAGGATCTATCCATGCAAGAAGAAAGTATGTCCACCCAAGACCTAGTAAGAAAAGAGGTATTATCTCTGAACCCTTTGAAAGAACATCAGCAATGAGAAGTCACTTTGCTAAGAGAAGATAAGACTAATAATGGAAAGAGGAATCCAGAGACTCAGACCAGAGGAAAGAAGGCAAGGAAGCTTGGAAAGAAGAAAGGCAAGTAAAAAAAAATACAAGAAGTTCCAGAAAAGACTTTGTAGGAGACAAATATGTAGAACTTGAACCTCGCCGGAATAGCAGAACCACATAGACTGGGACTTCGCCGCGATGAAGCTACATGACTGTTGGAGGTACCCCGACCGTTATAATAACACTCTAGAATGGCTAGAAACACAATTATTGAAGGAAAGACCATTGTTGGACCATTGAGACTGCTCCATAATAGATGGATTCGTATTGATTGAGGAATTCCTGCCCATTGGAAGAATTCATTATGACGCTTTCTTATTTAACCCATCAGACGCTGTGCCTGGACCAATTTTTTCCACCCGTGATTATCTGAGCTAATAGAGAATTGATTTCATATCGTGCTGTGATTTCTAGACCTCACCATCCGTTTGATTAACTTTCTTGTCTGTTCACCTACCTGATCTATTTAGTTACAAGTGTGAATGTTGGGCGAAGCTAGAAAATTAGAGAAGTCTGTGGAGGATATTCTTGTGGAGCTCATGGATGAGAAAGTTATGTCTGTAGGAATACATGCATTGTTGACTGGAGGATTGCAAGCATCCCCCTCGATTGGATGTCTCTCTAGCCGAACCACTATTGAGAGGCGAAGCAAGCACCGCGATGATCTGGCTAATGTGAAGCAAATCTTGTCGGTCTTTCTTAAATACATAACACCTTTGGTTGGCATAGCTAGCCATGACAGTATCCCATGTGACTTTGAATATACGTTAATCACTGCGTACCTCCCGAAGGGGATACGTGCAGTTGGACCATAGTTAGGACACATACCATCCCTGAAGAACAACGACTTCAACCTTGAATACCGAAAGAACTACGTGATGCTCATTCCGCATAGGTATTTGATGAAGATGATTGGAAAGAAGCCACCCATAGTCTCCCAACCATGGATAAAGGAGATTTCACAGTCAATGATCCTGAATGTAATGAAAATCCCTCACTTTGGCCAACACCAGGAGGTTAACACTTGCGTTAAACTCCTCTTGTCATGCTATCACGGAGGCCATATCTGGCTTGGAAGATACGTCACTATGGATCCGATGCTGATCCACCTCATCACAGGATTGAGTATGTAGGGACCAGAGCCTCAATAGTTCTACCCAAGGAAGACTTCAAATTGCTCCCTAGAACAACGCATAAATGAAGATTATGGAGATGTCGAAAAGAGAAAGCGAGGCTACAAGGTAGCCTCCATAAAGGATGGCGCAGTGTACCTATCTTATCATCTTATAGCTGGTAAACTCTTCCAGAAGAACCATCCAACACAGGTCATAGGATTCGTAGTAGACCTCGCAGGGAAGTGCGTAGAAGGAATGAAAATGAACTGGGCGAGTTACCTCATCAATGAGCTTGAGAAGGACTATTGTGAAGTGCAGGATCAAGAATACGAGTTCCATTTCAATTGGTTATTGGTTTTAATCACATTTTTCGCCTGGAAGATGCTAGAAGGAGTGACATTTCCAGAATTTGAACCACCAGAGCCTTTAACCGCAAGGTTCTCCACCTTGTGGTATACAAATGACATGTTGAAGCAGTGGCATTCAAACGTTGTCTTCCATGATTATTACCAGTAGTTGAAGCGCGCCATTGAGGCATTTCCATGAATGACCCTGAATACACTACCCACTTATAGACCGCTAGCGAAGTTCCATGCAGATCGACACTTTATCTACATCACTGCATGCAAGGATGAAAGCAAGGAGGAACTACAGTCCTATTATAAACTGACTGATGAAAACATGGAGGAGATCACCAAAGAATGGCCAACAGAGTTCCTTGTACCAGTTGAGGATGCAGAACTCTCCGACCCTGACATCATTGGAAGTCCCTTGGTCACCCGGGTCGAACATGATGGACATACTAGGGCAAAGAAAAAGAAGAAAAAGGAGGAAGTGCAGAACATAGAAATTGATGAGGAGGACAACGCCTCAGAGGAAAGTAGGCATGATTCACCTGCAGGAGGAGGAGGAGACAAAGTAAACCAAGAACAAGGAGGGGAAGAAGGAGAAAAGAAAGACAAAGGCAAAGTTACACAGCCGAAGGATCCCCCTACTGAGGCTGAAACATCGAAGAAAAGGAAGGTTTCCCCAGAGAAACCCTCAGCAAGAAAGAAGACCCGAGCCAATAAGCCTCAGTCGAAGAATGTGCTCATAGTGGATGATGTCGATCTCATCATCCCAGTCATGGAGGATGCTATAGAGGATATCTTGAAGAGACTTAGAGAGAAGCAAGAAACACTTTATGAAAGAATAGAGAAGGATATCAAGGACATATAGCAAGCCATCCATTTAAGCCGCGCAGTACCTACTACGCCTTCTTTGTCGGAAAGTGCAAAATTGTGGGATGATCCCTCCTAGTTACGAAGATTAGCAGATGCAAAAGAGGCTCGAATTCAGTGAGTCCAAGAAGAAAAGGAACATGCTATAGAGGCCTTGAAGCAAGAGAAGGAGGAGGTCTTAGAGAAACTTCGAGTTGCACAGAAGGAGAAAATGAAATTAGGGTGATGTTCGAGGAGGACAAAAAGAAGATCCAGAAAGAAAAAGACCAGCTACTCGCAGAGCAGACTATGGTTAAAGAAGAAATGACTAAATCATTTCGCTTTCTACCGGTCTTGGCACATGAGGAAGAAGAGTCAGCCAAGATACAATTAGGGAAGCTTGTTGAGGCCATTCAGAAGCTTCAAGAAAGAGTAACAGAGTTAGATCTCCAAGCAGTGCTTAGCAATCTGCAAGAAGTGCACGATCAGAGGGAAGAAATCTCCAAGAGCGCAGTTGGAAGGATCAGGGCACTCACTTCAGAATGTAAGAAATTGTGTGACCACAGTGCGCAGACCTATGAACGCATCGCAGAAGACTCGGAGCTGAGAAAACTAGAAGCACAACTCTAGGAGGCACAACAACATGCATCCACCATCCAGGCACAGATGAAGCTACTCACTATAGTCAAGAGGATGAAAAGATCACAGGAAAAATGCACATTCGAGCAACAAGTTATCGCCATCCAGAGCAAAGTCATGGAGGTTACATAGAGACTCCATCCGGTGCAGGACGAAGCCTGCGCACTTTTTGAAGAGATTGAAGGACAAGGCTTGTAGCTGGAACACGTGGTTATGACAGTGGAACAATGCCTCAAAGGGCCTGTTACAGAGCAATTGATTCAAGAGTTCACCGAGCAGGAATTTCTGGAGAAGTTGCAAGTCGAGGTATCTCGAGCTAAGCTCGAGGCCTTTGAAGCAGTGTTTCCCAGATCTGAGTGACTCGGGATGAGTCACAGGTGAGTGTTGGGGGCATGTTGGCCCTTGACCAAGTTTTGAGGAAACATTGGTCATGTTGGACCAATTTTGGGACTTCGACAGGTTGGTCGACGATGGAGCGCCCAAGCGGAGCGGAGATCGTAGGATATCGTTTGTTTTGCGGGCTTGGGGACTGAGCAAAGGGTTTTAGGGTTTATGTAACGGTTTATAGGATGTTGGCCCATGGTTTTACGCATGTTTAGGCCTTTTTGTAAATGTATAAATAAGAAGTAGCTAAGCGATGTAAGAATTAGTGTTGGCTATGTGGACAATATGTTTGTCTTAGTGAAAGAGATTAGAAGTTGTTTTCTGCAATATGGTTGTGTAAAGTAAGGATTTGTGCTATTAAGGAGTTGGATCTGTGACTTGACCTAATTTTGGGGAAGGTGTATCTAGTGCGCTATGTGCAGATCACCTGTCCACTGCAAAGTTGGCTCTGTCGCTTTGTGCATAGGAGCATATGAGTGTAAGAATCTTGATGACTAATAAATAAGAAGCAAAAGTTGGTGGATGTAGCCCCACACTGGGGTGAACCACATATATCATGTGTCTTGATGTGATTGGTGCGATGTTGTTTATGTGGTTATTTTCTTAGTGTTGTTATTGTTATGTATAATTAATGCATTTGATGTTGTATCTTAGTGCTTAATGGTGTAAATGAATGCTAGATATGAAATAATGTTATGTGCTAAGTGGTTTTAAGGGCTTGATCTTGATTTTTATTGCGTTGATCTGTTAAGTATTGTAATCACAGATCTGTGTCCCATCTAGATCTGTTAAGTATTGTAAGCATTAAATGTTATCTTGAAGGCTACTTTAGCCAGATGGTGGGCTTCACTTAAAGAAGGAATAGAAGACAAGAAATAGTGTAAATGATTAATGAAAGTTGGATTTGGTACCGAGGTTGAGTATATTGCGCAGAGATATGCATGAGTAAGTGACCCGAAAGATGATATTGTGCAGTGCAGAGAGATATAGAGTTCGACACCAAAGGAGGAATGGACGCATATATTCATACATACATTCGATATGATCCCCAAGAACTGGTACCTGGAACTATAAATGCACACAAAAACAACAAACTAGGACGAGCTAACCCAAAGGTTTAAGATAAAATTTACGTTTGAAAATGAATCACCATTAGTAGATGTAGCTTTGCAGGTCTTTAGAAACAATATTTTTTCAGGACAAGGGCTAATGGATGTAGTACCTATGTGTAGTGTGCATAGATATTCGATGATAGTTCATGAAATATTGGAACATTATAATGTTGGTAAAGAAGATTAGTATGAGGAACATCCAAGAAATATACAAATGCATGAAAATGAGGGGGAACGTTTAGTAGAAGGTCCAGATATTGGATCTGTTGCATGTGTACAACCATCAAGGACGTGCAAGGTGAATATTGGGACAAAAGTGAATATGAGGTTTGTGTAGATAGGTGACTACTGGAATGATGAAACTGTGGAAACGATTACAGACTTACTGTGTGAGTATCAAGATCTATTCCCAACCATGTTTTCAGAAATGAAAGGGATAGCTGGTGAGTTATGATAAATGAAGATCCCTTTGAAACCAGATGCTAAGCTAGCAAGACAAATACCCTACAAACTTATCTGGAAGTATAAAGAGAAGGTAAAGGTAGAGATAGATCAAATGTTAGAATCATGAATCATTGAACCAATAGTAGAATCAGAATGGATAATTCCAATGGTAGTACAAGATAAGAAAATAGGGGGAATCAAAATTTGTGTAGACCTAAGAAAGCTACATGATGCATGCCTGCACAATCCATTTCCGACGCCTTTTACAGATGAAGTGATAGAGAATGTAGGGGGGAAGGAGGCCTACTCTTTTATGAATGGATTCTTAGGATATCACCAAATAAATATTGCATAGGAAGAAAAACATAAGAATACCTTTGCAATAGAATGGGGAAGCTACCAATACATAGTGATGCCTTTTGGGCTAAAGAATGCACCCACAATTGTTTTGAGAGTAGTTTCCACAACCTTTAAGGAATTTATTCATAAGTTCCTTGAAGTTTATTTAGATGATTGGATATGTGTAGATTATAACACCCATGGAGAAGTTGTTGAAGAAAGAAGCTAAATTTCAATGGAATGAGGACTGCCAAAAAGGGTTGGACACATTGAAGAAGAAGCTAGTGATTGCACTAATTCTGATATTCCCATACTGGAAGAAGGAATTTCATGTTCATATGGATGCATCGTCCATAGATTTGGGTGTAGTATTATCTCAACTAGGAGAAGGAGAGTTAGACCACCCAATTGCATTTGCAAGAAAGAAGTTGTGAACAGTAGAAAAAACCTACACTACAACGTAAGGAGAAGGGTTGGAAATGGTGTATGCGTTACAAAAATTTAGACACTATTTGTTGGGTTCCCATTTCAAGATGTATACATACCACTCTACACTAAGATACTTAGTGAACAAGCCAATGTTGGGGGGGAGAATTTGCAGATGGTTACTTTTGTTCTAACACTATGACTTTGAAGTCATGATCATTAAGCGAGGAAAACTGAATTCTAGACAAAATCACTTATCATGCATACTATGAGGAGAAGATGCAATGAATCTAGATGATAGTTTACTGAATGTGCATTTATTTGGGGTTCAAATGGTAGATGACTACTTCGTATACATTGTGCGGTTCTTAAGTACATGAATGGATGCATTGAACATGATCGTTGCACAAAAGAAAAAATTAGTGGTTAAGGGAGTGGACTATCAACTAATTGCATGAAACTTATATAAGTTAGGTATAGATGGGATATTAAGATGATGTGTGTTAGAGAATGAAAGGCCAATGATATTGTCATAAGCACACAAAGTTATTTAAGGAGGAAACTATACATGTAAAGAGACAACGCAAAATATTTTGTGTGCAGGACTCTGGTGGCCCACATTTCACAAGGATGCTAGAGAGTATTGCCAGGCATGTGATGTTTTTTAAAGGGTTGGAAAGCCATCCAAAAGGGATGATATGCCCTTGCATCCATACGTTACACTACAAGATTTTGATAAATTAGAAATAGACTCCGTTGGACCAATCAATCCACCAACCAAGAGATCAGGAGCTAGATATATAATCACTACGACAAAGTATTTGACTAGATGGGAAGAAGCAACACGAGTCACTGACTGTAGCATAGAGACTGCTGCACAATTTCTATTTGAGAATGTCATCACAAGGTTTTTTTTCTTGTGCATTTCGCTGAGTGATCAAGGGATGCACTTCTTGAATAAGACGATTGCAACATTGACTAAGGAACTCAAAATTCACCATCATAGGAGCAAGTCGTATCACCCTCAGAAAAATGGGATAGTAGAAGCCTCCAATAAAATTTTAGAAAATGCTCTGACAAAGATATGCAACGCAGGAAGGGATGATTGGGACTTAAGTATCCCTGCAATATTATGGGCATATAGGACTACAAGAAAACAATTGATAGGAAAAACACCTTTTAGATTGATGTATGGAACATAAGAAATAATGCGAATGGAATTTATTGTGCCAAACTTGAACGTTGCAACGATTATTGATCTTATGGACTTTGGTGCAGTAGAAGAAATATGATCACAATTGTCACAACTTGAGGAAGAATGATTTTTTGTAGGATTCCATCAAAAAGTCTAGAAGGAAAGAGAAAAATATTGGCATGATAGGCATATTAAACATACAAACTTTCAAGTGGGATATTTAGTGTTTCTATATGAAAACAAGTTCATGAAACACCTAGGGAAGTTTAGGATGCATTGGTTAGGTCCATATGTGATCAAGTATGTGACAAAAGCAGGTGTTTTGCAACTAGAAATGTTGAATGGTGAAGTCTTGGGGGGACTGGTGAATGGGATTCAGCTGAATATTTATAGGGACGATCAACTGTCCACACACTAGTCTGACCTACGTAGGAAACTATGTATCATAGTAATGTATTATAGTAAGCAAAATAAAAAGAAAATAAAAAAATAGAAAAAAGAAAAATAAAAAAGAAAAGAAAAAGTGAAAAAAGTAATAAAGTAAGTGAAGGCAAGAGACAAAAAGTTGAGGTGTTGATCAAGGTAGACGAAGTTAAGATAATTCATAGAAAGAAATAACTGGGAGAATGTCCCAGAAAAGAACAAAGAGGAAGCGCCATAGATATAACGCACGAGTAAGTGCACATAAGAGGTAAGTTATGCACTAATAAAGGATCGCGCCGAGAAAGTGAGGAACAAGCTGAAGAGAAACAATAGACCCATATCACTATAGAAGTTGTAGAAACAATTTTGCTAAATGAAACAAAAGTCAAGGAGAATACCAACACAACAATTTTTTTTTTTGGAAAATTCGAGGAGAAGTTGAAAAAGGCTTAAATGGCTCGGGACAAGCCACATGTGAGTGATGAGGGGTTGTTGGACATGCATTTTGGTTGACAATAACTAAGTTTTTGGAATTGCACCATAGCACAGGAATGAGTAAAAGGCATGACCCGTTAATGCAACAAGGGCACACGGTTCATTGTAAAAGTAGGGAAAAGAAACAGTTCAGTGCAAAATCAAGGAAAAGAATAAGTTCAACATAAAATTAAGGAAAATAATAAGTTCAACATAAAATGAAGGAAAGAGACAATTCAACATAAAAGAAAGGAAAGCAACAGAGCGGAGCTAAAGCAGGAAAAATGGTTATGACCTATTAGGGTTTTGGGGATAAGTTGTTATTAGGGTTTTTATCCCTATTTTTGTGTATAAATGTGTAAGGGATCGAGGAAGATGAGGTTGTCTTGGGTGAGAGAAAAATATTAGGTTATTGATGAGTGATGAAGTTGATAAGTTGCATAGATAGGCTTGCACTACAGTGCGGCTAGGCAGGTTTTGGAATTACAATATGTGGTATATTTTGTAAGTGCAATGCATAGGCTTGATATGAATGTGCATGAATATTAATGTAAGAATCCAATCGTTGTGGACATAACCGAAGGATTGGGTGAACCACGTTAAAGTCCTGTGTTTAATGTGTTTGTTGATGTGATAATTCATGGATGTTATGTTTCTTCATGATAAATATAGATATGTTTAACATATGTTTGATGCACAATAATAATGAATGATTCACTGGGTTAGTTATTTCACAATCTAGGATATAATTTTTCTACACACTAGGGTTTAGGGTACTAAATGAATCTTGGATGGGTGAATGTTGCACAATGTTATGGTAAAAGTAGTGAATTGTTAGTTAATGGAAGTTGAGCCTAGGGTTTGATGAACGATAAAAGGATGCTAAATAAGGATAATGTGCATAAGGTGAATAAGTATTCATATTTATGTTGATAGCCTCACATCCCCTCATCCATGTAGAAAATTGGTTCATGTAACCCCAGTGGATGCCTTGGGTGAGACTTTACTTGCATACAGGTGATGCCAAGAGAGTCAGTGTCTAAGGGTTTGTTTGGTTGAATAACATGAACCTAGGGCCTTATAACTATGCGCAAACACATATTATAAAGATCCTTTTTAGAGTGTTTGATAAATAGTGTCACACAAATAGATAAAACATTGGTACATGAGTGTATACATGGTTAAAAACCTCAAAGAGAGAAAAATTCTACTGCCCCAATCAATGTGGCCACATGAGGCTATATTAATGAAAAATTAAAATAGTTTACATAAGAATATGTCATAATATATCATCAACAAATGGCTATCCATGCTCTTTAAATAGAGAGCTTGGACCAATCAAGTGTTAATCCATGGATTGAGTAACAATATGAATTGTGAGATCACTTTATGTCTATAACATAATTATGTCTGACAAATTAATTAGTTAAAAATCCACACTAAAGAAGTACACTTTCCCTAAAAACACATTAGACCAAGTTGAACCTAACTAAATCTTAAGTTTCTAAATATCCTAACTCCCTCCCCTTTAAGAACAACTTGGAATATAATTAAAAGATCAATGTGACATAATAATAGAAGGAAGGATCCATTAGATTCTATCCCCACTTAATGACAACTTCCTAGACTCCTAACATAGATTAAAGCATGGAAAAATTCGCTTTAAATTGTGAGTCTTTGTGAAAATCTATTCGACTTGATCATTTGTATGGAAATGGAGCACTTCATGAATGTGATCCTAAAGAAGTTTTTTTATGAAGTGCATGTGTAGCTCAATGTAATTGCTACTTTGATTTTGAATTTTATCTTTGGTAATTTTAATGGCACTCTGATTATTTCACCAAAGTGGAATCCAAAATCTGAAAGGATTTGGAAAAGCCTCAAGAATTATTGACTTGCACTAACTACTACTTGATACTCTAGTTTTGCTAAAGAAAGAGAAAGGACACATTGTTTTTACAAGCCCAAGTGATAGTTTCCAAATCAAGGTTGAAAATATAATCTACATTTGACTTATGATCATAAGGGTCACCAACCCAATCAGAATCAATTGGGTCACTAACAAAGGATTTTCCCCTAAACTATATTGTTTTCTAAACTAAATTGTATCCTAGACATACTGAAGTATCCCATTTGTTAATTTCTAATGGATCTCATGGGATGTTTGCATATACTAGGAAATAAGATCAACAACAAAGGAAATATTAGGGTGAGCATGAGTCAAATACAAAAGGATACAAACTAATTGATGGTATAAAGTGACATTACTTCAAATTTGGTACAAGTGGTAGAAAGTTTGACTCCAAGTTGGAAGGGAGATGGGTCTCGTGTACAATATTCCATGTGAAAGTGGCAAAGAAGGTCACCTGCATACTTGACTAAGAAATGGAATTCCTTCCTTGTTTTGTAGGACTTGGAGGCTAAGAAAATAATGCAATTGTTTTAAGTCTGTCATTTTGAATTTATTCTTATGACTATATTTCACATAGCTTAAAAGCTCATGGTCACTCAATAAATATAAGGTCATCGACATATAGAATAGGAAGTATGATATGGCCACCCACTTTCTTGGTATATACATTATGAATATAATGACATCTATATAATTCAATATCAAGAAGAAATATGTCATTTTTAGCATACCAAGCCCGAGAAGCTTGTTTAAGGCCCTAGAGAGATTTCTTAAGGAAACAAACAAGACTAGAATCACCTGAATATAGCTACGAGGTTTTTCCGTGTAAATTTATTCTTGCAAATCTCCATGCAATAAAATAGATTTAACATCCATTTGACGAACCTCCCAATTATATGAAGATACAAAGGCTATAAAAGGTGGATGGAATTAATTTTGGTTATAGGGAAAAGGTTTCAATATAGTCAATTATTTCTACCTAAGAAATTCCTTTGGAAGCTAACCATGCCTTATGTATTTCAACACTTCCATATACTATGTACTTAGTTCTATGCATCCATTTACGTCTAACAAGTTTGCTTCTTTTTAAAAGAGGGACAAGATCTCAAGTGTTGTTTTCCATTAAGGAATGTTATTCTTCATTCATTGTTGTATCCAAATCTAGATGGCTAGAAGCTTCTACAAATGTTTCTGGATCACAAGTATTTGAAACTTGAGCCAAAAGGGAGGAGGCTCACCAAAATTATGAATGTATATGATTTTGATCTGAAGAATCATCGACAATATCACCAATTACTTCTTGTGTTTTATAGACCCATATCATTGTGGTGCTAGTGAACGTTCATTTTCAAAGGAATCAACTATAGGAGGGTGAGAAGGTGGAGGTGGATTTTCATTCTCATTGTCATAGATGATTTTAGGGGATAAATTTCATAAATGGGCTAATTTTCCATGGTTTTTCCCAAAAAATGATTCGCCAGCTTCCATTTATTCTAAAAACAATACACCCAAATTCCATAGAATAAAATTATTTACCTTAAAAATTGCAAATATTTTATAAAAACTATATAAAATCCTTAGAAATTTGAATATTTTTACAAAAGTATCGCCAAACATTTTACATTTTACATATTAAGGAGTAGTATGATTAGCCAGCCCAGGTTTCTATATTTTAATATAAATTTCTATCCTTCAAATTACCCCTTCTCATTGTCACCATTTATATTTGAAGAAACTAGAATAGGATCACTAGCCAAAAAAATTGGGAATAAAATATATCACATTCACTGAAAACAATTCTAAGGTTGAATATTACACAAATTCCAAATTAGGCACATGGAAGAAAAGACCTTCATCAAACTTGGCATGTCTCCTAATAATAATTTATGTTGAATGAGGTTGAAGAAGTTTTTGTGGCCACAACAATCCCCCTTTCATCTTAATTTTATAAGAAAAAGGAAATCCCCCCCGATACTAATTTGAACTTTAATTCCTAATCCAATACTACTATAAGCCTATTGAATATTCTTTATCTACCCTTAAGGGGTTAGGGGTTTGGATATTTATTGATTGTTTATCTTAGAGGAGGTTTTTCTTTATGACCATATTCTCTTTAATCTTCTACTTTACGATGTTCTTCATTATACCTTTGATTGATGATGCTTCTTTGATCCTTGTGTGATGAGATTGAAAGTTTTCCTTTTGAACCTTTTGCATTGATTGTTTTTTATGGATTTAAAGGATTTTGCTAATCCTATCCGATTGTAGGTTTTGATGCTCTATTTTATGACTTGAATAGAATTTGCTTGTAAGGATTTGTTGTTTCCTTGAGCATTGACTCATACCATCATCTCACTACATCATGTAGAAGTGAATGGTCAACTTGAATAAAGCGCATATTGTACTGTGTATCTTGTATATGCTATTGCCATATTCATGTTCAATCTCTTACATGATGATAAGATTCCTTAGTTGGATATCTATAACTTGAACCATAGGATCTTCGATTATTTCCAGGAGTTTGAGATTAAATACATGCATCTTTCATGACATTTGTTTATAGTGTTTTATTTTTCACAATAATCCAATATCATAATGGATTGCTTCCAAGGAATTCCTCTTCATTTCCTCATTTTCAAACAAACCCAATTTTTTTTCATAGACTTGTTACTTGCAAGGGGAAAGAATGTAACACTAATAACGTACTAACCAATATTTTCTTCCTTGCCTAACAAACATTATTATTTTTTTGGTTGCAATAATAGGGTTATAGAGTGTTGTTCCTTATCAGATGCTTATGATATTCCAAGTCCTTAGGGAACCATTGCAAAATAGAGGATCATGTGCATTTGGTCACAGAACGTAGAGGGAACTCAAGAGCAGGGCCTCCATTTGATGAAATGATATTAAAACCTCAAATATGCCTCAAAAAACCTCTTATTTATTTACATAACCACTTCAACTCTGAAATGCATATGGGAAGTCCTTAATCTTCTTCTTTTGACCAGAATTCTCTCTTTTTAGATCTTGATCGTCTTTGAAGACAACATTCATAATTAAGTTTTATTTGTCTCAAACCACATCTAGATTTGAATTATCACCATAATGTTATCCTAGACCCGAGTTTTACTGATATTGAAACTTGAACCTCATCTAAAACCTCGATCCTTATAGACAACATTGACTATTAGGATCTTCCCCATCATGGATATATTTTAATGTTTTCTCAGAGTTCTCCCTAAGATCCAAAGACTTCAAGTCTATCGGACCCACCTATTTAGATTCTCCTCATTGGGAAGTTAAAATACCTTTTTCTCATCCTAGTTCCTAAACCCCAAAACCTGACAAGCCAATTGGATTTATATTTGCAAACAAGCTTCATAAGAATGTCTAGTTTGGGTTATCTTTTTCATGATCCAATATGATGATATTCATCAGGTCTTTGGGCTATCGAGAATTATTCCTCGGGTCGACATGTTCCACATGATTTCTCGACCATCAGATTCTGAATCTAATCGACCTTTCTCCATCGAGTTTAAATTATATATATTTCATTCATTGGGTTAGCTGTTCATGATTTCCATGTCAACATGTGAAGCTGACATCAGGCTCCCTTTAACATTTAGCTAGTCACTAATTATCTATACCTAATTCACACGGTCTCGATCTTAGTCTGATGTGTTCACCTGGAGTTTTATGCTCATATGTTCCGTCCAACGTGGAATTTAGATGTCATAAGCCCATCAGGCTCAACCTATCAGACTTTCCCTTTCAGAATACCCACTATGTGGAACCTATTAGACCACTGGTCTCGCGAACCCTATCAAATGATTTGTATCAGAGTTTTCCTATTGAAAATATGGTTCATCATGATAATTTGAACTTTCCAAAACTCAAGGCCCAATGAGCCTATCGTATTCCCCTCTTTGAATTGACTTTTTCTACATGCTATACTAGCATCAAGATCCCTTTCATCATATGGGTCACCTTACATGGCATTAACTTGTGACAAGTTGTATGATGTGTCATCATACCACCCACTACTATATGCCACTTGTTTGACTTGTTGGGTATGTGTTATATTATTTGCAAGATTGGTCCCATGTACGTACACTGATATGGGATCCTTGGGAGGTAGGGGGCGAAGCCCCCCAAAAAAACATTTGGTAGTTTTTTGCGTCTATTTTTGGTGTTTTTTCGGCACATAGTTTTCGTTGATGGTTTTCTAATTTTGGTTAAGGAATTAGGGTTGTTGAATAATACAGGTCAATGGATTAGGGGTTTGTATGCCACGGGATCCTATATATATTGTAATTTAAACAATGAAGAAGATGATGAATAAACTATTAGAGGTGCAACTCTAAACATGTTTTTAGTTTTCTCGGTTTGGGTTTCGATGATAAAATCTCTATGTAATGTGTGTTTGTGCCATTGTATCTTTTCTATTTTTATTAAGAATTTGTTTGCAATAATTATTTGTACGAGGTTAAAATCTACATATGGTATCATAGCTATTATTGACTTCAGGGGGACACCTTTGTGGCTAAGGGTTTGGCTCGGGTCTGTGATAAGCCTTGTTACAGTGGGAGATATGCTATATCAATTATTCAGGTAAAAAGAAATGGTGAGCAGTTTGAAAATAGAGATCGAGAAATTTAATGGGGAAATTTTTCAGATATGGAAGCTCAAGATGAAATATATGTTGGTGGAAAAATATCAGTGGATCATTGTGGATCTGATTATTGCACCTATAGGAACGTCAACATAAGACTGAGAAACGTTGGATAAGAAGATGAAGAGCACAATCTGGTCATGTCTCTCAGATTCAGTATTACTAAATGTGTTAGGGGAAGATATGACCAAGCATTTATGGAATAATTTGGGGACTTTGTATCAGTCTAAATCCCTGGTAAACAAATTGTTCCTGTGGAAGAAGCTATATAACCTAAGGATGAAAGATGGAGACTTGGTGACAAAGAATTTGAACGCCTTCAATACAGTGGTAAGTCGGTTATTATCTATTGATATTAAGATTTCTAATGAAGATACACGTATCAATTTATTTTCCTCTTTCCTAGATGCATGGGATAGTCTGGTTGTGGCCATAGGTAGTAATAAAACTACTTTCAGTTTTAATGACGTGGTCTCATCCTTGTTGTCAGAGGAGATGAGGCAAAATAACATAGAAGGACAGAGCACAAATGCCTTATTTGCAAGAGGACACTCCTAGGAAAGAAATAGATCTATGTCCTCAAGTGGGATATATAAATCTAATGGAAGATATAAATCTCCCTGAAATTGTGTAAAGGTATTATGGAGATATCGAAAAGAAAGGAAATACAAGAATTAATGTAGATCCAAAAGTGTTGAGAGAGGGAAGGGATTTGAATATGCTCCTTCTACAAAAGTGAAAACCTCCATGGAATAAAGAGGGGATGTGTACTTGGATTATTCAAGCATAGATGCAAATCATGAGGCATGGATGGTTGAATCAGGTGCATCCTTTCATATGAATCCCCATAGGGAGTGGTTCTTTAAATATGAAAGGTATCATGGAGTTGATGTTTTCCTAGGTGATGAATTGTAAAAAAAAATCATAGGACAAGGAAAATTCAAGTTGAATCCCAAGGATGAAAGGATTATAACACTCCCTAATGTTTTGCACATCCCACGATTGGCCAGAAATTTGATTTCTGTAAGAAAAATGGACGCTGCAGGGTAAAAACAATGTTTGAGAAAGAAAAATGTAGGATGGTTCGAGGAGCAATGGTGTTGATGAAGGGAGTTTAGTTTGGAAATATGTATAATTCGCAAGGAAGCACTATTAGTGACGGGTGCAACATTTCCTTTTTTCCTCATATTGGAGCTAAAGAAGAAAAAAATACTATAGTCTATGGAGAAAAGACTATGTTGTGGCATCAAAGAATGGGTCATGTTGGAGAGAAGGGTATTTGAGTACTACAGGGTAAAGTTATGGTTGAAGGTATGCCTAATTTCTCTCTATATTTTGATTTCTATGAAAATTGCATAAATGGGAAGCAAAATCGGGTAAGATTCCCCTCTCGTGCAATGAGGGTAGAGGGAATTTTACAATTTGTGCATAATGATGTGTTTGGACTTGTGTTGGTTCCATCGTTATGAAAATATATGTACTATGTATCATTTATATATGACTTCTTGAGGAACACATGGATATATTTCCTCAGGAATAAATCTGAATTCTTTGATAGGTTTAAAGAGTTTAAGGCTCTTGTGGAGAATCAAATAGACAAAATAACTAAGGTGTTGAAGACAAATAATGGTGGAGAGTTATGCATAAAATAATTCGAAGAAATCTGTAAGAAGTTTTGTATAGCAAGGAATAAGAATACTCCATTTACACAACAGAATGTATTTGCAGAAAGGATGAATAAAAAGATGATGGAGAAAACAAGGTACATGCTTAGTGGTGTCGGGTTAGGACAAGAATTCTGGGTAGAGGTAGTGGGTATTGCATGTTTCCTAGTCAATCAATCACCCTCATCAACACTGGATGACAAGACTCTACATGAGGTATGGAATAGTAAGAAACCCTCTCTCACATGTCTTAGGGAATTTGGCTGTGATTCCTATGTTCACGTTCCAAAGGAAAACATGAGTAAGCTAGATAAAAAAAAGATGAAAAATTGTATATTTATTAGGTATAAAGATGGTCTGAGAGGTTATAAGCTTTGGAACCTAGAAAATAAGAAGGTGGTGTATATTCGAGATGTGGTATTTAGAGAAATCAAATATGTTTTCAAACAACAAGTCCTACCAAGGAAGTAAGAACCATAGAAAATAGAGTTTGAATTTGGGGATAATGAATCAGACTCTACAAAAAAAAAAGAACTATAAGAAGAAGATCCTCATACTCTAGTATTGAGGAGATCGATTCAGGAAAGAAGGAAATTGGAAAGGTATACTCCACCTGATTTCCATTCAAATTTTTCTTTGTCTATTATTGATGATGATCCCATAATTGTTAGGAAGAGAGTGGATTCATAGGATGGAAAACTCTAGAAAAAGGCCATGGTTGAAGAAATGTCAGCCTTGGACAAGAATGAGGCTTGAGATCTAGTGGAGTTGTCGACTGTAATAAATCCCATTGACAAAAAATGGATGTTTAAAAAGAATGTGAATGCATAAGGAAAAGTGCAGAAATACAAAGCTTGGTTAGTAGAAAAAGGGTATTCCCAGGTAGAGGGAATTGACTTTGGTGAATTTTTTTCTCCTATTTCCATGTTAAATTCTATTAGATTTATTTTATCTATTGTTGTTGTGTTTGATTTTGAGGTAGAATAGATGGATGTGAAGACAATATTTCTACATGTGGATATGGAAGAATAAATCTACACGAAGTAGCCAGAAGGCTTTGCTATGAAGGGAAAGAAAGAGCTAGTATGCAGGATGAAAAATCCCTTGTATGGGTTAAATCAATCAACAAGGATGTAGTATAAAAAAAATGATACTTGTATGTTGGGACTTTCTTCATAAGGATAAAATCATATCATTTTTTATATTTCAAATTAATCGGTGATCATCTTCTTCTTCTTTTCTTATATGTGGATGATATGTTGTTGATAGGAAACGCCACATAGATTATACAAGAAGTAAAAAATAAGTTGTCCTTTAAATTTGACATGAAGGATCTTGGTGCTACAAATTTCATTTTGGGAATGGAAACTAAATGAGATCAGTAAAATAGGAAATTATGGTTAAATCAAAAGAAATATGTTGAGACAATATTGTAGAGGTTTAATATGCAAGAATGTAAACCAATCAGAGTTCTTATTCCCGTGGATGTAAATTTATCTGTAGATAAGTGTCCGAAGACACAAGAAGAATAAGAGGACATGTCCCATGTTCCATATTCCATTGCAGTTGGTAGTTTGATGTATGCAATGGTATATAATATACCTGAAATTGCACATGCACTGGGAGTTTTGAGCAGGTATATGTCAAAACTAGGGAAGGAGCATTGTACAACAATAAAGAGGGTTTTCAGGTATTTGCATGGCACTACTAGTTATGGATTGTGCTACCAAGGAAGACCAGGATTGGACAGAGTGTTAGAAATACATGGACTTGTGGTTTCATATTAGGATGGATATATGGATCATAGAAGATTTACAAGCGTGTATGTGTTTAACTTGTTTGGAGGAGTAATCGGTTGGATGAGAAAAAGACAGTTTGTAGTGGCACTCTCAACTATATAAGTTGAATACATGACAACCAATCATGAAATAAAGGAAACAATATGGTTAAAAATATTTTGTTCAGGTATTGGGTTGGTACAACAAGCTGTAAGGATAGATTGTGACACTCATAGTGCAATATTCCTAGCAAAGAACCTAACTTATCATTTAAAGACAAATCATATTGATGTCCAGTATCACTTTGTGAGAGACCTTGTTGAAGACAAGAAAGTGTTGTTGATGAAGGTGGAGACTTTGAATTGCAGATTCATTAGCAAAATTTGTGAGCACTAAGAGGTTCTCTTGGTGTAGAGGATCTAAGGACATTTTTGCCCTAGATTGTTGACTATGTAATCCTGTAACCCCTTGTATGCAAAGAAAAAAACAAGTGGAAGAATTTTGGGTATGTGTTATATTCTTTGCAATATTGGTCCCATGTACTGTACACTTATATGGTAGCCTTGAGGGGTAGGGGTTTCAGGGGCTGAGCCCCCCAAAAAAATAATTTGGCAGTTTTTTGCATCTGTTTTTGGCGGTTTTTTGGCACATGATTTTCGCCAATGGTTTTTCTGATTCTAGTTAAGGAATTAGAGTTGTTGACTAATCCGAGTCAATGGATTAGGGATTTGGATTCCGCAGGATCCTATATATCTATCTATCCCTCCATGTTATGCTGACCTATCCTATCTGATGTGACATTTGGATATCCAAATTTGTTTCAAAGGCATGCACTTTATGTGAATCTCAATCTCCATAGATATGGATATTTGGAGTTTTCATGATATGCTTTGCTTCATATTTTGATCTCTAGGTGAGGAACCATGACTTAGATGAGGAACCCTGACCTAGGTGTGGAACCTTAACTGATAATGGAATCTCAACCCATGTGGAACCAAACCTAATTTTTCCCTAACCATATCAAGAATTTATTTTATATATATGAATTTGTATAGATTTATTTGTTTTATTTTTACTTTTCATTTTTTAGTCCTATTTTATTTATGTATTTATTTATTCTATTTTACCCATAATTTTCCAAATCTACACATGATTTTAAATTTCCCACTTCCAATGTATACTTTATTATTATTATTTATTTTTATTTGAGAATTTACTATATCTAACACTTTACACATACACATTGGCACTTTATTGACATACTTATTATATCTCTAGAACTTGCTAAATTGAGACTGTATCATCATATACCATGGATATATATATATATATATATATATATATATATATATATATATATTCCACTTATTCTCAAAATTACTTTTACTTTAGGAATTACTTTTTACACTTATGATTGCATTTACCTAACATACAGTTTTTCCCAAAAGAATCCGTAAGTCCCAAAATTGTATTCTATTTTAGATATTTGTATTACTTGGGGTTGCCAATTTCCCCGTAGAATCATATATATATTTACTTCTTATCCATGTCTTTATATTTTCATTTTTATTTTATGTGTTTTTTTGTTTGTTTTTCAGAGAAGAGACAAAAATTTATATTATATTTACTTCTTATCCATGTCTTTATATTTTCATTTTTATTTTATGTGTTTTTTTGTTTGTTTTTCCGAGAAGAGACAAAAATTTATATTCAAAAATTGAATATACATATTGTGATCTATAGGGAGACTAATTATATTCAAAAATTGAATATACATATTGTGATATCTGGGGAGACTAATTATATTCAAAAATTGAATATACATATTGTGATCTCTGGGGAGACTATTACTTAACATCTCTTTACAAATCCTTTTCCATACATTACTATCATCAATAACTTTCAGTTCATTTCTATACATTACTACTTGCCTATATTAATTTTCCTCTGCCTATCCGAAGCTACAACAGAAAATACATGTCCTTAATGGAAACACCATCGAAGATTTCATGAAAAGTAAAAGTATCATCCTACAAGTTCAAATCCTCTTTAGATAACTTGTCTATTTCTATGTTAATTTCTCTAAAGACACGAGAACATGAGAACTATTAAATTTCTCCCAGGAAAGTACGGATTTGTTGCTTCTAGGTGTTGAGATCAATTAATTGAAGGTCATATTTACCATTTACCCATTCAATAATCACCCAAGAGTCACTGGAAATCTGCATTATTCTTAAATTTAAAGATGTGACCATGACCAAGAGAGCCCACAAAGCTACTAGCTCATATTTTTTGTTAGAGCCACAACCCGGAGTATATAGGATGTTATAGTAATGATTTGTAGTATATAGGATGTTATAGTAATGATTTGTAGCAATGTAAAGCACTGCTCTAGATCCACATTGAGATGGGTAGCCTTGATTGGCCCCCTCGAAGAAACCCCATTGGGTACTTTTATCAATACTAGGCACCACAATATTTCGTTTTTTCTTATGCTTCTTTTCCATTATAAATTCTTTAAAGAGATTTGAAACCAGACCTACAACCACTAGAGGAGGCACGATATTTTCATGGAAAATACAAAACTTCCTTTTCCACCAAATGATATAGATTAAAAAGAAGGGACATGCCTAAAGCGATTGGACACCTTCATTTTCAAACCAAAGTTGTACCCATTCCCCAAACTCACCATCTAACGGATGAATAATAATCTTCAGAGACCTTATGAATTCAGTCATTACTTGATGAGTGTAAATAAATGAGACAAAAATATGATGGGATGATTTTTCTTGTTTCTTACATAAAGAGCCATTGATGGGTCCTATCCATCCTCTCTTTATTCCATTGTCCCAGGTAAGCACTTTGTTTTCTAAGACAAGCCATCCAAAGAGTTTCACCTTTGTCGGTGCATTTAGTTCCCATAATAGAGATCACCGCCATTTATTTTCCCCTTCAATCTCTCTTGAAGCTATCAACTGATATCCCTTCGACTTTCGATGTATACTTTATTATTATTTATTTTTATTTGGGAATTTACGAAATCTAGAACTTTCCACATTGAGAATTTATTAACATACTTATTGTATCTCTGGAACTTGCTAAATTGAGACTATATCATCATATACCATGGATATATAATTTATGTATATTTTTCCCACTTATTTCCATAATTACTTTTACTTTAGGAATTACTTTTTACACTGAGGATTGCATTTAACTAACATAGAGTTTCTCCCAAAAATGTATTTTATTTCAAATATTTGTATTATTTGGGGTTTCCAATTTTCCTATAGAATTAGATTTGTATTTGTTTTTTGTTTTTACTTCTTATCCATGTCTTTATATTTTCATTTTTTTTTTTTTTTTAATTTTTTTTTTNTCCGAGAAGAGAAAACACTTTATATTCAAAAATAGAATATACATATTGCAGTCTCTAGTGAGACTATTACTTAATATCTCTTTACAAATCCTTTTCCATACATTACTATCATCAATAATTTTTTGTTCATTTCCATACATTAATACTTGCCTATATGAACTTTCTTCTTCTTATGCAAAGCTACAACAAAAAAGACATGTTGTTAATGGAAACACCATCGAAGATTTCATGAAAAGCAAAAGTATCATCCTGCAAGTTCAAAGCGTCTTTAGATAACTTGTCTATTGATATGTTGAGTTCTCTGAAGATATGAGAACATGATAACCATTCAATATCTCCAGGAAAGTATGTATCTGTTGCTTCTAGGTGTTGAGATTAATTAATTGAAGGTCATCTTTACCATTTACCCATTCAATAATCACCTGAGAGTCACTAAAAATCTGCATTATTCTTAAATTTAAAGATGTGACCATGAACAAGAGAGCCCACAAATATGTTATCTCATATTTTTTATTAGAGCCACAACCTGGAGTATATAGGATGTTATAGTAATGATTTCCAACAATGTAAAGCACTACTCCAGATCCACATTAAGATGGGTAGACTTGACTGGCCCCCTCAAAGAAACGTCACTGGGTTATTTTATCAATACTGGGCACCACAATATTTCATTTTTTCTGATTCTTCTTTTCCATTATAAATTCTTTAGAGAGCTTTGAAACCAGACCTGCAACCACTAGAGGAGGCACGATATTTTCATGGAAAATACACAACTTCCTTTCCCACCAAATGAAATAGATTAAAAAGAAGGGACATGCTTAAAGTGATTTGACACCTTCATTTTCAAACCAAAGTTTTACCCATTACCCAAACTCACCATCTAATGGACGAATAATAATAGTTAGAGATGTTGTGAATTTAGTCGTTACTTGATGAGCGTAAATATAAGAGACAAAAAGATGATGTGATGATTTTTCTTGTTGCTTACATAAAGAGCCATGGATGGGTCCTATCCATCCCCTCTTCATTCCATTTTCCCAGGTAAGCACTTTTTTTTCTAAGACAATCCACCCAAATAGTTTCACCTTTGTCGGTGCATTCAGTCCCCATAATAGAGACCACCACCATTTATTTTCTCCTTTGACTTCTCTTGAAGATATCAACTGGTATCCGATTTTTTTTGTAGGTTCTAGTTTTCTCATTAGCTACAAACATAATAAAGTTTTTCTTTTCTTTGTCCAGGAAACTGAAGTTAGAATACATGAGTCCAACAAAGTTTGACCATTCCTCCTTAATATTCTCTTCTAGCTCCAAAATTTCATCTATTTTCCACATAGTGTGTCGTACGCAATCGATATATACTAATTGTGCATCCCATAATGAGGACACACTTATCATGTGAAATTCCTCTATGAGTCTTCCTGAAAGATGGTAATATGTCCCTGATCCTATCCACGGGTCCTCCCCAACCCTTACTTCTTTCCCATTTCCAATTTTACAGGATAATCCTTCACTAACTAATGGGAAAACTTCCATCATTTCTTTCCATCCAATTGAGCCATTAACTCTTGACTTCCTTGCTGATATTAATCATTCAATTTTTGTTAGACCTAGAAAATACTTGGAGGCTAGAACTCTACCCCACAACCTCTCATTTTGAATGAAACACTAGAAAATTTTTGTTGCAAGGGATTTGAAAATCAAGAAAATAATCTTGATACCCCATCCTCCAAGATCCTTAGGCAGAGAGATGCATGCCCACTTAACCAGAGGTATTCCACATGAGTCTTTTTTACTTTTCCATAAGAATTGAAAACTGAGTTTTCTGATTATGGAGAGAATACCTTTAGGAATTTTTGTAATCATTGCCCAATAGACCAGGATACCATTGAGAACCGATTTCATAAGAACCATCCTTCCTCCTCTTGAAATCCACCTATGAGACCAGGAGATAATCCTTGAGTGTATATTTTTAATTATCCATAACCAATTTTAGAAATGATAAGAATTTGGTTTTAAGATGAATCCAAGATATTTCATCCACATCAATGTTCTTACAAGCATAAGGAAACAGGTCCTAAAGATACATTTTATCCTGCGTCTTAAGATCATTGGTGAGGATAATAGATTTGATAATATTAATATGCATTCCTATTGCAGTGAAAAAGGAGTCAATAATCTCTTTCCAAGCTTTGAATTCTTGAGATGAACTTGTAGCAAAAACAATGACATCATCAATATTGAAAATTAAAAGTGTTATGATTTCCAAATGACATATTTTCAATCCTTTGACGATAACTCTTCTTCGGGATTGATAGATTAACCTGCTCAATCCATCAGCCACCAACATAAATATGAACAGAGAAAAATGACACCCTTGATGAAGGCCTCTTGATGACCTGAAAGAGGTTGAGGAAGCCCCGTTGATGAGAATAGAAAAGGAAGAGGATTTGATACATCCCATTATCCAAATTATCGAATTAATATTAAACCCCATTTGGATAAGGGAGAGATGCACGAAAGTCCAATTCAATTTATCATAGGGCTTAAAGAGATCCAACTTCATCACTAGTGCTAAAGAGATACTATGATAAAGAGATCCAATTCAATAAGTTTATTCTTCTCTATCCAATTTGTGAAAAAAAATTCTTGAGGATTCTGACACAGAGACTCGCAAGGATGATTTTAGGGGCTAAATTTCGCTCATGGGCTAATTTTCCATGATTTTTCCAAAAACGAGATTCGCTATTTTAAAAAATATTTGCCCAAATTCTATAGGATAAAAATATTTTACCTTAAAAATCACCAAAATTTTATAAAAACCATATAAAATACTTAGAAATTTGAATATTTTTACAAAAATATGTTGACATATGAAAGAGTAGTAAAATTTTCCAAGGTTTCTACATTTTAAAATAAATTTCCATCCTTAAAATCATCCCTGACAGAGAGATTCCCCAAACATCCTAGAGAGAAAGTGTGAAGTTTAAGTTACCTCCTATTGTAGAATTCCTGCAGAAACCCCAATAGATCTAGAATTCTAGTTAAATTGAACACAAACAATTTGCTGATATTCAAGAGATGAGAGAAAGTTTTTTCTCCATAAATAAGAGAATTATATTAATAAAAAATGAATATACATGAGCAACCATCCTCAAAAAGAAGAGAGGAGGTGAATATATAGAATTTCCAACATAGAAATTCTAGTCAAAAAAAGGTAGGAATAGCTAAAATAGGTGTCATAAGATAAGGGAGACCACATAGTTCGACTTAGACCACTAAAGATACATCTCACACACTCATTAATGTCCACAAGAGTCAAGTGATGTGCATTATCTCACTTAAGCTCACTTAACTGACAAGAGAAGCAGTTCCAACTCACTTAACTGACCCGAAATAGTAGTTACTAATAATAGTAATGGCAAAAATCATTAATTAAGGAATAAATCTCTCACTCAAAGAGGAGGTGCACATTCCCCAATAATAGATGAGTTTTTGCATGGGGGAGTTCAAATAAATCATGAATAAATCAAGAAAATCAATAATAAATCGAGAAAATCAAGAACCGAGAGTTGAGTCTTGATCTAAAATTAACAGTTTTCCCTAAAATCTAGGGATGAGGCACCCTTCTTCTCTATGTGGCCAAATTAGGTGAAATAAAGTGTAAATGAATGTATTAACCAAGATCTAGGAGTCTAAGCTAGGTATAAACTAACGTAAGTTAGGGTTATGCTCCAACACCCCCCCTTAAGCCTAACTGTAATGACAAAAAAATTGAGTCCCGACAACTTGGCCATTTTAGGTACTCATTATATAAAAGAACTCCTCATGAAAAGAGGAAAGAGGGAAAACCTTGTGGGAACCCCCCCCCCCCAAAAAAAAAAGAGGAAAAAAATGCTTAGTGGCCAAAAGTGACCTACTCAGTTGTCTCCACCACTCCAAGCATAGCTCTCAGTTCTAAAAATTTCTTTTCAGTGAAGGACTTGGTGAAGATGTCTGCAGCCTACTGCTCTGTGGGGCAGTACTGCAGTGAAATGACTCTGTCACGGATCATCTTGCGTATGTAATGCATGTGATGAACTTCCCATCTACGAGAAGAGGCAATGGACAAAACTAGTTGAATGGAGTCCATTTTTGCAACAGGTGCAAATGTCTCTGTGTAGTCTATGCCATGTACCTGTGAGTATCCTTTTGCGACAAGTCGAGATTTTTACTTGCTGATATCACCATATGCAGAAATATTTGTTCAATATATCCATCAGCATCAAACAAGATTTCTTCCTTTCAGAAGTGGAACCAAGTCCCATGTGTTGTTGGCCATAAGAGCAGAGTACTCTTCATCCATGGCAGCCTCCCAGAGTGAGTTTCTAGCAGCTTCAGAGTGTGACTTTGGATCTGAACAAAGTGACATATAGAAATGTATGGGAAACAAAGGTTCTGTGGCAGTCAGGGCTTGAGGAGCCCCAAAAAACTGTGATCTAGTTCTTCTTGTATCCGCATGATCACCGACTAGTTCACCCGCATCTTGCAGGGTTTTCTCTGCCCAAGTTGGAAACTGAGTTGGAGAAGCCATGAAATTCTCCTCATCCTATATATCAGACCCAAAAGTATCCTCTGATGGCTTCTCTGAAGTGCTCGAAGAAGTTTCTAACTCCTCCTCATCAGTGAAAACAAGCGGTTCCTCGGCAGGGTCTTCTGAAAAATCATACAGTGATTCTTCTTCAAACTTCACACTTCGAGCTAGAATGAACTTTTCAGTGTGAGAGTCTAGCAATCTATATCCTTTGACACCTTCAGGATATCCAACAAATATGCATTCAACACTTTGAGGCTCCAAATCCTTCCTCTTATCTGTCGGAATGTGAGCCCATGCTCGTGAACCAAAAATATGAAAGTGTGACACTTTCGATTTCTTACCGATCCAACATTCAAAAGGAGTGGTGCCTTTGAGTGATTTTTGAGGAACTCGGTTCTCAATGTATGCTTCACAATTAATAGCTTCATCCCATATCTTGGGGGCTAATGATTTCGACTGTAGCATACAATTGGCCATCTCTTTTAAGGATCGATTTTTCCTCTCCGCAACACCGTTCTGCTGTGGTGTATATGGCACTGTGTGTTGTAGTTGTATACATGCATCAATACAAAGTTGTTGCACATATTTTTTGACATACTCCCCCCCATTATCAGTACGAAGTATATTAATCTTACACCCAGACTCATTCTAAGCAAGTGCTTTAAATTCTATAAGGCATTCAAATACTTCCGATTTTAATTTCAAAAAAAATACCCAAGTAAAGCGAGAGAAATCATCTATGAAGGTGAGTACATATCGAGCCTCAATGATTGAAGGTTGCGGGAATGGGCCTGTGATGTCACTGTGAATCAGCCCAAGAGGTGAAGAAGCTCTCTGTGCCTTCCTTTTGTCAAAATTTTTCTCTAGATGCTTTCCAAGAATGCATCCTTGACATACACCGCTTGTGAATTTAATAGCTGGCAATCCTTCTACCATGTTTTCCTTGCTGAGTTGATGCAAGTACTTATAGTTTAGATGGCCAAATATTTCATGCCATAACCTGCTGATATCATTAGATTGTGATAGAAATACAATGCTAATAGATTTAGGAACAAAGTGGGAGAAGAAATACAAACGAGAACCGTGATCTGCAATTCCATGTGCAAGCTATGAGCCTGTGGAAATGTCGATAATCACTGTGGAGTCCGGAGTAAACTCCACCTTCCTTCCATAGCTGGAATGAGTGATATGATATATCGAGAGAATATTTTTGGACAGCGAGGGAACATGAAGCACATTTGTGAAGCAGCCCCCTTCAAGATCAACAATTCCTTCTCCGCACACCTTTGTGGGTGTGGCATCTCCCAAGTAAATTGGGGATCTGGTGCTTTCTTCGATGGAGGAAAAATCATCTTTTGATGAAGCCACATGGTTCAATGCACCTGAATCAAGGATCCAAGATGATGGAGTGGATGTGATAGCCATTAAAGAATGACCATCTCGTGCTCTCCCTCCCGTTATGTTATCATCTTTCTTCTTTGGATTTTCGGGCACCGTGAGATTGTGTTGTTGCAATTGCTTAGCCATCTCATCAATAGTCTTCCTCGTGCAATTTTATTCGAGATGAAAACCTTTGGAATAGTATATACAAAGTGTTCTTTCCTTCTTATTCTTACCCTTAGGCTCAGAAGAGTTATCTGAAGATTGTGCGGATCTCTCCTTCTTCTATTTAGGAAATTTACCCATTCCTTCTTTCTTGTCTTTTCCACTGCTCTTTGGAGCATTAGTAGCCGCAAGTGCTTGGTTCTTGGAACACTTGATGGCACCCATTTGGACTAACTTAGCTTGCTCTTGAGTCAATGCTGCAATGAAATCATTCAATGGAGGCATTTTCCATGTTTCCTGAGTCAATTTAGATGCTTGAAAAGACAATACAAATACGAAATATTCAGGGCCTAATTTCGAGAGAATTGAAAGGATGACTTGATCTTCCTCTTTCTTGAATCCATGTGCATTAATTTCAATAAGGAGGGATTTCAAGTTGGTGAAGAATTCTTGCAGGTTGCTGAAATGAATTGGACTTAGGGATATGAGTTCATTCTCCAGTTGATGCACTCTCATTGCATCCTGCTTGCTGAATAGTCCTTCCAATGTGGTCCAGACCACATCAAAAGTAGTTGCTCCACTGACATGAAAGAGGAGATCTCTGGAAATTGATAGGCATATCCGCCCAATTTCTTCATCTAATTTATTGAAATACTTTATCTTTTCTGCTGCAACAGTCGGTTCTTCCTCCATTCCCATTGTTACCCTGTAAAGCCCTTTGCTTCGGAGGAGCAGAGAGATCTTTGTCTTCCATTTGAAGTAATTGAAATGATTTAGAATGAGTTTTGTGGGCTGAGAGAGATGATCCATTTCTTCTTTCTGCGCCTCCTGATGATCTATACCTACAAATAAAACTGTGTACAATCCACTAGATTCAATCTAGCTCTGATACCATGTAGAATTCCTGCAGAAACCCCAACAGATCTAGAATTCTAGTTAAATTGAACACAAACAATTTGTTGATATTCAAGAGATGAGAGAATTTTTTTGCTCCATAAATCAGATAATTATATTAATAAAAAATGAATATACATGAGCAACCATCCTCAAAAAGAAGAGAGAAGGTGAATATATAGAATTTCCAACATAGAAATTCTAGTAAAAAAAAGGTAGGAATAGCTAAAATAGGTGTCATAAGCTAAGGGAGACCACATAGTTTGACTCAGACCACTAAAGATACATGTCACACACTCATTAATGTCCACAAGATTCAAGTGATGCACATTAGCTCACTTAAGCTCACTTAACTGACAAGAGAAGCAGTTCCAACTCACTTAACTGACCCGAAATAGTAGTTACTAATAATAGTAACGAAAAAAATCATTAATTAAGGAATAAATCTCTCACTCAAAGAAGAGGTGCACATTCCCCGATAATAGATGATTTTTTGCATGGGGGAGTTGGAATAAATCATGAATAAATCAAGAAAATCAAGAATAAATCGAGAAAATCAAGAACCGGGAGTTGAGTCTTGATCTAAAATTAGCAGTTTTCCCTAAAATCTAGGGGTGAGGCGCCCTTCTTCTCTATGTGGCCAAATTAGGTGAAATAAAGTGTAAATGAATGTATTAACCAAGATCTAGGAGTCTAAGCTAGGTATAAACTAATGTAAGTTAGGGTTATGCTCCAACACCTATGATAACATTAGGCATATCCATAAAACCAGAATTTTGAATCTCCAACCAATATTGGACCCTATATGCATAAGGTCTATATAAATTAATAATTGTTAGAGACCTGGAAATATTTTGATCATCCATATCTACCACTATTCTTGAATGAAGGACCAAGGTTTGAGTTTCCTTTAGCCTTGGACTCCATGCATAGAGAAAACCTATTGATAGGCCTTATGAGTCAATAGTGATGAAAGGCCAATCTTTTAAAAAAACGTTGAAAAACCTCTTCGACTTTGATTCCACTACACATTCTTTCCTGAATCATGATTAAGTCTGGATTTTGTACTTGGAACAACCTTTTGAGGGATTGAATTTTGGAATCCACCCCTAATCCCCTTGCGTTAAAGGAAATCACTTTCATTTTGGAACCTCTTCCTAGACTCAACCTGATCTAAGGGACCGTTCAATGATTAGTTGTTTTCTGCTCCTGATTTCCTTTAAGGCCTTGAGTTGCACCAAACCGATCAACAATTTCTTTCCTACATGACCACCTGTATCATTTTCCAAAGCGATACCCCTCGTAGGCTAGTCCTCTTTTTATTTCTTAATTTTAGACTGAAGGAAATATTCATACTTGACTAAAGACTTCTAATGTGAATTGAATGAATTATCTCCAAAAAAACTAATGGAATCCAAGGGAAGATGGTTGGTCGAAGTCGACTGGTGGGAGGAGACCGAAGGGGAAGTGAGCTTGGAATTGATGGGGGAAACAATGGAAGGGGAAAAACTTCCATGTTTTGAAGGGAAATTTCTAGATGATGAGGGACACTTAGATGGTTGTCTGAGAGGCTTTGTCTCATCCTTTTTTGGACTCACATAATAAGAATTATTAATAAAAGAGATGTCCCTAGGGGACAACTTACCAGGGTGTTGTGCTGACATAACTACCCACTAAAATTATCTTATTTTAAAGGAATTTTGTTGGGTACCCCTTTCAAAAATTTTATAAGATGATATGTCAGTACTATATTGATTTGATATTAATTTAGGAGGCTATTTTTTTTCTAAAATAGTTCATGCTTCTACCTTTTGATACACACTTGACATGATGAAGTATGTTTCCTTACTAAAAAACTTGACAACAGTTCTATCGAGATACATTGAACATTTTTCAGACGTGAGGACCAGAACTTTCAGTGGTCCAAAGCATATTCTTACTACACATCCCCTTAAACCCAGAAGGAAGTAATTTCTCATGCAGGCTGCAACCCAGAGGTTTTATACTGTAAGGAGTTGGTCTGCTGGTGCACTAAGAGAGATATTCTAAGCCAATGGATCATTCAATTGCGGGACCATTCCGCTATCTCTCTGTTGCCTTAGGTATTTCATAAGATGTTGAGAATTCTTGAGCCAATGCTTACATTCAAGGGTGAATATTGCAGAGAATTCCTAAAGAAGCATGACAATGGTTTGTCCTCTTACCTGAGTTCCTGGAGAACCCAACAGTCATCCACGAGGACATCATGAGATTGCAGGTTGGTTCATTTAAAAATCCTTTCCGAGAAATTGCTTGGTTGTTCATGAGGATAATAAGACAAGAAACTATAACCAACATTTCCCACATGATTCTTTACATTTTATAATTTACGGTTAAGGAACATGCCATCTTCGATTGGGGTAAGTTGATTTCCATTGAAATCTATTCTCAATTGTCACAATACAAAAAGGAGACAAAATTCTTTATGAACTTTTATTTGGTCTTCATGATAGCACATTGATGTTACTTTCTAAGATTATCTGTGTATAGGAAGGTAAATTGTGAATTTGACCCAGTAACCTTCTAGTATCAAACATTATGGAGGCACAAATCCTCCCAACATTTTTATGAAGTTTTTAATGATTTTGTCTCGGATTTTAAAGGTTTTCTATTTGGAAAGGATACCCCCGGGATGTATGACCAGAAGAGTAATTTCCTAGATAGGAAGGGGATATTGAAACAAATGGAGAATTATAATGTCATAAGGATTTTCATTTCTAAGGAAAATCCTTTCATCCTTCCATGCCACATATCTGAAAAAATGTTTGTTACTGAAATAGAAAGGAAGTACAACTACTGGTTGCATTTTTTCCATGAAAAGAGAAAAAAACAATTCATACCTCTCCCTTGGAAAGTTAGGGAGTTCATATTTAGAAATATGAACAAGATTGATGAATTTGCAGGCCACTTCCAGATCCTGAATCTAAGATATGTTGAAAGGGTGAAAGGGTTCGACCCTAGCGGAATTTTTGTAGAACACCTACTGGCAATTGGCTTCAAAAATTCTTTTATTAATAAAATTATGAATGAATAAGGATATAATGACTCAAGCACTCCTACTCGTGACACCGACGACCTGGAAACAATACTTAACACCAATGATTCATACAAATAGAAAGGAAAAGGTCCCGACGAGAAGAGTGCCCAATCCCCAACTGTCACTCTAAAGAGTACAACATCTCGAAGTAGTGCTCCAACGTCCCAACAAATTAAGAAAGTGACCCACAATTCTTCAAGCGGAGGAGATAAGAACCCTCCTCTGAGAAAAAATGAAAATTCCCATAAACTTTCCTTGAGGAAGAAAAGAAAAAATATTATGCAAGAAGAGGAGGGACCTCGAGCCGAAAGAAACATCCATGACCTCTCCCTCGAGGATATGGAACTCGAGATTGACATCAAAAAAATGTTCCCCAACGTTGATCAGCCAGAGGACACGACTCACCAGAATCCGCCGATGGAAATAATTGAGGGCGAGGCCTTCGATGAAGAAGAATCTTTTGTATTTCAGAGCGTTGTTTTTTACAACGAGTCCAAAAATTTAATTATTGAGAAAATAGATGTAAAGAATAAAAAGCAGAAATCTCGTTCAAATTTTAACCTATGGAACATGCGGCCTTCTCAAATTTCCCAAATTCACTGAGCAATTAGAGATGCTCTAGACGATTCTATTGGAGGCCTTGAAGAAGAGAACTCCAAGTTAAAGGAAAGATTCAAAGAATTGGAAGAAGCTTGAATGCCTCTTCCAGTACTTGCTATTCCTTTAGCAATAATTGGGCCTACCGCACCTGCAGAAAAACTGAAAGGATCTTCAAGCCTGTTCACATCAGCCAGGGGCTATGTGGAGAAGAAAATTAAGAAAATAATGGAATTAATTACAGAGGCTTGGGAGATGTCAAAGAACATGGTCTCTTTTGGAACGAGGGCAGATGCCTTCCATGAATATTTACAAGTGGATTTAAAAAATGAAGAAGGTTTTTACCTTGACGCGGTCGTACCCTTCGGTTTTAAAGTTACCAATATGACATAGTTGAGAAGAAGAGAGGAGGATCTCCCTTCTCTAAACCAGATAAAACAAATGAACGCATGTTGGAAGGAAAGGTTAAAATATTGAATATCAATGTCCAAGCATGCAACCAAACCATGACAAGGAGAGAAGAGTTATTTAAAAGGTTGACTGAGATAGACCTAGCTAGGAGCACCAATGGGTTCCAAGACCCCAAATTGATTCTCAACTCATTTTTCCTAACCAAGTAAGCCTTTGATGAACAAGTTGAGATCTTTAAAGGGATATCATTTGAAAAGTTCTATGGCATTCTTGAGTATAATGAAGATGACGTAGATAATTGGCTAGTGGATTATTCAGTAAAAAATAAAGATATTGAAGAAGCTTTGCATAATATTTCCATTGATCTAAGGTACTTGGAGGGCGATATTTTCAATATAAAAATACAACATGAAATCAATGTGGTGCCAATGAGAAGCTACATCGAAGAGTGGTTTAAAAAGGCTATCAACAAAATGACCAATGAAGGGAAAAAGGAAGTTGAGACGGTTCCTATAACCGTCAATGAAAGCAATAAAAGGACATCAAAAAGAAAGTGACAAGAGATAGATACCATCAAAGTAAGTTCATACTAGTCACATCCTTATTTATTTATCGATTTCTTCATCCAGTTACTCCACCTTTTTAAATAGAAAGGTTTAATCGAAGACTGATAATTTCCTTTTTCTTCTTACCAGGTCTTGTTGTCTTTTCCTTTTTATTCGGCACCCACTTTCTTATTCATACACACTTTATTATTATTATTATTATTATTATTATTATTATTA
>ML792983.1:136283-157699 GCA_009831015.1 Picea engelmannii | reverse complement strand
ATATTTTAAGAGAAATTAGAAAAAATAAAAAGGGTAAAAAAACAAATTAATAAACCTAAAATAGAAAATTTAATATAAAATTATAAAAAAAACTTGAAAAACCTTAAAATCCAAAATTTAATAAAACAAATTAAAAAAAAATAATATAACTATATATATATATAACTATATATATATATATATATATATATATATATATAGGTCGGGGGCAATGTTGGGCATAGCTGCAACCCCCCGTTTGGGTAAGGCCCAGGTCGCGTGGTCACCCCAACTGCCTGTCGACTAGAGGGTCGCGGGGGTGATGTCGATCATCCCCCCAACTCCCCCGCACGAGCAAGGCCCATGTCATGTGGTAGCCATGAGACCTGGGCCTTGCCCGTGCGGAGGGGATCGGGGTGATGTTCGCAATCGCCACGAGACCCGAGCCTTGCCCACACAAGGGGCTGGGGTGATGCCCAACATCATCCCCACCCTTTATATATTATTATTATTATTATTATTTTGAGAAAATTTTAAATTTTTTCATTTTTATAGTTTTTTTACACATTTTTTTTAATATTTTTTTTTTTTCAAATTTGGGTTTTGAATATATATTTTTAAATATATTGTTTTCATGGTATTATGCATTATCTTGTGTTTGGAGTGATAAACTAAGATTTTAAAAGTAAGCATTTAAGGATTGATTTTATTATTTTGTTTACAATAATAATGATTTATTTTACCACTTTAAACAAATGTGTCATTTTAATACTCCAATTTTAGAATGGGTGTTATTTGTAGCAGTACTTTTCAATTTCATGGTTGATTTTGAGGTTTTGGTATTAATGGTACCAACTGCTAAAAATATGATTTCAAACAATTTCAAATTATCTATAATTTTAACGTTTTGAAAAAAAACATTTTTCTTTAAGTAACATCATTTTTTTTATTCAGGTGTCGATTTTAAGGTTTTTCTGAACTACTGTATGAGTTTTGAAGGGCATTATTGAAAAATGTTGTAATTTTGACCCCGTTTGAAAAAATGGTGTTACTGGTAGCACCACTTTTTGATTTGGGGGTTGATTTTCATGTTTTTTATGCAAAAATATGGGTTTCTTGGGCCAGAGTTCTCATTTTGAGGTCACAGTTCTCATTAAGTCAGTAACTTTGTTTTACATAGCTCTAATGAGTGATAATATAGATGACCAAACTGTGTATGCCAAGTTTTCTCATGTCATCAATATAGTTACTTAATTGATGAGAACCCTCTAAAGTTTTCATTTTTTAGAGGTCACATTTAGTGGTTGTATTTACTCTCATTTTGAAAAGTGATGTTACTAGTAGCACCCTTAAATTACGACCTTTTATAACCATGACCTTAGCAACCTCGTAATGATGCTAACAAAAACCTTAAAATCAACCCCTAAATCAAAAAGTGGTCCTAACAGTTGTATCCTTTTTTCTCGGCATTAAAATTACAACTTCATTGAAACCATGGCCTAAACAACTGGTAGTGTTGCAACCAAATCCTCAAAATCAACCCCCAAATTGAAAGGCTAGCTCCCACCCATTTTTCAGGGTTAAATTGCAACTTTTTTGAAACCATAGCCTAAAAGATGTGTACCATTGCAAACAACATCATAAAGAAAGGAAACAAATACACAAGCACACACATATCATTTTTGGATATTCGAGTGTTGTAATAAATGTTTTATCTAACAAATCCCATTTGCACAATACTATATTACTTCCTCTAGTTGAATAAATAAAGAAAATCTCAAGAAGATTTACAAAGATTCTATACAAACACATTTACATAGAAATGAACACTACTACAAATAGGATCTCAAAGAAAGGAATACAACTTCGTGAAAATTAGGTAATTATACAAGAATTTATAGAAGAGGGGGCTATGAATTGCCAACAATTACAACTACATGACTTTTATTGTATGACACATGTTAGTCAATTCAATTAGGTGAAATATGCTACATTAAATCATCAACTTTGGGATCATAAATTGATGAAGTGCATGTCAAGTATATGAAGGTATTAGATTCTAATCTATCTAAATGATTACTTATGCATAAGGAAAAGTGTTTGTTGTTTAGCTACAGAAACAAAGCTTATGTTCAACTACAAAAAAAACAGAGTGATTGCTAATGATAAAGAAACAAATCCAATAAAGACATAGGAACAATTCTAAACACTTAAGATCATCAACCTATTGGATCATTAAATACGATCTTTCAATCATTTAAATGAATGAGAATTCCTACAACTAAAATAACAATCATTTATTCAATCAATGATTGTTTTATTATTCCTCCTATGTAAACAAAAATAAATGACTCCTCGGGGTGCCTCTTGGCTCATGGAACACTATTGGAAAAGAACGTATAAAGCTAAACTTATAAACTCAAAACATAGAATTCATGAATTTGCACAATAACTAGAACTTTTACATATTAATTTGGAATAACAATATGAGTTTTACAATAGTTTGATATCAACATATCCATCCCTATGAAGTTTCCAATAACCAATATTTAAACATTGCACATAAGATCATATAGATCCAATCTTATGGATTCTAGAAATTGTTTTACAAATTAAATAACACTTGTTTGTATTCGTTATCGGATCTAACAATTCGTGGGTACGTAGAGTAGGCTTTACCATCTACATAATGGAGAAATTCATGACAGGTTGCATACATTTCTCTCATGTGATCTCATGCTATCTCATGTTGATTTGATGAAGACCTCAACTCATGCATTTTGCTACTTGTTCATGCGTTGACTATAGGTTTGACTTTTATCTTGTGTTGATCTAGAGGACTCTCGGCATGGGCTAATAGACAGATAAGATTCTGGTACTGATTTGGCATCTTCTACATGTCATAATCCCAACCTGGAGTGTGTGCGACCATATGGAACAACGATTCAACTGCAAAAAGTAGTTTAGGAGCTATAAAACTATATTTGAGTTGCTACAAAATCATAGATTCTGTAGCGACTCATTAAAAGTAATACATAATTAAATCACATTGCATAAGGAAGAACATAAATGTGCTTAGAATGGACAATTTACCTCTAGTATTCTTCAATACACAAATTATGTAGTTGAGAAAAATATTCTTGGAAAAAATGGTAAAATAGGGTACAAGCTTGTTTATAAGTATAGGTTTTGGAGGGAAGTTTAATATAGGGAAGTGACAAAATGAGTATGTTTTGAGGACTCAACAACACATGTTATTTTATGATATTAATGTGTTTATTGGTTTTTGTATAAGTTTTGAGATTTTAAAACTATTTTTGGGTCTCAAAGGATTATGAGAAAATTGCCAAAGCACCTACTGAATATATTAATGTTCATATTGAATACAAATACTTTTTTTCCTTGGAATATATATAATAATAATAATAAATAATAATCTAATTTTAAAGTCATAGACAATCATGAGACTCCCTTGTTTGTAGGACAAGGGACCCCCTTTGTGCAATGTTTTGACTACTAAAGTCTAAGGATGTGTACATTTGATTACTAAAGTCTAAGGATGTGTACATACCCTACCCCCCTTTGGATTCGAACCTGTAACATGTTAGGAAGAAACACATGTTGTTAACCATTATGCCCACTCAAATTTTGTGCGTGTGTATGAAAATAATTTTAAAACAGGGAAAAAAATAAAACAAGGGAAAACACATGGTATATAAAAAAAAATACATCTTAAATTAAAAACAAAAAAATATAATTAAAAAAATTAAAATACAAAACATCAAATAAATAAAACCACCCTCACACCCTCCTTAAAAAATTAAGAAAACAAAAAATAAATGATTTTAAAAGAAACTTAAAAAACAATTCAAAATGAAATTTAAATAAATTACAAATTTTAAATGAAATTAAAAAAATAATATCAATAATTATTTTCCAATTGGGTTTAGTTTGGATGGTTGGGAGGAATGATTGTTATCCTCCCCACCCAGGTTCAATTCCCACAAATGACATGTTGAGCTCTTAATGAGTATGTTATTCTAATGGATTTGAACCTTGTTGTTGATTGACCTTGTACTTTCAAGATTCTAGAGTTTATCCTCGATATCATCCTCGAAATGAAGAATAATCATTTTTAAAAGAAAAAAATAAACTCATTATATATATAATTCCAAGANAATCCATTATATATATATATATATATATATATATATATATATTCCCTTTTTGTTAAATGATTAGTTTTTTTTAATAAATATTTTTTTATATGCATTTGATTTTTTTTTTTCTTAAAAAAAATATTTGCTTTTTCTTCTAACGTTCTTTTAAAATTTGGGGTTTTAAAGTATTCTTATACTAATGTATTTGTTTTCAAAATTTTTATTTATTTATTTATTTTTAAATGGGGTGTAAGTGTTGGTTTAATTTTTTTCTTTTCAAAATATTCATTTTTTTTTTTAAATGGGATGTAAGTGTAGTTTACTTTTTCATTTTTATTTTTTTTTAAATTATGTTATTTCTTAATTTAAAATGCATTTTAAAATATTTTGTTTTTATAAAAAGAATCATTTTTTTTTTGTGTGTCTTTTTCTTTTTTCCCTTCCCTACTTTTGTTTTTTCTTTTTCTT
This sequence comes from Picea engelmannii, assembly GCA_009831015.1. Taxonomy (NCBI): domain Eukaryota; kingdom Viridiplantae; phylum Streptophyta; class Pinopsida; order Pinales; family Pinaceae; genus Picea; species Picea engelmannii. The sequence continues at coordinate 153,092 of ML792983.1, read as the reverse complement.
TTTTATTTAAATGGTTGTGTTTCCACTAGTACCAAACTCTTAGTTCATGGTTTCAAATTTTTTGCAATTTAAAACCTGAAAAAAAAAAAAGGTGTTACATCCATAACACCTCTTTTAGATTTAGTGGTTGATTTTAAAATTTTTGTTGCAAGGCTACCAGTTGTTGGTCATGGTTTCAAAAATGTTACAATTTTAGCCCTGAAAAAAATGGAGGGTGCTACTAAGAACACCATTTTTTCATTCATGGGTTGATTTTATGATTTCGGTTGCACTAATACATGTTTGTGGGGGTTTCACCATGTTGACCAATATCTTACCACATCCATTCATAAAGGAGGGTTTACAACTATGAAAAATAAATTCAATATATTTTAGGTATTGGGGTGGGGGGAAATGTCGTTATCGGGGGATTTATAGGTATTGGGAGGTATAAAAAGGGGTATCTAGTAAAATAGAGGTTTTTATTATTGGAAAGATGTGTTGGGAGGGGGGTTCAACAAATGGATTTTGGAAGGTATTTATCAATATCTAGTGAAATTAGGGGTATTTTTTAATATCCCATGAATGCATGTGTTATGTCATAGGTTCACTAAGTGAAGACCTCGTGTTGTTTTTAAGGGCACAATTTCAAAGAAGTTGTAATTTTAACCCTAAAAAAAAGGGTGTTGTTGTTAGTTCCACTTTTCAATTTAGGGGTTGATTTTAAGGTTTTTATTGGAAACATTATGAATTTATTAAATCTATGGTTGCAAAAACTGGTAATTTTAACGCCTAAAAAAAGGATGTTATCGCTAGCACCACATTTTGATTTGGGGGTTGATTTTAATGTTTTTGTTAGAAACATTAAAATATTTTAAGGCCATGGTTGCAAAAATGGGTGCTACCAATAACACCACTTTTCAAATCAAAGATTGATTTTGTTGTTTTTGGCCCAAAAATATGCGTTTTAAGGATACAGTTTTTATTTTGAGGTTACAATTCTCATAAGATTGGTAATTATATTAATCACTATGAACAATAAAAACTAATGGAAGAGGTGATGACCCAAAGTTGTCAAATATATATGACCTAGTATTATCATCAATAATTCTAGTCGCTAAGGAATGCTTAGGATTCTTTAAATGCTTGATTACAACTTGGTGAGGTGAAAATTCTATTTTTTTACCTTCACTTGAATGAGTGGCTTGATATACCAATTGAAGGTTGCAAGAAAAACATGGAAAACATAATACATCATTATAATGACCATCATCTCATTGAATTGTTCCAAACCTTACAACACAAAGAGATCTATCATCACCAACAAATATTTGTTTCGTGTTACATTCATTAAGAGAAAGAAATATATCTTTATAATTAGTTATATGATAAAATGCTCTATAATTAATAATCCTCTCATTTGAAGAAGAAGTGGATGTTGCATTGAAAGGAAAACCAAAATTATAAATTGCATGTCCATGAGAAGAAGAGTTAGAAGGATGATGAAGATTGATGTCATTTTTCTTCATTGTTTCTTCTAAAGCTTCCAACTTCTTGAAACATTTCCCCTCCATATGACCATATTGCCCACAAAAATTTACATGTCTTTGAGTCTTATTTCCTTTTAAGTTCATTTATCACCATTGGGAGTAGGATTTGGTTAAGAGGGTTTGAGAACCTTGTTGTGTTTGTTGTTGTACTATGTTGTCATTGATGTTAAAGGATTGATGTCAAGGGGTAAAGGTAAAATTGTGTCATAGTGATGTGTTGTCATTGATGTCAAGGTTGATATCAAAGGAATTTCTATCATTGATTTCATGTCATGGTTGATAGGAAGTACCAAATGCATGAACTCCAAAGTGGTCCCCTTATGGTGGAATCCCCCACGGGAAGACACTTTGTGAAGTCCAAATGGTTAAGTGGTTGAGTAGTCCTAGTAGTGTAGTTAGGGAGCCCAAGTTTGGTTAAGGAATAATGTAATGAAGATCAGTGAATTTGCAGGTGAGACTATCATGGAAGGATAATACATGTTGTGTCATTTCCAATGATATGTGGTACATCACACAGTTCCTTAGGGTTAAGGAGATATGGATTAATGAAGTTGGAGAACCCTCATGAGTTGTATAGAAGCCCCTAGAAGGTCAAAGAAGTCAAATTATTCTAGAAGCTCTGAGAAGAAGTTGACTAGTCAAAGTGGGTGCAAATAGGCATTAATCATGGGTTAAGTGGTTGCAATAAGAAAATAATTTAAAATAAAGTAGTTGCAACTAGAAGTGGAGAATTTAATATTTGTGGATAAAGTGGTTGTAAGTGGACAAAGTGGTTAAAAGTGGGTTAGACCTAAAAGAAGTGTGTTAGAAGATAACCCCTAGAGGAAGCTACTTGAAGAATTATAAATAAGAGAGAAAGGGTCTCTTATTGTGTGTTATCTATTAAGTATATTGAATATCTATTATTTTGGTGAAAGGTTCATTGCAGGTATGCATTGACACATCTAAAGTTACACAAGTCTGAGATAGCAAAGGAGGATTGACAACGAAAGTTTTAGAGGTTTAGAAAAACCCTAGTTTTGAAGGTGTACAAGAGCTACAGTGGAGGATGTCGCGTACATGCGCGGGATGACAGTAGGTGAGGCAACGTACATAAACAGGTTGTAGTAGAAGAGGTCACGTATAGGTGAAAATGTCATAAAAATAGATGTTAGTGCTAGGTACCTAAAGTCTAAAGCAAGTTACCAGGACAAGAGTCTACAGGTTTAGATCTGTTGCAGAAGTTATGGTATGGTTACATGTTGTTTTGATTCTTATATTTGCTCATGGTATGGTGAATGCTTAAAGCATTCTTGGTATGGATGTTATGATGTCTAGATATGGTATATATTGGTTGGTTGGTTGAGTGGTACAGGTGTGATATGGTTGAGGGATATCTATGTTGAATGATGATGTATGTATGAGGGACATGCATAGGTTGTTGGATCTACATATGGTTGATGATGGAAAAGGTTGGGTAGTGATAGGATATATATAGTGATAGGTTACAGACTAAGGTGACAGAGGAAACAAAGGTATTAAGGGAAGAAGTATCGAAGTTTTAGAAATATAGTTTTTTGAAGTTGCACACATGCTGACAAAGGACAGGTCGCATACATACGTGAGCTGCAAATAAGACATGGAATGTACATACACGTGTTGTTGTATAGACAAGTCGCATACCTATTGACAGATTGTTTTTTGTCTTTTGTCTACAAGACAGGCATGAGCCCTTGGTCACACGAGTGAAATATATGAAGGAGGCGCCCTCCTTCCATAGGGTTTGAACTTAGTGTTCCCATAAAGGTAAACTCTAGGGGTCAACATGACCTAAGAATTCCAATAAATCCTTCCCCAACACCCTTGCAGAATTACATCCCATATCTCTCTAGCTTCTAAGCTGAGGCAAGAAAAAGACCATTAGAAAGCATGTGTTCAAAGAGAGAGAATACATATTTCTACCTTAATCATTAAATATAGAAACCAATTATAGACATATAATATATTCAATCATGATTTCCATTTCAATACACAGAGTATGAAAATACTTATTAGAAAACCAGATTCGTGAAGTGAATGTTGAAAGGGGTGTTTGTTTCCATCCAACCATAGGCACAACCAATCCTGAATGGATTTACTATTGGCCACCCCCGAGCTAGACCATTTTTCTCTAAGAGAGACTCTTTGTTCTTGTTTCACGATAGTCAGGGACAAAGGTTACTCTCCTCCTCCCACAGGAACTTGGAAACTGGTTTTCTTTGTACCAAGCAAGGAGGTCTCTACGAGTACTTCCACAGTCACTCGTCAACCCCGTTTATTAGCTTGAAAACAAAAATCCTTCCCGTAGCTTCTTGTTCCCAGAATGAGCTTATTTCTCATTTCTCCCTCGAACCAGAGAGTTGCAAACGCTCTTTTCTCTTCTTGATATTTGTCTTTCAACTATGCTTCCTCATAGATCTTCCTCTGCCCTCGAATTACCTCGTTTCTTTCCTTCCTCAACAAGGTTGTGTGGGTCTATATCCCTAGCCCATGGTCAGGTCTAGAAGTCTTGCAGATGTGTACTCTACCCCATATTCTCATTAACTCTTGAGGAGGACTCTTCCAACTACCAGTCTGACTGGTAATTCATTTCTGGGTCCGAGGATTATTCTGGGTCTGAGCCATTAAATCCAGTAAGGTATTGGTTTGGTAGGGGGTCAACTCAACCATTTCTGGTTCCCCTCACCATCTCTCTCATAGAACCATGGTCTATCTTGGAAAATCCCCCTTTCAGCAGTTATGAAACACTATCCATTTTCTATTAATAACAGAAAATAAACACATTAACTTTTATAACAAAATGTTCATCAAATCCATCATTCACACATATTTAGTCTTCCACAGTCTTTCGACAAGTTATATTTATATTTAAAAATTGGAGGAAGCAGGGGTATTACACCTCATTAGCCCATATTTTCAAAGATACTTCATAATTTATTCATTCACTACAGAAATGATTGTTGCATCTGTTCTTACTTAGAGAAATTCCAAGGGTGAAGAATTGCCAGTCGGCTTCATGAGAAAGACCCTTCATGATTATGAATTAAGATATTCAGAATTGGAGAAGCAAGTCCTATCTCTTGTAAAAGTAGTGGCACACTTTCGTACTTATATATTAAATTCTCATGTCACTACATATGGTCCATCTTCTCCTGTAAAGATGCTTTTAAATCAACAATTGAGAGAAGGAAAATGGGCAAACTGACTGGAGAAGATTCAAGAATACGATATTGAAATTAATCCTTTAAAAGCAATTAAAGGAAAGGGTTTATGTAAGCTCATTGTTGTAAGTTTTAAACCTGTGAAGTAAAGCAATGCATATAGATTCTTAAGAAAAAAAAAAATTAATCGATGGCTCATACACATAATACATAAAGATTTACGTTGGAAACCCTTAACTGGGAGAAAACCAGCCTTCCTTGGTGCCGCACCTTTCAACTCTTCATTGTATTAATTCCACCATTCACCATACAATATATACAATATTTTAGGTATTTTGTAGCTACCAAAACCCTAATCCCTTAATCCAGGATTAATTTAGAAAACCATTAAAAATAGCAAAATCCGCTAAAATAGCAAAAACCGCCCAAAAATAAATTTCGAGGCGTTGCCCTGAATGTTGCATGTAACTAGGGGAGTCTAAATCTGGCCCCCCTAGGACCCCCCAATAAAGAACCCCACACACACAACATAGAAGGCGAACGAAGTTGGGATCGTCAGATGTAGCTGTCGAATCTGACATGCCCACACACACACACATGCAAAGAATATAGCACATACCCAACAATTGAAAATAATGATTCTTTGGATGGAGTAATTTTGATTTTAGTAGGAGAACCTATGGGAGGTTCAAAACGGTATAAAGATATTATATTCTACTTGAGGCCTGGACAATTTCCAGTCACCATGAACCCTAAAGAGCGAAGAACATTGAAAATGAAGTCAAATCAATATGTGTTGATTGTTGATATATTGTTCAAGAGGAACTATGATGGCATATTGTTGAGATGTGTTGATGAAAGGAAAGCTCAAGAATTGATGAAATAATTCCATGAAGGTATATGTGGTGGATATTTTTCACCTACCTCCATGGCCCATAAAATAATAAGAGTTGGGTTTTATTGGCCATCAGTTTTTAAGGACTCATATGCTACCATAAGGAAGTGTGTATCTTGTCAACAATTTTCAGGGAAAATGAAAAAATCTGCAATGCCATTACAACCTATATCTGTAGAAAAACCATTTTCCCAATGGGGACTCGATGTTGTTAGACCAATAAATCCAAAATCAAGCAAAGGACATACATATATCCTCACTGCTACAGATTATTTTACAAAGTGGACAGAAGCAATAGCATTAAAAAGGGTTGATTTTGAAGAGTTGATTAAGTTTCTTAAAGATAATATTTTGTCAAGGTTTGATGTCCCATAAAAATTCATTACTGAGAATGGCTCAATTTTCATTGGTTCAAAATTTACAGTATTTTGTGGAGAATATGGGATTGTTATGGGGTAGTCATCAAATTATTATCCACAAGGGAATGGTCTTGCAGAATCAACTAATAAGACACTCATTCAGATATTGAAGAAAACTATTGATAAGAACCAAAGGAATTGGCATTTGAAATTGATAGATGCTTTGTGGGCGAGCATAATGACTCTGGAAGACAACACTGGGATGTCTCTGTATACGTTGGTTTATGGGGAAGAAGAAGAAATTCCAATTAGCCTCGAGTTGAATGCCTTGAATTGTGTAGTTAATACAGAGGATGCAGAAGATAGTTCACCTACGCAAAAGAGAGTGAACCAATTATTGAAATTGGAGGAAGAACGAAGTAAAGCCTTGAATAGAACTTCTTAGAGACAACAAAGTATCAAAAAACATTTTTGATCAAAGTGCAACCATAAAGAATTTTCAAAATTGTGAACTGGTGTTACTCTGGAACAAAGCTAAGGAGAAACCATCGTTGCACACAAAATTCAAAGCACTTTGGGTTGGACCATATATCATTGAAAATATCTTAGGTTTTAATGCTTATATGCTCAAATATATGAAGGGTAAAATGTTAATGTTTCCTTTTAATGGGAAATATTTGAAAAGTTTCTTCACCTCAAATTTTCTCATTTCCTTGTACATAATTTTCATTTATTTAGAAATGTATATCCTTACCTTTCAATCCCATAGCCCAAAGTATAGAAGCATCTAGTAGTGAAGATTTTGGATTCTTGAAAACCCATAGGGGGTTATCATCCCACAGTTGGAGCCAGTTGTTGAGACCATTTTGTGCTTCATTGCTTTCCTTCCACATTCTAACTTCCCTACTTATTTATTCCATTTATTTTCCCTCTTCTACACCTCCCCCTTATTGCCTTTTTCTTTTTTCCCTTATTTTCTCCCTTTCTGGTTACTATACTTAGTCATATTTCAGTGATTTGCAGGTTGGAAGGCTCACGGGTTGGAGAGACTTAATTTCCACCCACTTGATTATCTCATAAGTATGTTTTAACACTTAGCCATTTTTCAATTTCGCGGATTCGATTCCTCATCCTCCATTTTCTGTGACCTCCACTTTGCACCCCAACTTCCGTGATCTACATTTTGACCATAAACCATGTCACGAGTGTTGAGCTCCGAAGTATTTTATTCCTCTTCCATGCGAGTCTGACCGACCATTCTTCTACACTTAGTATATTTTTTATCATCTATACAATTGCGGGTTCGTGAGTTCCTAGGTTGGCAAGTTCATGAAAAAAATTATATTTGAAATCTCTCTTGTCTGTCCCCACCATTTTTTTTCTTTTCCCAATATGCATTAAGTATTGTTTAATTCAAACGACTATTCTGCAGGCCCCTAAAAGATGGTCATTAATGGAGAAAGGCTTGATGAATTACTCATTAAATCTCATAAAATCTTCATTTTGTTGGATTACTAAGAGGGGGGGTGAATCAGTAATAGAGAAATTATAATACTTTTTCACCATAAAATGCAAGTGTTATATCAATTCAGCATTATTATCCAATAGTTGTAGACTAAATAAACAATGAACAAATGAGAAATCACACACATACACCGTACACCAGTGTTTTACGTGGAAACCCAAAGCAGGAAAAAACCACAGAATGATTTTTCTTATATGTCTTTAAGAATTACATTCATTAGAAGCACCAACTTCCTTTATTTCCAGCTGCAACTGGAAGGAGGCTCCAACCCCCTAGTTTCTCAGGCGACAACCTGAGGGAAGATCCAACTCCCCAATTCTCTGGCTACAACTAGAAGGAGGCTACGACCCCCTATGTTCTTCGGCTACAACCGGAAGGTGGATACAACCACCTGTCCTTTCCTCGTCCAACCTCCCTGACGTATAAGTAGAATTATGGAACCATTTTCACACTATCAATGTGATATATACTATTGTAAACCTGTACCAATCAACCTGCACCAAACAACCTGTACCAATAACCTTAACCATGCATCAACCTGTACCTCAAAATTTACCATAAACAAGTGAATAAACCATGCGCCAACCTGTACCAAACAACCTGTAATCAACCTATACCATAAACAAGTGCATCAACCATGTACCAACATGTACCTCAACTTGTACCATGAATAAGTGCATCAATCATGCACCAAACCTGTACGAATAACCTGTCACAACAACCTGTCCAAACAACCTATCACAACAACTTGGCTCATCAAAATTATCAACCAAATCATATCTACTCACCAATATAAATCACCAAGAAAACTCTCAAATATGTGCATCAACCAAGCATAACACAACTCATAATTATCACCAAGATCAATATGTGCTTCTAATAATATACCAATACAAGTATGCTACATCATCCATAAACCATGTGTCAACAATACTACTAAAAAGTGCCTCCAACCATGTACCAAGTATGTACCAATCATGTATCAACTACTCATCAACTATGACTCATCAAGATGTATCAACATCATCAACTATACACCTCATGTATGTGCCAACTCATCAACTACTTGTCTCAACCATGTACCCAACATGTACCTCAACCAAAAGCCTTCATCAATTTCATCATCCAAATATGATTTGTAATTCTGTAATAGACTTGGTGTATATGATCACATACCTGCAAACCTCCTTAAATTTAACAACAAGAGACTAGAATTTTCATCAAACTTTACTTTAGTCTCACATGACTAGTTTTGGATTAGTCAACAACCCTAACTTGAAATAATCATAACTATGTACCTGTAATGAATAAAGATATGAAAATAATACACAATGTTCTTTACTGTGTTTCATGCAATTCCTCCAGGTGTCACTACTTGGAACTTCTCAGAAAAGGAGTTATAGCAAAAATGGCATACCTTTTTGAATTCTGGCTTATTCTAGAGAGAGAACTTGTAGAGCGTGCCCTGCATGGAATATTTTTTGTATGGATCTAAATTTTTTACAAAGAATACTACTGACTATACTCTAACCAACACATTTTCTTACTGAATTTTGATCTTTTATGAAGAAGTTATGACATTTTTACCTGAAACACATGTTTTAGACTAGTTTCAGGACTAGCCACAAACCCTATTTTCCACGGAGTGGAAATCCAAAAATAAAACGACCCACAAGATGAAATTTGTACCACAACTACTTGGATATGTTTTCTCAATGGCCTCTCAATTTTACATTCTGAATCATTCTATAAAAAACATTATTTTGAAAATGGTGAGATGACCTGTAAATAACGTACTTTAGAAAGCATCATCAAAATAATTTATCCTCCCTTGAATTTCGGCCTTCTTTACTTCACCTTCCCTCTAAAATGTGGCTTAGATATCAGATATTCAATATGCTCAAGTGTTATTAAAATTAGAGAGTCTTGTCTCTTATTTATACTTTCATGTAGCTTCCTCAAGGGGTTACCCTTTAACCATCTTAACCCACTTTCCTTATTTTAGGGTTAACCAACTTCTAATCACTTGTCAATTAGTAATTTATCCATTAATTTTATTATTTAAATAATTTATTTTTTATCCACTTTGACTTATAGCACACTCATCACTTCAAATTTCCCTTTACCTCAAGGGGTTACCTTCTAACCATCTTAAACTACTTTCCTTATTTTAGGGTTAACCCACTTCTAACCACTTGTCCATTTAGTAATTTCTCCATTAACTTTATTATTTAAATAATTTCTTTTGCATTCACTTTGTATTATAGTACACTCATCACTTCACTTTATTATTTACCTTCGAAAATTTCTTAAACCACTTTGACTACTTTGACCTTTTGGGGGTTCTAGATGACTCATGAGGGTTCTCTAACTTCACATGGCCATAACTCTCTAACCGTGAGGAGTTATGTGACATTCCACATACCCCCGGAAATGGCATGAAATGTAGTATCCATATCAAATAGTATTTCTTGAAAATATATCAAAACTAGTACCATTATCCATCAAACAAACTTGGTTCCATTACCCAACCCTGGGTTCTCCAACTTCTCATGGTCATAACTCTCTAACTGTGAGGAGTTATGTGATGTTCCACATACCACCGGAAACAGAATGACATGTACTATCCATATACAATATTATTACCTTCAAATATATTAAAACTCATACCATTATACATCAAACAAACTTTGCTCCATTACCCAAACCTTTGTTCTACTAGAATTTCTCCAAGAGTTGACATCAATCACTAAGGGTTGACATCAATCTACAATATAACTCTCCAATGGTTGACATCAATGAAAACCAACAATTCATACCAACTGTCCATCAACCTAAGCCAATTGTCTGACAATCTCCCCCTATGGCATTGATGACAACATCAACATTGATGGCAACACTTAGTCATGATAACATTCATGCTTATACTCCTCATCAATGTTTCTATCTCCTCCCCTTTGACATCAATGGAAAAGGGTATCTCCCTTTGAGGCTTCTCTCCCTGACTGAACTCTCCTTGGGATGCTCCCTCTGTCTACATGCCTCTGTGCTCTCTCTCCAAGCATTTCAATCCCGCATCTGATAAATCCCCCCCCCCTTTGTCATCAATGGAAAAGGTATCGTTCCATCTGAGGCTGCTCCCCCTTACTAAACTGTCCTTGGGGATACTCCCCCTTACTGAACTCTTCCTGAAACTGATCCCCCAACCTAAATTGTCCTCTTTATGGTGCTTCCTCATGTAAATATAAGACACATAAGATAAGAATTCAAAAGAATTCATTTTGGAGTAGAAATTACTCTGAGTCTCTGGCGAAGATACTCACAGGATTCCTGTGGAAGTGGTTTTGTAAAGATGTTTGTCACTTGTTCTTTTGTGCCCACATAGATTGGAATGGGATCATACCTGTATATCTGTCAGAGTTTGTTTCAACCATAGAACCTGTGTACAACATGTTTTTGTTGCAATATACTCAGCCTCGTCTGTAAATAAGGATATTGATGACTGTTTCTTGTTTAACCATGATACTAAACACTCACCCAAGTAGAACATTTCTCCACTGGTGCTTCGTCGGTCATCAATGCAACCTGCGCAATCTGCATCTGTGTAGGAAATAAGTGATAAATCCTTTCCTTTTGGATACCATAATCCAAACTCTTTTGTTCCTTTGAGATATCTAAAAATCCTTTTCACTGTTAATACATGTGATTCCTTTGGTGCTTCTTGAAATCGTGCCACCTGTCCAACTACCTCCATTACATTTGGTCTGGATGTTGTCACATATAGTAAGCTACTAATCATTGACCTATATTACCTCTGGTCTATAGACTTTGAATCATCATATTTTCTCATCTTGCAACTGGTTTGCATAGGAGTGGTAACTAGTTTGCAATCTTACATTCCGAACCTCTTTAGCATTTCTCTTATATACTTAGTTTGAGAAATAAAAATTCCTTGGTTTCTTTGACATATCTGAAGACCCAAAAAGAAGAATGTTTCTCCAAGTAATGACATTTCAAATTCATTATGCATATCCTTTGCAAATTTATGGTTTAACATGTCATTAGTACTTCCAAAAACAATATCATCAACATAAATTTCAATTAATAAAATACTACCTTGAGTTACCTTGATGTAGAGGTTGTTGTTTGCGCTTCCTTTCCATAGTTTGTAGGGAGTTTTGTTATTGTTTTTTATGAGCATTACTCTATTTTGAATGTGAATTTTTGTATGCACTGCATGTGTCCAAACAATATCTATCAATTTGGAATCCATTATCATTGTTCGAGCCATTTCCTGTGTAATTATCATCCATTATGATAATGTTCATTTGTCTCTGAACCACTCTCTGAACCAATCTATGAATCCATTCTCTCATACACTGTCATATATTTGTCCAAACCTGCTACGTATTCTTATGAATCCATCTCTTTCCATACTGTCCAAGACTCTACTTGTGCAACTTTCCATAATGCTGACCCATTTATCACTATACTATCATGAAGTCTTAATTAATATTTCAAACTGTACTTCTGCTAACTGACTGCTTTGGATCTGTCTTCTCAAACTCTGCAAGCTACTAGAAGGATGGTTCTTTGGTCTATCACAACTATCTCATAGACTCCCCCTGTCTAATATTCAAATTACCTGGGAGTCTCTAAGTCGGATGGCTCAGAACAATTCATGCTCTGACGTGTATTCAACATCATATCCATTGGTAGATTCAACATCATCTTCATTGGTAGATTCATCATCTCTCTGAGCTCTGAATTATTTCTTTATGTCTGTGGATTCATGTTTCACTACAATGCCTGAAAGTACAATCTCTTGAATGTGTTCCTTATTTACCTGTCCTTCTTTTCTTTCAGTTATTTTCCAAACCTTTCTGTATCTGACATCTTTTTTTTTCTCTGTAGAATTTTCTTCATCTCGTTTTATTACCAATCTTGCAATCTCTGGGACCTGGTCTTTGTTCACCTGTTCTTCGTGTTGTCTTATCCACACTTTATTACATATGATATTAGTGTTCTCTTTCATGGAAGTATCGATCATGCTTCTACAATCACTAGCTATGTGTCCATAGTTATGAGATTCGTAACATTCAATGTTACATGGGGACACATAGGCATTTATTGCTTGGACATTTATTTTATAATACATGTAATTTGTAACCTTATGTCCAAAGTTAGTACAATAAAAACAATGATCTTAAAAGAAATTTGCATACCTGGGAGTGAATGATCTTCTTTGTGGTGTAGTCCTTCTGGATTTCTTCCTTGACTGATCATGATCATGATTGAAGCTTCTTTGTGGCTTGAACATGGATGGTCTTCTTGAAGATGTATCTTTATTAGTTTTCTTAGATTCTGGTTGACCATGATTCCTTCCTTTGAGTACTTCTGCATAACTCTTTCTATTTTCTTCATTCTTGTTTTCTAGCAATGTAGAGTGCTTCTCTTCATTCTCTACAACTGATGTGGAGGTTTTTGTCTCTTCAACATTCTTGTTGAGCCTAACGATTTTGACTCTTAGTGTGACAACTTCTTGTTCAAGATTCTCAACATCTTCTTCTTTCTTCATTATCTGAGACTTTGTGACCTCTTTTGTTCTCTTTGCTTATTCAAGTTGGATTTTCAATGTAATTATTTCTTCTTCCAGTCTTCTCTCTTCTTGACCAAACTCTTCCTCAAGTTGATTTAAGTCATCGGTTCTTTCCTTGACATGATCCATCAATATATTTTCTCTTTTTTCTGCTTCTTCCTTTTGTGCTGCTATGTTGGATTCTAAACATTTATTTTGATATTCTAGAGTTTCTTCAATTCTTTTGGCCTCTTCTAGTTGAGCTCTTAAATTCTTGATGACCTGTTGATCTTTTTCGGAACCTTGAACACTTTCCTTTTGCTTCATCAATTCTTTCTTGGATGACTTGTTTTATTCTCTTTCTTTCTTTAGATATTCAATTGCATTGATCAATTTTTCTCTGTAATCAACTTCTACTTCTTCATACTCTTTCTCTTCTTAATCTGTCTGACATGATGAGCATCTTTCTTCTCATTCTATATTTGCATCTTCTTTGGCATTTTTTGAATCTACGATGGGTCAAGAATATATGCCATGTAACTTATCCCAAAGTTCTTTGGCTGATGAACATTTACCAACCTTTTCTCTTACCTGATTAGGTAATCCTTCCCACATGAAATCCATTTCTATTTTTTTATTCTTCTTCAATTCCTTCTTGGCTGCAGTCTTTGCCCTTTTTGAACTATCATATCCTGTAACAACTGATAGCCAAATACATTGTCCCTATTCCTGTAAAAATGATTTCTTCCTTATGCTCCAGATATCATACTTAAAACCATTCTAACCATTAAACATTGGTACTCCATTCTCAGAATAATCCACGATCTCCTTCCAGTGGTTAAGCCGTTTCCTAAAGGAACCTGTTCTGATACCAATTGTTGGATTACTAAGAGGGGGGGTGAATCAATAATAGAGAAATTATAATACTCTTTCACCATAAAATGCAAGTGTTATATCAATGTGGCATTATCATCCAATAGTTGCAGAGTAAATAAACAATGAACAAATGAGAAATTACACACATACATAGTACACCAGTGTTTTACGTGGAAACCCAAAGTGGGAGAAAACCACATAATGATTTTTCTTATATGTCTTTAAGAATTACATTCATTGGAATCACCAACTTCCTTTGTTTTCAACATAGTCACCAACTTAATGAGAACTGTGACCTCAAAACGAGAACTTTGGCCCAAAAAACCCATATTTTTGCATAAAAAACATCAAAATCAACCCCCAAATCAAAAAGTGGTGCTACCGGTAGCACCATTTTTTTAAATGGGGTCACAATTACAACATTTTTCAAACATGGGCTTCAAAACTTAGACAGTAGCTCAGAAAAACCTTAAAATCAACATCTAAAAACAAATAAGATGTTTTTTTCTTTTCAAAACATTAAATTTTAAGATCATTTGAAATCATATTTTTATCACTTGGTACCATTAAAAACAAAACCTCAAAATCAACCATCAAATTGAAAAGTACTACTACCGGTAGCACCCATTCTAAAATTGGGGTATGAAAATGACACATTTTTATAATGTGGTAAAATAAAAAATCATTATGGTAAACAAAATCATAAAAGAAACCCTTAAATGTTTACTTTTAAAATGTTATTATCACACAAAGCACAAGGTAATACATAATGCCATGAAAATATCACAATATAGTTTAAAAATTCAACGTCACTTTTAAATAATTTTTACTTTTAATAAAAATGCAGTAAATACAAGTTACATTGAATGAAACATAAATAATTTCTTAAAAGCATTTGTTATATTGACCATATTCAAAGCATATGAGCTAACAAAATTGTGAAAAATAAAGAAAAACTAGAAAGAAATGAAAAAAATTTAAAATTTCCCCGAAAAACAATAATTTAAAAAACAAGAAAACATTTTTTTCCTAAAAAAAGAGCAAAATATCCCTTCAAACTTAAAAAAAAAAAAAAAAATTTAGAAAAACAAACTGAAAAACAATCAAAATTCAATAAAAAAACTAAAAAAAAAATCTAAAATAATAAAAAAAATTAACGAAAACACTAATATTACCTAAACTACAAATTTATTTAAATGCTTTTTTTTTTATAATATGTTAATAATCTAAGAATGTTATAACAATGTTATATTATAACAGTGTTATAATATCAATGGGACCTGGGCCAGTCCCGGGAGGGGGCTGGGGCAATGCCCAACATCGCCTCAACCCCCCCGTGGGCTTGGCCTAGGTCCTGTGGGCGTCCACAATACATGGACCAGGCCTGCGGGGCCGGGCATCGCCTCAACCCCCTTGTGGGCCTGGCCCAGGTCCTGTAGATGCCCACGGGACCTGGGTCAGGCCCGCAGGGGGGGCTGAGGCGATGCCTAGCCCCTCACGGGCCTGACCCAAGTCATGTGGACGCCCATGGGACCTGGGTTAGGCCCACGGGGGGGGGGGCTGAGGCGATGTCGGGCATCGCCCCAGCCCCCCGCGGGCCTAGCCCAGGTCCCATTGATATTATAACCCTTTTATAATATAACATTGTTATATTATTACCTAAACTACAAATTTATTTAAATGTTTTTTTTTTATAATATGTTAATAATCTAAGAATGTTTTAACAATGTTATATTAATGTTATAAAAATGTTATAATATAACATTGTTATAACATTAATATAACATTGGTATAACATTAATATAACATTGTTATATTATAACAGTGTTATAATATCAATGGGACCTGGGCTAGCCCCGCAAGGGGGCTGGGGCGATGCCCAACATCGCCTCAACCCCCCGCGGGCCTAGGCCAGGTCCCGTGGGCGTCCATGGGACCTGGGCCAGGCCCGCGGGGCCGGGCATCGCCTCAACCCCCCCACGGGCCTGGCCCAAGTCCTGTGGATGCCCACGGGACCTGGGTCAGGCCTGTGGGGGGGATGAGGCAATGCCCGACCCCCTGTGGGCCTAGCCCAGGTCATGTGGATGCCCATAGGACGTGGGTCAGGTCCACGGGGGGGGCTGAGGCAATGTCGGGCATCGCTCCAACCCCCCCGTGGGCCTGGCCCGGGTTCCATTGATATTATAACCCTGTTATAATATAACATTGTTATATTATAACAATGTTATAATATAACATTGTTATATTATAACAATATTATAATATAACAATATTATATTATAACATTGTTATAATATAACAATGTTATATTATAAAATATATTTATGTTTTTTGTTTAGATATTAATGAATTTTTTTTTGTAAATTTTATTTTTTTAAGGTTTTTGATATAAATTAAAATTTTTTTTGTTATATTATAACATTGTTATAATATAACATTGTTATATTATAACATTGTTATAATATAACATTTTTATATTATAACATTGTTATAATATAACATTGTTATATTATAACAATGTTATATTATAACAATGTTATAATATAACATTGTTATATTATAACAATGTTATATTATAATAGTGTTATAATATCAATGGGACCTGGGCCAGGCCCGCGAGGGGGTTGGGGCGATTCCCGGCATCGCCTCAACCCCCCGCGGGCCTGGCCCAAGTCCCGTGGGCGTCCACGGGACTTGGGCCAGGCCCGCGGGGCCGGGCATCGCCTCAGCCCCCCCACGGGCCTGGCTCAGGTCCTGTGGATGCCCACAGGACCTGGGCCAGGCCTGTGGGGGGGATGAGGCGATGCCCGACCCCCCGTGGGCCTGGCCCGAGTCATGTGGACGCCCACGGGACCTGGGTCAGGCCCG
>ML792983.1:100128-136008 GCA_009831015.1 Picea engelmannii | reverse complement strand
TTTTTTTTTATATATATATATATATATATATATATATATATATATATATATATATATATATATATATATATATATATATATATTATTGTTTTCTTTTCCTCTTTAGCTTTTTAGGTTTTTCTTCAATGGTTTTTTCTCATACAAATTTGGTTTTAAAATATTTTTATTTTTTTAATTTGAATTCTGTTTGTTTTCTTATTTATTTTAGTTTTTAATTGATCCAAAAAAATGAATTATGTTTTTTAGCTAAATATTGAAAATATTGTTATTTAACAACAATTATTTTCTATGTATTGAAGTAAGGTAAAAAAAAATGTGTTAAAAATGATATTTTCCACTATATTTAAAATGTATGGAACCATAACTTAATTAAGGATAGATAATTACATGAAAAATCTTAATTTCAAAAAAATAAATGGTCTACAACATTTTTAACATTGGATGAAGCATGGAAATATGATTAAAAACACGATTGAATAAACATAAAAATAGAAAATTTTGAAAACAGATGAAAAAACATCGTTGAGAAAAAAGAAAAAATGAACAATTTGAAAATAAGTGAAAAAACGACCATTTGAAAAAACAAAGTGGAAACCTTATGTATCAGAAAATTTAAAATATCAAAAAACCACCTAAAAATGGAGGGGGTGCTACCGCTATCACCATTTTTAAGAACAGGGTAAAAAACTTGACCCCCCAAAAAACGAGAACTCTGTAGAGTTCTCGTTAAGTTGGTAACTATGTTTTTCCAGCTGAAACTGAAAGGAGGCTCCAACCCCCTAGTTTCTCAAGATACAACTTGAGGGAAGTTCCAACTCTCTAAGTCTCTGGCTACAACCAAAAGGAGGCTACGACCCCCTATGTTCTTCGGCTACAACCACTTGTCCTTGCCTTGTCCAACATCCCTGAGGTATAAGTAGAATGATGGAACCATTGTCACACTATCACTATGTTATATATTGTTGTAAACCTATACCAATCAACCTGCACCAAACAACCTATACCAATAACCTTAACCATGCATCAATCATGCATCAGCCTATACCATAAACAAGTGCATCAGCCAGGCACCAGCCTGTACCTCAACCTGTATCATGAATAAGTGAATCAACCATGCACCAAACCTGTACGAATAACCTGTCCAAACAACCTATCACAACGATTTGTCTCATCAATATTATCAACCAAATCATATCTACTCACCAATATCAATCACCAAGACAACTCTCAAATATGTGCATCAACCAAGCATAACACAACAACTCATAATCATCACCAAGATCAATATGTGCTTCTAATAATATACCAATAAAAGTATGCTACATCATCCATAAACCATGTGTCAAAAATACTACTAACAAGTTCCTCCAACCATGTACCAATCGCGTATCAACTACTCATCAACTATGACTCATCAAGATGTACCAACATCATCAACTATACACCTCATGTATGTGTCAACTCATCAACTACTTGTCTCAACCATGTACCCAACATGTACCTCAACCAAAAGCCATCATCAATTTCATCATCCAAATATGATTTGTAACTCTGTAATAGACTTGGTTTATATGATCGCATACCTGCAAACCTTCCTTAATTTTAACAACAAGAGACTAGAATTTTCATCAAACTTTACTTTAGTCTCACATGACTAGTTTTTTATTAGTCAACAACCCTAACTTGAAATAATCATAACTATGTACCTGTAATGAATGAATATCTGAAAATAATACACAATGTTCTTTATTGTGTTTTATACAATTCCTCCAGGTTTCACTACTTGGAACCTCTCAGAAAAGGAGTTATAGAAAAAATGGCATACCTTGTTGAATTTTGGCTTATTTTAGAGAGAGAACTTGTAAAGTGAGCCCCGCACGGAATATTTGTTGTATGGATCTGAAAAATTTACAAAGAATACTATAGACTGTACTCTAACCAACACATTTTTTCTTACTGAATTTTGATCTTTTATGAAGAAGTTATGACGTTTTTACCTGAAACACATGTTTTAGACTAATTTCAAGACTAGCCACAAACCCTATTTTCCACAAAGTGTAACTCCAAAAATACAACAACCCACAAGATGGAATTCATACCATAGTTAGTTGGTTATGTATTCTCAATGGAATCTTGATTTAATGGTCTGAATCATTCTAGAAAAACATTTATTGCGAAAATGGTGAGATGACCTATAAATAACATACCTTAGAAAGCATCATCAAAAGAATTTATGATCCCTTGAATTTCGGTCTTTTTTACTTCACCTTCCCTCTGAACTTCGGCTTAGATATCATTTGGTTACCTCAGTCACCTGTAGATATTCAATATTCTCAAGTGTGATTAAAATTAGAGATTTTTGTCTCTTATTTATACTTTCATGTAACTTCCTCAAGGGGTTACCTTTTAACCATGTTAACCCACTTTCCTTATTTTAGGGTTAACCAACTTCTAACCACTTGTCCAATTAGTAATTTATCCATTTAATTTATTATTTAAATAATTTATTTTGTATCCACTTTGACTTGTAGTACACTCATCACTTCACTTTACCTCAAGGGGTTACCTTCTAACCATCTTAAACCACTTTCCTTATTTTAGGGTTAACCCACTTCTAACCACTTGTCCATTTAGTAAATTCTTCATTAACTTTATTATTTAAATAATTTATTTTGTATTCAGTTTGAATTATAGTACACTTGTTACTTCACTTTATTATTTACCTTCTAAAATTTCTTAAATCACTTTGACTACTTTGACCTTTTGGGGCTTCTAGATGACTCATGAGGGTTATCTAACTTCACATGGTCATAACTCTCTAACCGTGAGGAGTTATGTGACGTTCTGCATACCACCGGAAATGGAATAACATTTACTATCCATATAGAATAGTATTTCCTGAAAATATATCAAAAATCATACCATTATCCATCAAACAAACTTGGGTCCATTACCAACCCTGGGTTCTCCAACTTCTCATGACCATAACTCTCTAACAGTGAGGAGTTATGTGACATTCCACATACCACCGGAAATGTAATGACATGTACTATCCATATAGAATAGTATTACCTTCAAATATATTAAAAATCATACCATTATACATCAAACAAACTTTGGTCCATTACCCAAACCTTTGTGCTATCAGACTTTCTCCAAGGGTTGACATCAATCTACAATATCACTCTCCAATGGTTGACATAAATGACAAACAAAAATCCATGCCAATTTTCCATCAACATAAGACAAATGTCTGACACATTTGCAAAGGGATTAAATTATCATTATCTTTCTGAAAAGATTTATTTGAGACTATTATCCAACTGAAGAAATAGTCTCGTCTACCTATGAAAAGATTAGCTAATCAAAACTTTTTGTGGTGATACTCTGAATATATTTGGTCTTGAAGACCAAAAATTCCAATGGTCAAGGGAATATTTGTATTATTCCTCTCCTCCTGCATAAAAATATGTAATTTGGGCATCTAGAATCGCTCGTGCTAGGTTTGTTCCTAAGGTTTTTAATTGTAAGGAACTCGTTGCATGGTGCGTGGAAAAGTACATCCAAATTCAAATAATTATACGTCTCAAGTATCATTCATCGATTTCTCTTTCACCTTAAGTTTTTTGCAAGATGTTAAAGCTGGCAAAGCTGAATCTTACTTTCAAAGGTGAAGATTGCAGAGAATTCTTGAAGAAACATAACAATGGGCTTGACCTCCTGCCAAAATATTTGTAGAATATTGCATCTGTCCCAGTAGACATAACCAGAATCCAGGTTGTGTTTCTTAAAAACCCTTATCAATAAATTGCATGGTTATTTACCAGGTTGACAGGTAAGGAAAACAATGCTTTTATCCCGCGCATGATTTTATATATTTTGTATTTTACAGTACAAGAACATGCCGTTTTTTATTGGGGAAAACTCATTTATATCGAAATCTTGTCCCAATTATCACACTATAAAAATGACAAAAAATTCTTTATGGCCTCTTATTTGATATTTTTTATTGTGCATTGTTTTCAATTCCCAAACTTAACCATCAGTAAGAGAGTGAATTACGAAACAGATTCAGTTACCTTTTGGTATCAGGCACTATGAAGACATATGGCCCCTCTGTTTTTGTATGAAGTTTATAATAATTTTTCTTTAGTATTCAAAAAGATTTTGTTGGGAGAAAACACTTCAAGGATATCTGATCAAGCTACCATATGTTTAGAGAAAAAGGGGACTATTGAAAAAATAAAGAATCACAGTATCATAAGGATATTTTTCTCGAAACATAATCATTCTTTTCTCCCGTATCATTTATCTGATAAACTATTTATTACAGAGGTGGCAAGGCAATATAACTTCTGGCTACATTTATTCCATGAAAAAAGGAAAAACACAGTTTATTCCCTTGCCATGGAAGATTGGAGAGTTCATGTTTAGAAATGTAAATAAAATTGATGAATTTTCAAATCATTTTAACAATGTGAGTTTAAAGTATGTTGAAAAGATCAAAGGTTTTTATCCGAGAAAAATATTTGTTGGACATATGGTTTTAGTGGAGTTTATTAACTCTTTCATCCAAACTATCTTGAACGAAGAAGAAGAGGGTAACAACCAAAGAACTCCCACAGATAATGTTGGTGATTTAGAAACATTACTTAATAGTAATGATTTTTACAAGCAAAGGGGAAACGGTCCCAGTGAAAGAAGTGTTCAATATCCGGTTGTTACTCCCAAAAATGCTACATCTAGGAGCGATGCTCCAATGGCCCACCCAGTTAAAAAGGTTGTCAAAAGTAGTTCCAATGGAGGGAGAGAGAATAATCCACCCCCTGGAAAAATTGAGATTTCACACAAGTTGCACGTGATAAAGAAAAGGAAAAATTTAGTGCAAGAGGAAGAACATAATATTATAGAAAATGGCATCCAAACATTTTCTTTGGAGGATATGGAACTAGAAGAAGATATTGAAAAAATATTTCCTACAATAGAACAACTTGAAAATATGGCTCAGAAAGATTCTTTATTGGAAGTCATTGAAAATGAGACCTCTAGTGAGGAAGAATCCTTCACTTTTCAAATTGTTGTTTTTGATAAAGAATATAAAAATTTGATTGTAGAAAGAAGTGACCAGAAGAATAAAAAGGGAAATGTCCGCTCATAGGTCGACCTGAAGGATATGCATATGTCCCAGATTTCCAAAATCCAAAGGGAAACTGGGGATGTGATCGACGACTCTATTGATTGTTTAGAGGCTGAAAATGACAAATTAAAGGAATAGATCAAGAATTTGAATAACATTGTCCAAGCATGCAACAAAGCCATAGTCAAAAGAGAATAATTATTCAGAAGACTCACAGTGATAGATCTTGAAGGAAGCACTGATGAGGCGCAAGATCCTAAGTTAATTATCAATTCAATGTTTATGACAAGGCAACAATTTGATGAACAAGTGGAATTATTAAAGGGATTATCAACCGAGAAATTTAATGGCATAATTGAATATAATGAAGAAGAAATAGATAATTGGTTGGTTGATTATTCTATGAAAAATCAAGATATTGAGGAGGAAATACATGACATTTCTCATGACCTAAGAGATTTATATTGTGAATTATTTTATATCAAAATTAGGCATGAAATAAATTTTGCGCCAATGAAAAATTGCATTGAAGAATGGTTTAAGAAGGAAATTGATAAATTAACTAAAGAAGGCTAAGAAACAATAGTTGATATGGTTCATATAACTGCCAACGAGGAAAATAAAAGGAAAACAACAAGTAAGTAAAAAAAGGAGAGACCATCATAGTAAGTTTATGTTGATCACATCTTGCTTTCTTTATCATTTTCTCATCCATTTACTTTGCTTCTTTGACTAGAAACGTTTAATCGAAATCTGATAAGTGCTTCTCATCTTCTTTCTAGGTCTTTCTACTATGTCATCGCCCACTATCTTCTCTCCACAACTTACTTCTTTTTTATATTTTCTTTTATGGTCTGCGGGAGCCCAAATCCCAGTCCTCTGGGAAAATGCATTTTAATTTCAAAGATTTGTAACAAACTTTAATACTTATCAGAAATCCCAAGAGAACTAATTCAGGATCAGTTTTGACGGTGTTTTATAACTTTGAGTTTTGAGTATAAAATATTTAAGATTGATCTATCATTTTCTTTATTTGAGATCCACATGTGTTTACTCTATTAAAGTTATCTTATGTGTGCGGACCATTTTCTTTTATTTTTATGTGAACATAAATATTTAGTTTAACTATGATGGATGTGAGGAAAATTTTCAAATATGTGATGTGTGAGGTTCCTGGTCATCTCTCAGGAATTCTATTTAAAAATAAAACTTTTTATTTTTTGTAACCTTATATTTATTTGAATACCATGGTGGACTTTCTCAAAGTCCTATATTATTTTGAAAATCTATCATTCAAAGAATATCATAAACAGAGAGGAGTACCACCTCTATAAAAATGCAGGGGGATTTGTATCCCCATGAAGTTGTCATTTTGGTCCTGACAGATTCAAGTGTCAACACCTTTCCTATAGGGTCATTTTTACAAATAAGCTACTTTCATAATTTAAATGACCCACTTTTGTAAAATAAGTGAGAATTACTTTTTCAATAAAGTTATTTTATAAATTAAAGTTGCATGCAAAAAGTATCTTTTAAAAAAGAATAATAATAAAGTGACTTTAACACTTTAATTGATTCACTTTTATAATGTAAGTGAGATGCACATTTATAATAATGATACTTTATAATTTTTTGTGATCAAGCACCACATGGTCATAATCATAAATATGCAATACATCCTAAGAAAGCTCAAATGGATGCAACACATGGAAAGTCTAATGAAACATGGGAAAGGGAAGAGTTACTCGTTCCTTTCACTACAAAATTATGTCTTCCTTAAATTATTCAAGAGTGCATGGTTCAAAGTCTTTAAAAGTGGGGAGATCTCGATGGTATTATTCTCCATCCAACATGGAGGAATGATGCAGGAGCATCATACGTAGCCATCCAAGCAAGAATAAAGGTGGAAGACAGCTGGAAAAGCACCAGCGCACATTTTGAAATGTTTTGAAAAATTAATGAGCCGGTATTAATGTAATAGCTAGGGGAAGCATACTTACATTTATATCTTGGAGTTGTGAATATATCTTGAGTGATTTCTCTCATTTGTCGAATGTAATAAGGATTTAAGTTTGTTTAATGAAAGTAGGTAGATTTGATTTAATAGATTAGACAGTTTAGAAGCGTAGGAGGGAAAACAGATATAGACACCCTCACCCTTGTATCATTGAAAATAGGAACTTTATGATCATTCAGAATTCATATGTTGTAGAGCTGAAGCAGAGAGCTGTAGAGAAGAACCCATGTACAGGAATGCTTGAGTTAATATATGAAGCTTTGACTCAATTTTCATGGTGTTATGATGCTTACTATTTAAATTAGTTAAATGGTATGTTTACAGTTGTTTTGTTTCTCTGTTATGCATTTATTCCAATGATGTATTGTGTGTATGATTTCATGTTGAGTGTATGAAGTCTGAGAGAGGAGAAGAATGAGTTTCAATTGTTTCTCTTCCTGAGAATTCTTGCAAGGAGTGTAGTGAACATCCGCAAGGTGTGCGTTGACGAGGATCTGAGTTTTATCTCAGAAAGTTCAGGAGAGATATCGTTGTTCTCATAACCAACAGAAGTGCAAGTGAGGCACAAAGCCATGCAAGGTGTGCACAGGCTGGTTGAAATCTTTGAACTTATCAACTAAGGGGAAAGTTGAAGTACTACTGTTGCAAAGAGCGCATAGGGTCGAAGATTCAAATAACCAGAGGTTATTTGAAGGTTTTCTGCAAGGAGTACGAGCATGGATCCTTTTGGAAGCTTGAGTTTGCAAGTGAGAGCTCAGAAGGGATAGCACCTTTGAAGTGTTCAAAGGGAGGCAGAGATTGAAATCATCTCACAGAAGTCAAGTTCAGGTGGAAGGACGCCAAGTCATTTTGGCCAAGAGATCCTTGAAGAAGAGTGAACGAACGGTGAAATTTCTTCATGGAAGAAGTGTCGAAAATCCCATGGACCATTGGATCTCGCAGATCTGTGAAAAGGTTAAGGATGAGTGTCTTTTAGCATTCAGAAGCTCAAGAGGAGTAGAGACCGTTGGATGAGAAGAAACAGGAGCCGTTGATCTCCCTTTGTAGTGGAATTTTGGCATTTTGGTATTTCAGGGTTCGACATTTTGGCAATTCCGATGACAAGGAGCCGGGGCACTGTGCGTTGAAAACCCTGAAGTCATGAAACACGACGTGTCTTTGGATTAGGACTGTGGTCACGGAGGAAGCAGTCACATGGACTGAGATTTGGTCAGGGGATAATCGTCATTGATCCCATTTCGACATTTCGGCATTTCGGGGTCTGGGAAGTAGAGGAGGCTGTGATTTTGGAATCAAGAGTTTCAAACTCTCGGTTTGCAGAATCCTGAAAAAATGTAAGTCGTTGGATCGAGGTAGGCCCACAACCGTCGATCTCACTAAAGGAGAAATTTCAGATTTTGGGGAATGGAGTGACCAGTGGTTGGGGTCATTGCATTTCATACTTCCGGTTATCGAAATCTCGATACAGCCAGGACCATTGGATCGAGGGAGGCTCATAGCTGTCGATCTCATCTAAGGGATAGATTTCGGGTTTCAGGGTTTGAAGAGTCAAAAGACTCGACTCTCTTGCATCATTGAATTGCAAATTGCAAAAAGCGTCTCTTGGCTTGGTCGGAGGTCATATCTGGTGGTCGCGTCGAGATGAAGACTCACACCTGGTGCACGTTGTGCAGGTGGGGTTTTCGTGAAGGACCTATGGATCGGATTCGTGGGGTTCTAGTGAGGGCCCGAAAGAACTATTTCAGTTCTGCAGATTCAAAGAAGATTGATCCTATGCGGATATTTGCCCGAGGGTCGAGGGTCTGCGTCAGTTGTGGTATCAAAGCTCAGAACAAATTATTTTCTTTCTGTAGCAGAGAGAGAAAGAGGAAAATTTTACAGCCATGCCGCTGAGAAGAAGAGATAGGCAAATGCCTGATCCAGCAGTGGAAAGAGAAATACGTGAGTTACGTACCAGGCTTGATTCTATGGAGACAACACAAAGGTGCACATTCGATGCTGGGGATATCAACGAGGTTGAAAGTGAAAATGAAGCTGGAAACGAAGAAGTTGCAGTCGAAGATGTTGCAGAAGAACGCCTATTCAGGGTTGTTGCAAGGATAGGTGCCAGAGAAAAAATGGGCATTCCCATGTATGAGGGAAACTTAGATGTTGAAGAACTTCTAGACTGGATTAGACCTCTAGACAAGTACTTCGACTATGAGGATGTCGAGGAAGATAAGAAAGTCAAACATGTCGTTACTAGACTTAAAGGGCATGCAACACTGTGGTGGGATGAACTGCAGGTTGACAGATGTTGCAAGGGCAAGTAGAAAATCAAAAGCTGGGATAGAATGGTTGCAAAGATGAAAGCCAAATTTACACCTAGGGATTATCAAATCACTCTGTTTCGGAGAATGCAGAATTTGAGACAGAAGTTGATGTTAGTGAAGGAATACACTGAAGAATTATATAGGATAAACATCAGAGCAGGTCATTGGGAAAGCGATGATGAAAAAGTTGCCAGGTACATGAATGGTCTGTGATATGACATTCAAGATGAGATGGGCATGATGACCATTTGAAATGTGGAAGATGCTTATCAAATAGCTCTAAAAGCTGAAGAGAAGTTGAGCCAGAAGCAAGGTCAAAGAGGCCGAGGCAAAAGTCAAGCCAAAGACAAAACAATTGCCCAAGAAAAAAATCAGAAACCTAAAGAAGAGGGGAAGAAACCTTAACCTGAGAGAGGAGGAAGCTCACAGGGAAGGCAGTATGCTGATAGTAATACTTTTCCTCGAGCCAGAGGAAGAGGAAGAGGTAGAGGAGGTGAAGTGAAATGCTTCGTCTGTGGAAAAATTGGACATAAATCCTATGAGTGTCCAGATAAGAAGAAATATGGTGGTGAAACTCACATTGTCAAAGCTCAAGGATAGAATGTTGAGGCAGAAGATGCCGAGGGTGGAAGATCTTTGATGATGAGGAAAGTTCACTTGAAACCAGAGAAGGAGGCAGAGAACCCAGCCCAAAGAAACAGTCTGTTTCAGATTGCTTGCAAAACTAAGGATAGGGTATGCAAGGTCATAGTGGATAGCAGTAGCACAAAAAATATCGTATCTAGAGAGATGGTAGAAAAGCTGGAGCTGGAGACTGTTGTACATCCAAGCCCATACAGAGTTTTGTGGCTACAAAAAGGACATCAGGTAAATGTCACTAAACAATGTTTAGTTGAATTTAAAATAGGAGGATATAAAGATGAAATATTATGTGATGTCATTCCCATGGATGTTTGTCATCTATTGCTGGGTAGACCATGGCAATATGACAGAAACGTGGTTCATGATGGGAGAAAGAACACGTACACCCTGGAGAAAAATGGTAGGACTCACATGCTACTGCTGATTAAGGATAAAGAGGTGAAAATAGAGATGAGCAACACTGTACTTCTCATGAGTGGGAAGGAACTTCTTAATGAGGTTAAGAATAAGGAAGACACACAATTTATTGTGGTCAGGAAGCCCAAAATTGTTTTGACCAGTACAAGAATAGATGATTTACGAGAAGAAATCCAGGAGTTGCTGGGAGAGTTTGTTGATATAGTAGTGGAAGAACTACCTTGTTCGTTGCCACCTATCAGGAGTATAAGCCATCATATCGATCTTATACCTGGAGCCATTTTGTTGAACAAAGACACGTATAGGTTGACACCACAGGAAAATTAAGAAGTCAAGAGACAGGTCCAGGACTTAATGGACAAGGGATTGATTCGAGAGAGCTTGAGTCCATGCGTTGTTCTGACAGTGCTCAACCCAAAGAAATACGGAGGCTAGAGAATGTGTACAGACTCAAGGGAAATCAATAAGATTACCATCAGATACAGATTTCCATTACCAAGGATGGACGAGTTGATGGATTGCTTGAGTGGAATTTTTTTTTTTTCAAAGATTGATTTGAAAAGCGGGTATCATCAAATTCGAATGAGAGAAGGTGATGAATGGAAGACAACATTCAAGATGAATGAGGGGTTGTATGAATGGCTTGTCATGCCATTTGTCTTAACAAATTCACCTAGTACTTTCATGAGGTTGATGAATGAAGTCCTGAAGGATTTCATAAGGAAATTTGTCATTGTATATCTTGACGATATATTAATTTTTAGCAAGATAGAAGCAGAACACTTAAAGCATCTAGTTGCAGTAATGAGGAGATTACAACTGGAGAAATTGTTGATTAATATGAATAAATCATCATTTATGAGGACATAACTCATTTATTTGGGTTTTGTTATCTCTACAAATGAATTAAAAATGGATCCAAAAAAGATAAAGGCGATTAAGAATTGGCCATCCCCGAAGAGCGTGTTTGAAGTTCGAGGCTTCCATGGTTTGGCTAGATTCTACTGGAAATTCATCTGAAACTTCAACGGAATTAGTGCATCGATGATGGATACGGTGAAGAAAAAACATAAATATTTTCACTGGACGGAGGAAGCAGAGAAGAGCTTCAATCTGTTGAAGAAGAAGATCACTGAGCAACCAATTCTGGTTTTGCCAGATTTTAGCAAGACATTCCAGGTCAGGTGTGATGCGAGTGGATTTGCAATTGGAGCGGCCTTGAGCCAAGATGATAGGTCGATCACATATTTCAATGAAAAACTGAATGAAGCGAAGATTAAGTACTCCAAATATGACAAAGAATTCTATGCAATCATACAAGCACTGAAGAAATGGAGACACTATTTGGTTCCCAAGGAGTTTGTTTTGTACAACGATAATCACGCTTTACAATTCGTGACTCAACAGGAGAAGTTGAACCAAAAACATGCTAAATGGGTTGAATTCATGTAGAATTTTACTTTTGTGATTAAGCATATTTCGGGAATTGCTAACAAAGTTGTTGATGCTTTGAGAAGGAAATTTTTTCTTATGTAGGAATTCAGAGTCAAGACTTTGGGTTTTGATAACCTTAAAGAAATGTATAGGGATGATCCAGAATTCAAGGAGGCATGTGAGGCATATGAGAATCCATCTCTCAGGGATAGAATCCAATGGAATGAATACATGATCCAGGATGGATTATTTTTTAGGGGAAATCAGCTATGTATTCCAAAATGCTCCATGAGGGAGAATTTGCTGAAGGAAAAACACAGTGGAGGATTGGCTGGACATTTCGGTCTGTTGGCAACAATTTGCATTTTAATATTTTCCTTATAAGTTGCCTACACAAGGGTTTTGAACCCTAAATACTTGTCGTAATTCTTGAAAACAAAACGACAATATTATCTTGCGCATTCGCACACCTGCCTTTTGTTTTCATTTTCACGACTGCAAGCGTGAAAACCTCGAGTCGCAAGTCATGTCGATGGCATGAAAATCATCCTTCGATTGTTATGAATACTCTTGTTCACATGGTCATTTCACCTCTAATGGCCATATATGTGTCAAAACAACAAACCTTTATTTACTTTGCATGTTTATAGATATGATTTCAATTTATAAATTCATGATGCAATGATTTTTAGTGTCTTTGATTAAATCCTTGGGACAATGGTTTCATAGAACCCATAAATTTTATGATCAAATCCTTGGTGCTATATTCCAAATGTTGTTTTGTTTTAAATCATACAAATGCTATTATTTGTTCAAACATTCGGATTGACTTGTCATGGTTTTCAATGGTTGTTTGTTTGACATGTCGTTTACATTGTTTTTAACACACACCAATAGTGATTTGAATCACCAAAGCACCATCGATTGTACATGTCGAAATGACTGTTTCGCATGGTTTTCTTTCACTCCACCACCTGCGCATGTATAGGAATTAATGTCTTCCTTGTATCTCGGGATACCTCTGTTTGTTTTGGGGAAACCTCTGAGCATTTGGTCCTGTGTCTACCTTGTCCAGCCCCCTCACCATTTACCTCGATTGTGTGCTCTCTCCTATGGCCCCTGTAGTGTGCATAGAACCTAATGGCGTCCAAATGCTGCTTTTATTTGACAATGCTCGTGAGGACTTGGAGAGTAATGGATAGTTAGTTTTCATCCAAAAATTCGAGGGTTTCAACCTCGTGGTTGCTCAACAGTTCGCCCTCACATTCGATGGATGCAGGGCCAAAGTTGGGGATATCCAACTTGAATTAAATGAGGAATTCCTCAGCTCAGCTACAGGTTTTCCAGCTAAAGGGCAGAGGTGGTTTAAGAATTCGAAGGTGGATGAAGTGTCATGGCCACTCCTATTTACCTCGAGGAGAATTATCAGTTGTGATAAAGGTATGCCAGTCACGACCCTTAAGTCTCGATGGCATGATTTATTGGCCATTATTAAACAATTTGTTACTTGCGAAGGTAGATATGGTTTAGTGTTTCTTTACCATCTTAGGCTGCTTATGAATTTCATAGATTTCCCTTTGAACATGCCTCACTACCTCCTACGCAGTCTGTATAAATTGGCTAAATGATTTAAAAGGGAAAAGGTTGAATCCAGCCTCTTCCATCACTGTTTGATCAAAATCATTATTGTTCATCATTTGAGGTTGAGTGGTGACTGTTGGCAAGATTTCCTATTAAGGAATGTCTTTTCCACTCCTGAATTTGTTCAATTTGACAAGACCGTGGTCACTGAAACCCTTGTTGGGCCTACCGTGCCACCTCTTACCCTCCTACCCGTTGTCAAACCCTCGACCTACCCCAACGTTGACCTACCCGACACCATCCCTAACTCATGTTCGAAAGACAATGCTAAGACTGTTAAGAGGCCTGCAAGAAAAAAGGGGAAGGGTAATACAGATGTCAACAGTAGGGGAAAGAAAGCTGCACGCTGGGTATCTAGGTGTGCTCAGAACAATCCCAAACAAAACACAGACCAGCAGCCTATTGTTTTGAGTGAAGATTCGAACTCTGAGATTGAGCGATTTTTGACCGAGGAGTACCCTTACTCACATGGCCTCTGTTCTGTTGAACCCTATGACTACGTGTCCAACCTCCCACCATGCCTTAAGGATGACCCTAACTTCCCCGGGATCAAGTTTGTCAGTGGAAACCCTGGTAATTTAAAAAATGCTTCACTTGTAGTGACTCAGCCCGATCAACATTAGTGCACTCAATGCAACTCTTGGCTGGAACGACACTACATAGATGTCCCTCTGTTGCAATCCAAAATTAAGTCCTTAGAGGACAGGGTGATGGTGTTGTCTAAGGAAAATGATAGATTGCAAGCCAACGATAAGAGGCATAAGACCATGGGTTCTATCATGTTCAGAAATGTTGAGGCAACTACTGTCTTTGTTAACTCAAAGTTATCCTAACCGAATCGTATCACTACAGCCAAGGTATGTTATTTCAACATTGATTTTTGAATGATTTGGTTTGAATTAGCATAGCCGATTGTGTTTTCTCTGAATTAGTTCTGTTTTGTTTGAATTGATTCAAAAACGATTCTGTTATTTTTTAATTGGCATAAAAGATTTCGTTTTGAATTAGCATAAACTATTGTGTTTGCATTGATTTGTTTGCTAAATCGAATATAGTTCTGTTTGGATTCAACTGATTTGACATGATTTTGTTGTCCTTTAATTAGCATAAACGATTGTATTCATTTTGAATTAGTAACAAAAGAATTGTTTGATAGATCACATACATTCCTGTTACCATTCGATTAATTCTATACGTTTTCATTTGTTTCGAATTGGCACAAAAGATTTGGTTTGTTTTACCAAGAATGATTTGCTTGTTTTGAATTGGTAATAAAGGATCTGTTTGGTTGACCGCATACATTCTTGTTATCATTTGGATTCATTTAAAACGATTTTGTTTGTAAATATGACCAGCTACAAAATCCTGAGATTCTGTAGCTAGTCATAAAATTTGGATTTTTGTTGATTTTACAATTAAAACATTATCCAAAATTGTTTACTCTTGCCCATCTACAGGTACACATGAATTTCAATGGGAATTGGATCTGCTGTGGTAGTTTAGAACATGCTTTTTGTTACATAGTTTTGGTTTAAGTTGTTAGTCTTAGGAAAAAATAGAAATCTGGGAGATTGTTCCCATATTTTTTGTGAACAGTTTTGATACTTTCCACAGGGGATGTTTCACCCTGTGGCCTTTATATACTCATTATTTTTTGTAAAGAACCCATCACTGTTGGGAGAACAAAGACTATGGACTTATGATTATACAGACTCGAATAGAAGTGGATTTGTTGTACGACTTTAGCTTCAATTTATCTTACTTTTGTTCAAGTTTCTGTGCATTTTAATTTGTAATCAAATTATTGACTACTTTAGATATCAAGATTTGTTACAGGTTGATGCATTATGATTTAAATTCTGTCCATATTTGATGTATCTCATTTTATTCACAGTAATTACTATGTTTGAATTTAATGAATAAAAGGTTTATCTTCTTAGTTAAATGAACGGTTATGTACAAATCTTCGCACTGGGATTTATCTAATGTGATGATCTGTAAACTATAAGATTGTTGTCGTTTTATGTCTTGTTTGTTCTGTCATTCGTATTCAAAGAGCATTGTTGCTTCTTTTTTACAAGAAGCTTGTGGAAAAATATGGTGCGGATTTCTCCCATCAAACAGCTAAATCGAGTGTTGTGAACAGGACAAATAGGAAGCGTTACTTCAGGTCAGTTTGTTATTTGCAATTTAATAGTTAAATAAATTCGAGAATTCTCAGTAGTTTAGTAGATATATAGTACAGATTGTTATCTTAATTTCTTAGCTTAGTTAGTTCTCATTTCACTTCTTTCACAGAAAAGTTATAAAAGTCCAAAAATAATAGCTTTGCTGTCATAAGACAATTTACGAATGATTTTTGCAAATTTCGATCAAAATTTGTGTTATGTAAATACTGTACATATATAATTGAGATTTAATTATGTTGATAGCTGAACATTTAAATCAGTAGAATGATTGTTTTATAATATTAGTTAGTGAACTGTATATATATATATATATTTTAGATTTGTATATAGTTTGTTGTAGCTATTTTTTTTACTTGGATTAGTTTCTTTAGCTTAGTTTTTCTTCCGTTTTCCTAAGACTTAGATCAGCCAATGGAGCTGCTAAACCTGTCGGAGTGGATCATTCCAAACGGCTTGGGTTATTTAGACAACCCCGGACCGGATCCACCCCTCCAGTTGATGGACGGTCAATTTCACCTGTCAACAAATGGCGCTAGAAGGAGGGCCTAAAAATTATTAATGGCACAAGGTGGTCGTAAGACTCCTTCACCACCCAACCGCTCACCTATAGTGACAAGAAGTCATTCAAACGACAACATCGTCCCTCAAACAACAACCACATCAAACGATGATCTACGGATCACAGTTGAACCAGTAACCCCAAATCCTATAGGTGGTGATGTACAAGAGATTGTCCGCCAATCTCTCTTAAGAACACATAGTGCCTTCGCCCATTTAAGGCAACCAAATCGACCTTTGGACCAACCATTAGATTTCTCTGATATCAGAGAACAACTTGGATGCACTAACCTCACTTTAAACCCTACAGATCCAATCCTCACTCCTGCTGCAGGAGGAGCTGGAATACCACCCTCACCACCTCCATCATCCCCTTCTTCTTTTGGAGAAGACTCTTCTGATGAAGGCAGTTCCTCTTCTCAGCCTTCCACACCGCCTACACCAATGGCCAACTAGAACAATCCTGCCAGACCCTGGCTCAACCAAGATGCAGTAGTTGTACCTGGGCCTCAACATCTCTTACCCAAACATCCGGAGAAGTGGCTTCCCAAGTTTGACCCTGACTCTAAACAAATCGTCGAAGATCACATTAAAATTTTTATGTTAGCCATTAGACTCCGTAATGTCGAGCACAAAGACGTAGTCTGTAGGTTGTTCCCCTATACTTTCGAGGGCAATGCCTCTACCTGGTATTTTTCCCAACAACCCCATACCATCGTGTCTTGGGAGAAGTTAGAATCCTGCTTTCTTGAGAATTTTGGGGACGAGAAATCCCCTGAAGTTCTAGTCATGGAGCTTTATAGTTTAAGAATGAACCCCAAAGAGAAAATCAAAGACTTTAACCAAAGATTATTAACACTTAAAAACCGAATCCCTACGGACTCGATGCCTGCTGAGAATCTTATCATAACATACTATACCAAAGCCTTGCATAAAAGTATATCCATTTGGGTAAAGCAATCTAAGAAAGCCACGTTGTTAGGACCTTCAAAGAGGCCAGCCAGATTGAAAAAGACATCCTTAGTTTAAAGGACACTACTAGCAATGAAACAGAAACTAGTTCATCTTCCAAAAAGAAAATCGAAATCCTCCCTAGACCTGCTCAAAGTAAAACACAACCTGAAAGCTCGGATTTAGAAAACTTAACAAAAGTTGGTCAAAAACTGTCAAATCAAGTTATATATTTGAAAAGGACGGTCGAAGAAGCTTCTTCAAGCAAAGGTCCTTACAAACCCCCGTTTAGGAAGCCTTTTCCACCAACAGACCTAATCCAAATATCGAGGGCCTAAATCTAGAAAGTCTGCAATTCTCCCTTCAAACAATTCTAGAAGCCCAGGATAACTTGATGCCCCTTGAGATCCCTGAGGAAGTAGTTGAACAAGAGACATTTGAAGAAGAAGAATCTTCTCCGAACATTTTTGGACACTTCTCGGATAGCATTTTTCAAGCTAATTTCGAGACTGTACATCCCTACAATACTAGGAGTAAGACAACAAACAAACCTTCTCCCGAAAACACTACGACTTTGCCCCCAAAACAATCTAAACCAACTGAGACTAAACAGAGTCATGTAAACCCCAACTTAGATTATGATTTAGTTGAAGATCTAAAAAAGTTAAGGGCTAACATTTCTGTTTATGAATTATTAAAATTTCTATTTCTGCTACAAAAAATGTTACAGAATATCACAGAGAATAGCAAAAATGGTAATTCGAGCAGTAACAAGGTTGTTCAGAACAAAGTTCCTCGGAAGACTTCTGCTAAGCATAATTCTAATCATCACGAGAAGGGAAGCCTTCCTGTAAATAATGTAACAAATGTAGATAAATTAGCTTTAGAAGCTGCAAGGAAAAATCCACAAGCTTCCACCATTAGTACTCGCAGAAATGTACCTCCATTTTTGTTAACTTTCGAAATCTTTAATAGAAACGTGCACAATTTTATGGTAGATTCAGGAGCGTCATCCAATGTGATGCCATGGTCTGTATGTCAGAAGATTAATACTGAAGTTGAACCATCCACCTTAAAAATCATCCATCTTGATCGAACTAGTGTTAAAGTTATAGGCGAATTAAGGAATGTGCTTATAAGATTATCGTCTAATCCCAAAGTTCATCAAGTGATTGATATTATTGTTGTGGATATTCCAGAAGTTTATGGTCTGTTTTTAAGCAGAGACTGGTCATAGTAGCTACACGGCTATTTCGTGACGGATTGGTCTCACCTGTGGCTTCCTGAAAATGACAAGCCCAACAAGATCAAGGTAAATCGTGAATGCTACCTAAAGCTCACAGTCACAGATTTAAATGATCCCAATGAACCATTTACACCTGCCGATTCACCTGAAATACAAGGGATGGATACCTTTTTTGGCAATTTCATGGTCGAGACTTCAGCTATCATTAATCCGGAACAACAGTCTAAGATTGTAGCATATGTGCAACTAGCATTTTCCACACAATGGTCTCAGGCACCCGATAAAAATCAAATATGGTCTCTTTACTTTGACGGGTCAAAGTCCAAAGAAGGAGCTAGTGCAGGCTACGTTATTATCGATCCAGCAGGTAACAAAACCATGATTGCATGTAGGCTAGAATTTGAATGTACTAATAACACAGCAGAATATGAGGCTTTATTGCAGGGCCTCAGAAAAGCATTAGACATGAACATTCAAAATTTGACTGTCTTTGGCGATTCAGAAATCGTGGTTAGACAGGTAAGAGATTCTATCCACTGTCTGTCTCCACATCTTAAAATCTACCAATCCGAGGTATGGAATTTAATGAATAAGTTTTCTGCTTTCAATATAAATTCTATTCCTAGATTGAATAATTCTGAAGCTGATTTATTAGCTAACATAACTTCCAAAATATTTCCTGCAGAAGGCTTGTCCCCAAATGCATTCTCCGTCGAACTGTTGTTCAGGCCATCCGTCCCTGACAACATCACAAATTGGAGAGTCTTCGATGACGATCAACAAATTATTAGTTTCCTTCATATGGAAGAGACGTTCCAAGGCGCGGTGATCAACGAATGCACTCATGACGACAATTTGCATGATTTCACGGTAATACCAAATTCGAGATCTCCTGAATCTTCATCGGACATGGTAAATTCGATCCCTAAATCTGTAGTTAGATTAGAAAAATTTTACGATCTTCAAGATAAATTCAAAAAATCGGTCAACTGTAAAACCAATAGTTCCTCATTATCATATGAAAAAGTAAACTTGGGAACTAATGACAATCCACAGTGCATTAATTTAGGGGTGGAGTGTCCTGAACAAGAGAAAGCCTCCTTTATTAAATTATTTAAATAATTCAAAGATGTTTTTGCATGGACATATGATGACCTTAAAACTTTTGACCCTAACATCATACAACACGTCATTCCTATGAAACCCCAAACCTTGTCGTTTCAAAAAAAGTTAAGAAAAATGCACCCTAAGCTCGAACCGACCGTCAAAAAAGAATTAAATAAACTGCTAAATGCTAAGATAATTTTCCCAGTTAGGCACACGCAATGGGTTTCTAACCTTGTCCCTGTCCGGAAGAAGAGTGGGGAAATCCGACTATGCGTCGATTTCCAAAACCTTAATCAAGCGTCTGATAAAGACAACTACCCTGTCCCACCCATGGAACAAATCCTTCAACAGGTATCTGGTTCCGGAAGACTATCCTTATTGGATGGTTTTTCAGGGTACAACCAAGTCCTGATGTCTCCTCCAGACCAACTTAAAACTACCTTCCGCACTCCATGGGGCACCTACGCTTATAGGAAAATGCCCTTTGGACTGATTAATGTCGGTGCCACTTTCCAAAGAGTGATGGACATCGCTTTCCGAGGCTTAATCAATCAATCCATCATAGTTTACTTAGATGATGTTACTATATTTTCCAAAAACAAAACCAATCATCTAGCTCATTTAAGAGTTGTTCTACAACGATGTCGTAAGTACGACATTTCCCTGAATCCTAAAAAATCTATCTTCGCAGTAGAACAAGGTAAACTCTTAGGATTTATTATGTCGAGCAAAGGGATGATTATCGACCCTGAAAGGACCCAAGTCATCTCGAAACTTCCCCCTCCCTCATCCAAAAAGTCTATGCAGTCTTTCTTAGGCCAAATAAACTTTGTTAGGAGATTCGTCCCCAGTTTTTCCGAAATGGTGAGACCTTTACAGAATTTAATTAAGAAAGACACGCAATATCATTGGGGACCCTTAGAAAACCAAATTTTTAATTCAATAAAAAAGGCCATAATTAACGCTCCTTCTCTCATGAGCCCCGACTTTTCGCAAGACTTCATGCTCTACACTTTTTCTTCTGACCGCTCCTACGATGTTGTCCTAACTCAAAAGAACGCTGAAAACAACGAAGTCCCAATTGCCTTTATGAGCTCTGCTTTCAAAGGTGCAGAACTTAACTACCCAGAAGTAGATCAGCAAGCCTACATTGTTTTTAAAGAAGTCAAGCACTTCTGATCTTATCTTTTGAAATCTAGGACAAAAATTATTGTCCCTTACCCAGCCGTCAGAAATCTGTTAGTGCAGAAAGAACTAGGAGAAAAGAGGGCGAACTGGGTTACCTCCTTACAGGAGTATGACATAGAAATCACCCCAGCTCAAATAATGAGAGGCCAAGGGCTATGCAAGTTAGTCTCTGACTCAGCAGCAAGACAACAAGAAGAAAACGATATGTCAAACCCAAGACAACACAATCAAAATTTAATCTGTTGTGTACAAAACTTTGTCAGTCCCTGGTATGATGATATAAAATTCTGTCTTGAACATGGGTCAGCCCCCCGTCACCTAGATCCCACTAAAAGAAGAGCGTTAAGATTAAAATATTTCTCCTTTTAGCTGATTAATGGTATTATGTTTTGTCAAAATTTTGATGGAGTACTAATGCGCTGTCTTGAGAAAGATGAAGCAGAAAAGGTCTTACTAGAATTGCACGTAGGAGAAGCTGGTGGGAATTTTGGTGGGGACACCACTGCCCATAAAGTTTTAAGAGATGGTTATTACTGGCCCACACTTTTTAGAGATGCTCACGCCTTGTGTCGCAAGTGTATTATTTGTCAAAAAGCATCCGGGCAGATACAGAAACCAGCCTTTCCTTTGCAGCCTGTTTCAGTAGACTCCCCTTTTCAGCAGTGGGGTCTTGATATCATAGGTCCAATCAATCCACCATCCTCATAGCAGCATAAGTTTATCATAATAGCCATAGATTACTTCACCAGGTGGTCTGAAGCTACCGCATTAAGAACTGTGAATACCAGTCAGGTAATTGCCTTTTTAAATTCAAATATTATTACTCATTTTGGTATCCCTGACTACTTAGTATTCAATAACGCTTCTTATTTTTCGTGTCTTGAGATGAGCGAGTTCTCTCTAGAAAAGGGAATTAAATTGAAGTATTATGCCAGTTACTACCCCCAGGGCAATGGATTGGCAGAATCAACTAATAAGAATCTGATTAAAATCATCAAGAGAACGGTAGCTGAAAATCACAAAAATTGGCATAATGAACTATTAAATGCAGTCTGGGTTGATAGAGTAACACTGAAAACTGTTGTAGGTAACTCTCCCTTCTTTCTTGTCTATGGAAGAGAAG
The DNA here is from genome assembly GCA_009831015.1 of Picea engelmannii. NCBI lineage: Eukaryota > Viridiplantae > Streptophyta > Pinopsida > Pinales > Pinaceae > Picea > Picea engelmannii. The sequence continues at coordinate 114,046 of ML792983.1, read as the reverse complement.
CAATTCTGCCACCACATATTCTTCTTCCCTCACTACAGCTATCGCAGAAAATACAAGAAGAAGATTGCCCTCCTTTGGAGAATCGAATTAACGCTTTAATAAAACTAGAAGAGGTAAGAGCTCAAGCAAAACGTAAGTTAGATCAACATCAAATAGTGGTCAAAAGCTGGTTTGATTCCAACTCTGCCTCTAATAGGAACTTCAAAGTAGGTGACCTTGTCTTGAAATGGGACAAACCGCATGAGGGAAAGGGAGAGCATATGAAGTTTCAGAACTTATGGCTAGGACCGTTTGTAATTGCTGAGAAATTAGGTCCTAGCTCTTTCCGATTACAGAATCTAGAGGGATAGCTAGACACCTATCCGGTGAATGGCCAAGCTCTGAAAAAATATTTCGCTTGATGACAACCCTGTGTATACTGTGTAAATATTTTTCTTCTGTTTGCTTTTCTTTTTCTATTTTGGTTATGATTTTTTCCCTTACGCTTATCAGTTGTTGCTTTTTGGAAATACACATACCTGCATTTTGAACTATTCAGACAAAGAAAATAGAAAATTCTTTCTCTGAAATGACTGCTAAAAAATTGTCTAAACATCAATTATAATATACTTCTGAAATTTACAGCCATGTTGAGAAAAGACTGTTGTTTGAAAGAAGTTTATTGATTTCAATCTATAAGTGAAGCCTATCACGATCATTCATTATCTTCTTACGATGTCCCTGTTCCTTAAGGGAATGAACCAGAAGATGTCTCCCTGCCTTAGAAGGTCGGTTTTGTAAACAAACCATCTCTGAATCTTAATGAAGGACAATTTTAAAAATTCTTTCAAGGTCTGTAAAAATATGTCTAAAATATCATAATTTTCAGCGTCACCCCGCTTAATTATATATCTTTAAAAACTAAACAAATAAAAAAAGAGCTGTGGGAAGTGCTTGTAAACCGGCCGCAATGCTGAACAGGTTTGCTGGCAGTGGGTAAATGCATGCATGATGCCAAGACAACTTCTCTGGGGTATTGAATAGGCCCGCTGGCAGCGAAGCAATGTCGGGTATATGAAAATTTGCAAATATGGAATCTCTTGACCTTAAAATGTCCTTTATTATGATCTGGAACTTCTTGGCAGGATACGGATGTCAAAGTGGGTTAAATGGAAACCCTACCGAGGCTATGGACGCCTGCTGGAAGCAGTGGCTCTGTCAATAGTATTGGTGATTTTATCTCTAATATCATGACTCGCTTGTCTTAAGACTGTTATCAGTTTTCATATTTTAAACATAGCTGGAATATTTGATTGATGATGATGTTTAAACAATTTTCTGGTTGTTTATGAGTTAGAATTATTCTCATATCATAATCTGGATTTGTTCTTTTGACAGAGATAACTGCTTCTACCAGTGTGTCTCCATTGTCAGCAACAATTTGCATTTTTATCTTTTCCTTATAAGTTGCCTACACAAGGGTTTTCAACCCTAAATACTTGTCGTAATTCTTGAAAACAAAACGACAATATTATCTTGCGCATTCGCACACCTCCCTTTCATTTTCATTTTCACGACTGCAAGCGTGAAAACCTCGAGTCGCAAGTCATGTCGATGGCATTAAAATCATCCTTCGATTGTTATGAATACTCTTGTTCACGTGGTCATTTCACCTCTAATGGTCATATATGTGTCAAAACACCAAACCTTTATTTACTTTGCATGTTTATAGATATGATTTCAATTTATAAATTCATGATGCAATGATTTTTGGTGTCTTTGATTAAATCCTTGGGACAATGGTTTCATAGAACCCATAAATTTTATGATCAAATCCTTGGTGCTATATTCCAAATGTTGTTTTGTTTTAAATCATACAAATGCTATTATTTGTTCAAACATTCGGATCGACTTGTCATGGTTTTCAATGGTTGTTTGTTTGACATGTCGTTTACATTGTTTTTAACACACACCAATAGTGATTTGAATCACCAAAGCACCGTCGATTGTACATGTCGAAATGACTATTTCACATGGTTTTATTTCACTCCACCACCCGCGCACGTATAGGCATTAATGTCTGCCTTGTATCTCGGGCTACCTCTGTTTGTTTTGGGGAAACCTGTGAGCATTTGGTCCTGTTTCTACCTTGTCCATCCCCCTCACCATTTACCCCGACTGTGTGCTCTCTCCTATGGCCCCTGTAGTGCGCATAGAGCCTAATGGCGTCCAAACGTTGCTTTTATTTGAAAATGCTCGTGAGGACTTGGAGAGTAATGGCTGGTTAGTTTTCATCCAAAAATTCGAGGGTTTCAACCTCGCGGTCGCTCAACAGTTCACCCTCACATTCGATGGATGCAGGGCCAAAGTTGGGGATATCCAACTTGAATTAAACGAGGAATTCCTCAGCTCAGCTACAAGTTTCCCAACTAAAGGGCAGAGGTGGTTTAAGAATTTGAAGGTGGATGAAGTGCCATGGCCGCTCCTATTTACCTAGAGGAGAATTATCAGTTGTGATAAAGGTATTCCAGTCACGGCCCTTAAGTCTCGATCGCATGATTTATTGGCCATTATTAAAAAATTTGTTACTTGCGAAGGTAGATATGGTTTAGTGTTTCTTTACCATCTCAGGCTGCATATGAATTTCATAGATTTCCCTTTGAACATGACTCACTACCTCCTACGCAGTCTGTATAAAATGGCTAAATGATTTAAGACGGAAAAGGCTGACTCCAGCCTCTTACATCACTGTTTGATCAAAATCGTTATTGTTCATCATTTGAGGCTGAGTGGTGACTGTTGGCAAGCTTTCCTATTAAGGAATAGCTTTGCCACTCCTGAATGTGTTCAAGTGGACAAGACCGTGGTCACTGAAACCCTTGTTTTGCATGCCGTGCCACCTCCTACCCTCCTACCTGCTGTTAAACCCTCGACCTACCCCAACGCTGACCTACCCGACACCATCCCTAACTCATGTTCGAAAGACAATGCTAAGACTGTTAAGAGGCCTGCAAGAAAAGAGGGGAAGGGTAATACAGATGTCAACAGTAGGGGAAAGAAAGCTACATGCTGGGTATCTAGGTGTGCTCGGAACAAGCCCAAACAAAACAAAGACCAGTAACCTATTGTTTTGAGTGAAGATTCGGACTCTGAGATTGAGTGATTTTTGACCGAGGAGTACCCTTACTCACACGGCCTCTGTTCTGTTGAACCCTATGACTACGTGTCCAACCTCCCACCAAGCCTTAAGGATGACCCTAACTTCCCCGGGATCAAGTTTGACAGTGGAACCCCTGGTAATTTAAAAAATGCTTCACCTGTAGTGACTCGGCCCAATCAACAACAATGCACTCAATGCAACTCTTGGCTAGAATGATACTACACAGATGTCCCTCTGTTGCAATCCAAAATTAATTCCTTAGAGGACCGGGTGACGGTGTTGTCTAAGGAAAATGATAGACTGCAAGCCAACGATAAGAGGCATAAGACCACGGGTTCTATCGTGTTCAAAAATGTTGAGGCAGCTACTGCCTTTGTTAACTCAAAGTTATCCTGGCCGAATCGTATCACTACAGCCAAGGTATGTTATTTCAACATCGATTTTTTAATGATTTGGTTTGAATTAGCATAGACGATTGTGTTTTCTCTGAATTAGTTCTGTTTTGTTTGAATTGATTCAAAAACGATTCTGTTATTTTTGAATTAGCATAAAAGATTTTGTTTTGAATTAGCATAAACTATTGTGTTTGTGTTGATTTGTTTGCTAAATCGAATATAGTTCTGTTTGGACTGAACCGATTTGACACGATTTTGTTGTGCTTTAATTAGCATAAACGATTGTATTCATTTTGAATTAGTAACAAAAGAATTGTTTGATAGATCGCATACATTCATGTTACCATTCGATTAATTCAATACGTTTTTGTTTGTTTCGAATTGGCACAAAAGATTTGGTTTGTTTTACCAAGAATGATTTGCTTGTTTTGAATTGGTAATAAAGGCTCTGTTTGGTTGACTGCATACATTCTTGTTATCATTTGGATTCATTTAAAACGATTTTGTTTGTAAATATGACCAGCTACAGAATCGTGAGATTCTGTAGCTAGTCATAAAATTTGGATTTTTGTTGATTTTACAATTAAAACGTTATCTGAAATTGTTTACTCTTACCCATCTACAGGTACACACGAATTTCAATGGGAATTGGATCTATTGTGGCAGTTTAGAACATGTTTTTTGTTACATAGTTTTGGTTTAAGTTGTTAGTCTTAGGCAGAAATAGAAATCTGGGAGATTGTTCCCATATTTTTTGTGAACAGTTTTGATACTTTCCACAGGGGATGTTTCACCCTGTGGCCTTTATATACTCATTATTTTTTGTAAATAACCCATCACTGTTGGGAGAACAAATACTATGGACTTATTATTATACAGACTTGAATAGAAGTGGATTTGTTGTACGGCTTTAGCTTCAATTTATCTTACTTTTGTTCAATGTTCTGTGCATTTTAATTTGTAATCAAATTATTGACTACTTTAGATATCAAGATTTGTTACAGGTTGATGCGTTATGATTTAAATTATGTCCATATTTGATGTATCTCATTTTACTCACAAAAATTACTCTATTTGAATTTAATGAATAGAAGGTTTATCTTCTTAGTTAAATGAACGGTTATGTACAAATCTTTGCACTGGGATTTATCTAATGTGATGATCTGTAAACTATAAGATTGTTGTCATTTTATGTCTTGTTTGTTCTGTCATTCATATTCAAAGAGCATTGTTGATTCCTGTTTACAAGAAGCTTGTGGAAAAATCTGGTGTGGATTTCTCCCATCAAACAACTAAATCGAGTGTTGTGAACAAGACAAATAGGAAGCATTACTTCAGGTTAGTTTGTTATTTGCAATTTAATAGTTAAATAAATTCGAGAATTCTCAGTAGTTTAGATAGATATATAGTACAGATTTTTATCTTAATTTCTTAGCTTAGTTAGTTCTCATTTCACTTCATTCACAGAAAAGTTATAAAAGTCCAAAAATAATAGCTCCGCTGTCATAAGACAATTTACGAATGATTTTTGCAAATTTCGATCAAAATTTGTGTTCTGTAAATACTGTAAATATATAATTGAGATTTAATTCTATTGATAGATGAACATTTAAATCAGTAGAATGATTGTTTTATAATATTAGTTAGTGAACTGTATATATATATTTTAGATTTGTATATAGTTTGTTGTAGCTGTTTTTTTTACTTAGATTAGTTTCTTTAGCTTAGTTTTTCTTTTGTTTTCCTAAGATTTAGATTGGCCAATGGAGCAGCTAAACCCGTCGGAGTGGATCATTCCAAACGGCTTGGGTTATTTAGACAACCCCGGACCGGATCCACCCCTCCAGTTGACGGACGGTCAATTTCGCCCGTCAACACGGTCATGACAAGATGTTCTCAAAGTTGAATGGCTCATATTTTTGGCCAGGGATGAGGATAGATGTCAAGAAATTTTTGGACGGGTGCAGAATTTGTCAACACACGAAAGGAAAAAGGCAGAACACAGGGTTATACCAACCATTACCCATACCTGAAAGGCCGTGGGACGCAGTAAGAATGGATTTTATATTGGGACTACCTAGGACACAGAGAGGATATGATTCAATCTTTGTGGTAGTCGACATATTTTCAAAAATGGCACATTTCATACCATGCCAGAAAACTAGTGACGCAACTCATATTGAGAACCTATTTTTCAAGGAAGTCGTCAGACTTCACAGTTTTCCAAAGAGTATTGTGTCTGATCGAGATGCCAAGTTCGTAGGGCATTTCTGGAGGACCTTATGGAAGAAGTTGGGGACAAGTTTTTCTTTTAGCTCATCATATCATCCTCAGACGGATGGACAGACAGAAGTCGTGAATAGGAGCTTGGGATATTTGTTAAGAAGCTTAGTGACTAAACACCAGAGTCAATGGGATCAAATTCTACCACAGGCGGAATTCGCTTACAATGATTCATTCAATAGAAGCACAGGGCAGAGTCCATTCCATATTGTATATGGAATGCAGCCAAGGGGAGTTTTTGAATTGAAAGGTTTAGAACAAAATGAATTCAGGAGTGCTAGTGCAGAGGACTTTACAGAAGGAATAAAGGAGATCCACAACCGAGTTAAGGAGCGATTGCAGAGTTCAAGTCAAGAATACAATTGGAGAGCAGATCAACATAGACGACGAGAACTTCAATTTGAAGTTGGTGATCTGATTCTTGCGCATCTGAGGAAGGAGAGGTTCCCAAGGGGATTGTATAACAAGATGAATATGAAAAATATTGGACTGTGCAAGGTCATAAGGAAATTTGGGGCAAACGCATATGAGATTGAATTACCCGATGGGGTCAGAATCTCACCGATATTCAATGTCGTGGATTTGTACCCTTATAGAGCTAGAGAAGCAGGAACAGAGGAGGAACAAAAGGAGGTTCAATGGACAAAACAAATGCATGTAGCTGAAAAGCCACAGATGGAAGGCATAATTGACAAAAGAATTAGCAAAAAGACCAGGAGGAAAGAGTATTTTGAATACTTGGTCACGTGGAAAGGACATCCAGTTGAAGATGCCAGTTGGGAAGATGAAGTAGCAATTCATAGGCATGGACAGACCATGCAAGAGCTCATGACTAGGAGTTCATGAAAATTTTCAAGCAAGGGAGTATGATGCATGAGCATCGTACACAGCCAACCAAGCAAGCATACATGCAGAAGATAGTTGGAAAAGCACCAACACACATTTTGAAATGTTTTGAAAAATTAATGAGCGGGTATTAATGTAATAGCTAGGGGAAGCGTACTTACATTTATATCTTGGAGTTGTGAATAGATATTGAGCGATTTCTCTCATCTGTCGAATGTAATAGGCATTTAAGTTTGTTTAATGAAAGTAGGTAGATTTGATTTAATATATCCGACAATTTAGAAGTGTAGGAGGGAAAACGGATATAGACACCCTCACCCTTGTATCATTGAAAACAAGAACTTTATGATCATTCATAATTCATAAGTTGTAGAGCTGAAGCAGAGAGTTGTAGAGAAGAACCCATGTATAGGAATGCTTGAGTTAATATATGAAGCTTTGACTCAATTTTCATGGTATTATGATGCTTACTGTTTACAGTTGTTTTGTTTCTTTGTTATGCATTTATTCCAATGCTGTATTGTGTGTATGATTTCATGTTGAGTGTATGAAGTCTGAGAGAGGAGAAGAATGAGTTTCAATTGTTTCTCTTCCCAATAATTCCTGCAAGGAGTGTAGTGAACGTCCGCAAGGTCTGTGTTGACGAGGATCTGAGTTTTATCTCAAAAAGATCAGGAGAGATATCGTTGTTCTCATAACTAGTAGAAGTGCAGGTGAGGCATAGAGCCATGCAAGGTGTGCATGGGTTGGTTGAAATCTTTGAACTTATCAACCAAGGGGAAAGTTGAAAGACTATTGTTGCAAAGAGTGCACAGGGTCGAAGATTCAAATAACCAGAGGTTATTTGAAGGTTTGCCGCAAGGAGTGCGAGCAGGGATCCTTTTGGAAGCTTGAGTTTGCAAGTGAGAGATCAAGTGGGATAGCACCTTTGAAGTGTTCAAAGGGAGGCAGAGATTGAAATCATCTCACAGAAGTCAAGTTTAGGTGGAAGGACGCCAAGTCATATTGGCCAAGAGATCCTTGAAGAAGAGTGAACGAACGGTGAAATTTCTTTGTGGAAGAAGTGTTGAAAATCCCTTGGACTGTTGGATCTCACAGATCTATGAAAAGGTTAAGGCTGAGTGTTTTTTAGCGTTCAGAAGCTCAGGAGGAGTAGCGACCATTGGATGAGAAGAAACAGGAGCCGTTGATCTCCCTTTGTAGTGGAATTTCGGCATTTCAGTATTTCGGGGTTCGGCAATTCGACAATTCCGATGACAAGGAGCCAGGGCACTATGCATTGAAAACCTCGAAGTCATGAAACACGCAGTGTCTTTGGAGTAGGACTGTGGTCACGGAGGAAGCATTCACATGGAATGATATTTGGTCAGGGGATAATCGTCGTTGAGCCCATTTCGGCATTTCTGCATTTCGGGGTCTAGGAAGTAGAGTAGGCTATGATTTTGGAATCGAGAGTTTCAAACTCCCGGCTCACGGAATCATGAAAGAACATAAGCCGTTGGATCGAGGTAGGCCCACAACCATCGATCTCACCAAAGGAGAAATTGCGGAGTTCGGGGAATGAAGTGACCAGTGGTTGGGGTCACTGCATTTCAAACTCTCGGTTAACAAAATATTGAACCAGCCAGGACCATTGGATCGAGGGAGGCTCATAGCCGTAGATCTCGTCTAAGGGAGTGATTTTGGGTTTCGGGGTTTGAAGAGTTAAAATACTTGACTCTCTTGCATCGTTGAGTTGCGAATTGCGAAAAGAATATCTTGGCTTGGCCGGAGGTCATATCTGGTGGTCGTGTGGAGGTGAAGACTCACACCTGGCACACGTTGTGTAGGTGGGGTTTTCATGAAGGACCTGTGGATAGGATTCATGGGGTTCTAATGAGGGCCCGAAAGAACTATTTCAGTTATGTAGATTCGAAGAAGATTGATCCTATGCGGATCTTGGCCCGAGGGTCGAGGGTCTGCGTCAAGGACTAGAAAAAACTTATATACTTCACATTCACCATTGAACTAATTTGAATATAAGGAGGAGGTATTAATCTGAAGGAATTCCTATTCACTTGTTCAATACTATCAAAAGTTGTGTATGTGAGTGGCTTCAATTTATTCACTACTCCTTGAAATATCTCCTTGAAAAGTTAAATCCACACCTTATCTCCAACATTAAAGTTATGATCTTCTTTGTGTTGGTCATGTCTAGAATTATATTATTTTTGGCTTATTTCAAGCTACTCCTTTATCGTTAGATGTATCTACTTGATCTTGTCCATAAATTTTCTTTCTTTCTTCTCATTTCCTTACATCTCTGCTTTGTATTTATGTTTTCCATAAACAATGTCAATCGGTGATGAGGTAAATAATTGAAGAAAGTCTCAAAAGGTGATTTGTTGGTGGAATAATTAAGTGCTCAACTATATGAATGATGGATGTACACCAAGTGCTTGTCCCAAATCCTTATATGCTTGATATTATACCCTCTCAATAACTTCCCCTAATTCATATCCACTGACATTTTTCTCTAGGTCAAATGGTTGTTGTAAATTGGGCATGGATATGACCAAATCATTATTGATATTCCTCTTCATGTCTTGAAATTATTGTTATTGTGTATTACCCCAATGAAATTTCTTTATGTTGGTGATCATGGTGTGCAATGGCGTTGCTACTGCTAAAAACATTTCATTGAACTTCCTTAAGTATTGAGCTACTCCCATGAAATTTCTAACCTTTATCAAGTTGGTGGGAATAGGCCATTGGTTGATGGCTATGAAGTTGTCTGAATCCACCCTCAACTCTCCTCCATCAAACATGTGTCCAATATAAATCAAGGACTCCTTCCCAAACTCACATTTATTCAAATTTTCAATCAGTTGATTCTTCTTTTAAGGTCTCCAATACTTAATTATGTCACATGTGAGATGTGCTCTCACCATGTATTAAAAAATATTAGTATGCCATCTAGGTGCACTATTAAAAATGAATCAATAAAATGATGTATCACATCATTCATCAATCGCATGAAATGTGCAAGTGCATTACATAAACTGAAAGACATAACAAACCACTTGTACAAACCTTGTCTCATCTTGAACATTGTCTTCCAAACATCTTGTTTGATTCTCACTTGATGGTAACCTGATTTGAGGTCCATCTTGGTGAAGTGATTCACTTGTTGTAGTTGATCCAACAAGTCATGAACCCTTGGAAAATAGTATCTATTCTTGATGGTGATTTTGTTTAGGGCATGATAGTCAATGCATATTCTCCATATTTCTTCCTTATTTGGCACCATGATGATCGATGAACTACATGATGATGTAATAAGAATGATGAATCCATACTCCAAAAACTTATCGAACTACTTCTTCACTTCATCTTCATCAATGATGGACTTCCTATACAACCTAATGTTTGGAAATGGTGACTCTGACAATAACTAAATTTTGTGTTAAACATGTTTCTTGGGTGGTGACCCTTAAGGTTCTTGGAACACCTCCTTGTAGGATTAAATCATTTTTTGTAGTTGTTAGCACTCCTTGCCACTACATCCTCACAAGGATTCTCTCATCTCTAGCTCATTGTCTTCTCCTTGCTGCTTTCCTTCTGTTGAAATTACTAAGACAACTGAGAGGGGGGGGGTGAATCAGTTGTAATTGAGCTTAAACAATTTTAAGTCTTTTAAAATATGATTAATCTTTTATTCAAGTGATCGCCAACAGTATACAACATATGGACAGTAAAAGTAAAGAGCATCAGTCACACATAAGTTATACACAGAGACAGATTTTCATGAGGAAACCCATAAAGGGAGAAAACCTCTTCTTCTTCGAAATGATAGGCAGTCTTTTAAGTTCTGTACATCATCTACAATTGAGCACGAACTCAATGTGAGGTTTCTACCTCTATTTTACAAGCTGCAACTTGTTTCAGAGCACCAACTCTCTGGTTTTTATAGCACCCACTAGAAGGAATCACCAACTCCCTATATGTTCCAGCACCAACTGGATGGAAGCACCAACTTCCAATTACACAGGCTCCAACCTGCATAACAAAGAACACTTGTTCTCCCTTGCACCACCCTACCACCCTGGTTTCTCTGGCTACAACCAGATGGAAGCTACAACTTCCTGTGTTCAAGCTCCCACTTGAACCTCTGAGGACAACAGTCCTCCCGAGCACCTCCCAACCTCCCTAATGTATTAAGGAATGAATACACAGACAACTACATAGATAAATCAATTCTTACCACTCTTTATGTGTTATGTAAGTCTGATCTTCTACAAACTGTTCTGCAATTCTTCTCTTCCTCTGTCTGTTCATCAGGTCTGCTCTACATCAACTTTTTCTTTCATTCTTCTCTGCTTCAACTTTCTCTGTCATTCTGCTCTGCCTTTGATCTCACTCTGCACATATGCTCAATTTCGTACAATGCATCCTCTCCTTTTCCCTTTCTTTCAGTTTCATTCTTTTTCATCCAGAACAGCCAACCCTTCACATTCTGTCTCATTTTCTTTTATACACACCTCCCCGACGATTCCACTTCGCATTTCCTTAGGCAAACAAGGACAACTGTCCTAGCAACTGAAACGCTAACTGATTCGCAATCATGAGTCCGTTTCTTTTAACAGATTCGTAACTGAGGAGTTAACCGTGAGAGAGAACAGTGACCCTCCAATCACATTCAAGTTTATCCGCACCGTTGGATGAACTTTATTAATCTTGCCTTTAAATCCGGTTTTGGCATTTCGACATTCCTTATGTTCAATGTTCTTGTCACTTACAAATCCTGATCCATGAAATTCTATAAAGCAGTCGGATCAACGATCCAGATCATATCTATATTCAACGGCTGCGATTAAATCGCGATTTCGCATATCGCGAAATCAGGATTCTTGATTTTAATAAACTTTGACATCTCCAACTCTCAATCCTCGAAACTCTGACATGGAGTTAGATCAACGGTCCAGATCTGAGCTTGATTCAACGGTTGCAATTGAATCGCAATTTCGCATATCACGAAATCGACATTCTTGTTGCATTGTTTCTTTGACATCTCCAACACACGATCCTCGAAGTCATGACATGGACTGGAATCAACGGTCCAGATTCAAACTTAATCTGACGGCTCAGATTACATCGCGATTTCACATATTGCGATATCGGGATTCCTGATGTCAATAATCTTTGACATGTCCAACTCTCGAACCCCGAAACTCCGACAGGAACTGGAATCAACGGTTCAGATCAAACCTTTAATCTGACGGCTCAACTTACATCGCGATTTCGAGAAGTTAGGGAACCCTGTTCCTTTGACTCTCTAGTCAGTGAAATTACGATCTTTCCCCACGTGTCCTTCCTGATGATGGACGATCCTCCTTCTTTCGGGATTTTGTGACCCCCTTTTCTCCTTGTTATACTTTAAAAGGCGTGCAGGTTCTCCTTGATCCAACGATGGTCGGATCACGCACTTGGATCAAACCCCTAAGATCTATCCTCCTCTTTAGCGCGCTCTTCTTGTCTAAATTCAGATCTGATGACCCTCGTTCTGTTGGGAATTTTGGATGGGATCCAATGATCAGTAGTTCTTCTCAAACTTTACGAGTCTTCGATCACTTGATCAATGTTGTGATCAATGTTGCATTGCCTTCGATCATTCAACCTTCCTGAACTTATCTTATGTTTTCCTGTCAATTACAAACTTCCTGTACTTTCCATTTTCACTGTTGTACTTGCCATCAGTACTTGTCATCTTCATTGTTGTACTTGGCATCAATGACAAGCATTCGCTTTCTGTTAAATATTTGGAATTCATTGTCTGTTAAATATTTGCCAACAATCTCCCCCTTTGGCATTGATGGAAACACACGCACCCATGCATTGCATTCAGATCTCCTCTCCCGAACAATTTTCTCCCCCTTTGACATCAATGTCAAAGAAGAAACATTCTTCCTCTGATCTGTTGAAGAACATACTCCCCCTGTCGACTATAAGCATCTTGGAAATACACTAGATATTCAATAAGTACTCCCCCTGACCAGGTGAATAGATTAGACACAAGAGATTATAACCCCCAACTTTTGACGAAGATATCCAAAAAGGGTCACTGCTAATGGTTTAGTAAAGATATCAACAATATGTTCTGTAGAAGGTATATAATTCAGTTGAACAATTCTGTTTGTAACTTTTTCTCTGAGAAAATGGTACTTGATTGGAATATGCTTAGTCTTGGAATGAAGAATAGGATTCTTGGAGACACTAATGGAACTTGTGTTATCACAATGAATTGGAATGGGATCAGTGTAATTTACCTCCATATCTGCAAGAGTTTGTATCATCCATAAAATTTGTGTGCAGCAAGTAGCATCAGCAATGTATTATGCCTCTGTAGTGGATAATGAAATGGATCCTTGCTTTTTACTAAGCCATGCAACTAATGAGTCACCCAGAAAAAATGCTCCTCCACTGGTGCTTTTTCTTTTATCAACACAATTTTCCCAGTCTGCATCTGAATAAGAAGTTAACTGGAAATTCTGATTTTTAGGATACCACAGACCATAAGTCATTGTTCCCTTCAAATATTTAAATATCCTTTTGACGGCTACCAAATGACTTTGTTTAGGAGCAGACTGAAAACGACCTACGATTCCAACAACTTGCATTATATCAGGACGGGATGTTGTGATGTATAGAATATTGCCTATCATAGAGCGATATGTTCTTTGATCAACATCAGGTGAGATATTGTATTTATTCAGCTTGCAACCAACCACCATAGGTGTGCTAACTGTTGAGGAATCTTCCAATTGAAATTTCTTTTACATCTCTTTCAAATATTTTTCTTGAGAAATAAAAATTCCTTCAGAGCTTTGTTTTACTTGTAGGCCAAGAAAGTATGACAGTTCTCCTATCATGGACATTTCAAATTCTATTTGCATAGAATTAGCAAACCACTGGACAGATGATTCATTAGTACAGCCAAAAATAATATCATCTACATAAACGAAAACAACTAGTAAATTATCACCTTCAAACTTAATGTAAAGGTTACTGTCAACAATACCTTTCTTGAACCCTTTTTCTTGTAGAAATTTGTCCAGTCTATAATACCAAGCTCATGGTGCTTGTTTCAGTCCATATAAGGCCTTCTTCAGTTTACAAACATAATTAGGATTATCTGTCAATGAGAATCCTTCAGGTTGCTCCATATATACTTCTTCCTCTAGATCTCCATTAAGAAATGCTGACTTAACATCCATCT
>ML792983.1:48517-96738 GCA_009831015.1 Picea engelmannii | reverse complement strand
TTGTATATCCAGTCTCTACTACATCCCAAACATCAACACCCAAGGCCATTAAGTATGTTCTCATTCTAATCTTCCAGAAGGCAAAATTTGTTCCATCAAACAGAGGGGGCTTAGAAGCTGAAGTCCCTTCATAACTTGTCATGTTTAAGCTTACAGATCTACCTTTGAATAAAAGGAACCCGCTCTGATACCAATTGTTGAAATTACTAAGACAACTGAGACGGGGGGGGTGAATCAGTTGTAATTGAGCTTAAACAATTTTAAGTCTTTTAAAATATTATTAATATTTTATTCAAGTGATCACCAACAATACACAACATATGGACAGTAAAAGTAAAGAGCATCAGTCACACATAAGTTATACACAGAGACAGATTTTCACGAGGAAACCCATAAAGGGAGAAAACCTCTTCTTCTTTGAAATGATAGGCAGTCTTTTAAGTTCTGTACATCATCTACAATTGAGCACCAACTCAATGTGAGGCTGCTACCTCTATTTTACAAGCTGCAACTTGTTTGAGAGCACCAACTCTCTGGTTTTTCTAGCACCCACTAGAAGGAAGCACCAACTCCCTATATGTTCCAACACCAACTGGATGGAAGCACCAACTTCCAATTACATAGGCTCCAACCTGCATAACAGAGAACACTTGTTCTCCCTTGCACCACCCTACCACCCTGGTTTCTCTGGCTACAACTAGATGGAAGCTACAACTTCCTGTGTTCAAGCTCCCACTTGAACCTCTGAGAACAACAGTCCTCCCGAGCACCTCCCAACCTCCCTAATGTATTAAGGAATGAATACACAGAAAACTACACAGATAAATCAATTCTTACCACTCTTTCTCTGTTCTGTAAGTCTGATCTTCTACAAACTGTTATGCAATTCTTCTCTTCCTCTGTCTGTTCATCAGGTCTGCTCTGCATCAACTTTTTCAATCATTCTTCTCTGCTTCAACTTGCTCTGTCATTCTGCTCTGCGTTTGATCTCACTCTGCACATATGCTCAATTTCATACAGCGCATCCTCTCCTTTTCCCTTTCTTTTAGTTTCGTTCTTTTTCATCCAGAACAGCCAACCCTTCACATTCTGTCTCATTTTCTTTTATACACACCTCCCCGACAGTTCCACTTCGCATTTCCTTAGGCAAACAAGGACAACTGTCCTAGCAACTGAAACGCTAACTGATTCGCAATCATGAGTCTGTTTCTTTTAACAGATTCGTAACTGAGGATTTAACTGTGAGAGAGAACAATGACCCTCCGATCACATTCAAGTTTATCCGCACCGTTGGATGAACTTTATTAATCTTGCCTTTAAATCCGTTTTCAACATTTCATCATTCCTTATGTTCGATGTTCTTGTCACTTACAAATCCTGATCCATGAAATTCCGTAAAGCAGTCGGATCAACGATCTAGATCATATCTATATTCAACGGTTGTGATTAAATCGCGATTTCACATATCGCGAAATCGGGATTCCCGATGTTAATAAACTTTGACATCTCCAACTCTCAATCCCCGAAACTCCGACATGGAGTTAGATCAACGGTCCATATCTGAGCTTGATTCAACGGTTGCGATTGAATCGCAATTTCGCATATCGCGAAATCGACATTCTTGTTGCATTGTTTCTTTGACATCTCCAACACGCGATCCTCAAAACCCCGACATGGACTGGAATCAACGGTCCAGATTCAACCTTAATCTAATGGCTCAGATTACATCGTGATTTCGCATATCACGATATCGGGATTCCTGATGTCAATAATCTTTGACATGTCCAACTCTCGAACCTCGAAACTCCGACAAGAACTGGAATCAACGGTCCAGATAAAACCTTTGATTTGACAGCTCAGCTTACATCGCGATTTCGAGAAGTTAGGGAATCCTATTCCTTTGACTTTCCAGTCAGCAAACTTACGATCTTTCCCCACGTGTCCTTCCTGATGATGGATGGTCCTCCTTCTTTCGGGATTTTGTGAGCCCCTTTTCTCCTTGTTATACTTTAAAAGGCGTGCAGGTTCTCCTTGATCCAATGATGGTCGAATCATGCGCTTGGATCGAACCCCTGAGATCTATCCTCCTCTTCAGCGTGCTCTTCTTGTCTAAATTCAGATCCGATGGCCCTCGTTCTGTTGGGAATTTTGGATGGGATCCAACGATCAGTAGTTCTTCTCAAACTTTACGAGTCTTCAATTACTCGATCAATGTTGTGATCAATGTTGCATTGACTTCGATCATTCGCCTTCGATCATTCGACCTTCCTGAACTTATCTTCTGTTTGCTTGTCGATTACAAACTTCCTGTACTTTCCATTTTCACTGTTGTACTGGCCATCAGTACTTGCCATCTTCATTGTTGTACTTGCCATCAATGACAAGAATTCACTATCTGTTAAATATTTTCCATTCGTTGTCTGTTAAATATTTTCCAACACCTTCTATAAAAAACAACAAGATAGAATTATTTGTGCCACCAATGATTCTCTTTTTCTAATGAGAAATGATCAACGAGAGTTTAGATTTGTCCCTTTGTGCATTTATGGAATACACCTTTAGATATTTGATGAGACTATACTATTTTTCTCTCCTCTTGTAGATGTCATCTCTTAGGTACAAGTACGAGATTACCAAGATGACTCCACACACGTCCAATGGAACAACATTTGCTACCACTTCATCCACAAAATTTTAGTTGACGGTAAAATAGAAAATTCATTGTTTCGAACTCTTACATATTTCCTTACCCATCTCAAGGGGTATGGCTATACATGGTTATGAGTCTCTAAGCCAATATTCTTGACCAATTATGCATAGATCAAATTGGATTGAGAACTAGGATAAAACAAGTAATATACCTTACTCCATTTCATGTGGATCTTGATGTAGAACAATTATGTCATCTCCTTCTCTTCCTTGTGACTGAAACCAATCAATGCTATTTCCTTATGAATAGTAGTACAACTAATATTACCTTCTAGGTATTAGGTATTTTTCACCTTCTCCTCAAAATCTATAGTTATCAAAGTCTTATTCTTCTTCCTCTTCTGAAAATGCTTGGGGCACTTCTTAGGGTGCAATTTCCAACAGTATTCACTAGTGTGTCCATATTTCTTTCAAACCTTATATTGATTGATAGAAGGAGTTACCTCTAATGTTTCTTCAACAATATTCTTTTCAGTCCACTTCTTCTTCCATTTTCTCTACTTCTTTTGTGGTTTAGTTTGCTTGTGCATCCCAAACTGTTGCTTCCACTTGTCTCCTTAAGGGTATTATGCTTGAACACTTTCTTCATCAATTGTATTGGGATTAAATAACATTAATTTTCATTGAATTTGAGGAATAAATTCTCCCAAATAATTGATCAACATATTTGGACTTTTCATAGAAACACCCAGTTGTATAATTCTTTTCTTAAACTTTGTAGTGAACTCCTGAATTGATTGCATCTACATTTGCCTAAAATAGTGACATGAAATATGTTGGTTCTCTTCATAGATTTGATCATGTCCTTGAACACCTCCCATCTGGTCATCAGTGACTCATTTTCTAGTCATGTGTTTTCTACATCACTCTCCCACCATACCAAAGCAGGGCCTTCAAGATTTAATCTAGCAAATGCAATCCTATGTTTCCTAACAACTTTGTGTACATTTAAGTACACCTCCATCCATTGTAGTCATTGGTTCAATTTTATGGCATCAACATATCCTACATAAGGCCTGATGTTCATATTTTCCTCTGCATGAAAAGGAAACTATAGTTTTGTATAGATGAATTCTCCCATCTCTATCTCAGTTTTGAGCTTCGACTTTGGTTTCTCCCTTTTTCTTGCTATCTTCTAGGTTAGTCTTTTGTTCTAGTGGTTGTGTTTCCATCACTATTAGTATGGCATTTGTTTTTTCTAACTGATCCAACCTGACTTTGGGATATTCTTCTTCTTCATCTTCTCCATTATGACCCCATGTCATTATTAGTCCTTAGCTTCTCTGAAGGAATGGCAAAAATTCTTGTCGACTTCTCTTGTAATCACTGTAGATGTTTACCATATAGGCCTCACCAAGTATATTCAGACTTGGTATTTAATACCATCTAATATGAAAATGGTAGAGGCTTATAATCTTTCCATTTCACCAACTCAAATTCCTTAGAAAATTATAATCCCCTCCAACTCTTGCAACTACTTTTAATGAGAGAGATGGTGAATATTGTAAATTTCTACTAATAGTAGGTGTTTAGATTTCTCTTCTACATAATGTTTGAATTCCAAGAAACTTAGCTCAGTGAAACTTCACTTTCTCTTCTCCTTTAGATGTACTTAGGATTCAACTTGAGTAACAAGCAATGCTTAGCTATATGTTTATATTCAATTCCCATGCTATTTAAATGCCACTCAATGAAACTAATGATATGGCTACTCTCTTACACTTAAGAACCAATCCAAGAATGATCATGACATGACCACTCTCATAAAAATATGCATAAGATAATATTAATTAATTGCATGAAAATTGGCTTTACGCAAAGGTGGTGGATAAGACAATTACATCTCATACCAAGCCCATTTAACATGGATACGTTCAAACCAAAGGATACTCACCAATCCAAAATTTTAAGAAAGTAATTAAAAGTTTAGGTTTTGATTGAGTGGAACGCTTTAACACTAATCCTTCTTCCCAAATCACTGAACAACTGTGAAAGTATACTCATACGTCCAAACATCAAAGTGTGCGACCCAGGGGAGTAGGAAGTAACCCAAACAAGGTGAATACGACATGTATGGCCATCATATAGCCCACAACCTAATGTAGATAAACATGGATGACCATGGGGAGGGAACAAGGGCTACATATGTCTTCCAAGACAACTACAAGGGCTACACATGTCTTCTAAGAAAACTACAAGCAGTGTGCAAACTTTAGGGAAACAAGAAAATAACATATGGTAGCCATGGGAAAGCAAGGAAAATGTGGTGTTTTCTCCAAAAATCAATTAGCTTGAAAAAATAGAACTAGAAACCTTGTACACTAGGGTAACAACTTTGTAATGGCAGTTATATATTTCTAATATCATAAATGAATGGATGGAGGAGAATAGAGAGCTATTGGGATTATTCATTTTCTCATGAAGAGTGTAGCCATGAAGGAAATTATCAAAACTACAGTTGATAATGGATTCTTATCCCATAAAATAAACACAGGGAACAATTTAAATACATAGTGGCTTCTATTAAAAACTCACATACAAAACTTAGTATTAAAACAAAGCAAAGAAAAAATCCATCGCACATAAACATAATATTTTCCCTAGAAACTTAATGGGGAAACTAAATTTTAGTTGGTTTTAGATAGGCTCTTTACTTTTTAGCAATGTGCAAGTTACAATACCCTCAAGCTCTCTGGTCCATTCGTAGTCTTCTCACGATAATTTGGTAGCAATTCCCCTCACTTTCAACCAAAGAACCCATTTTTCTTTGTGGTTCAAGAGTTAATAGGAGAATAGATCAGTTGGGGGGCTTATATGGAAGGCCAAGCATCCCTAAATCTTCAAATTCCTCAAGCCTAATGTTGGCTTCTCCTCTTTTTTCTTTTCTCGTCAAGAACTTGAGGAATTTTTTAAAAACATTTTTTTTCCTTCTTAGTTTTTTCAATACATTTCCTTTTCAACTACTTATGTTTCTCATGATTCCATTGAGATTAATATATTAACACTAGTGTGAAAATCAATGATATGGCATGGGTCCCTTCACACCATCAAATCTATCTCCTAACTTATCCATAGCCTCAAACCTTTCTTGTTCCGATTCTCATATAACCTGAGTTGATAGCAAATTGTTGTAATGTGGATCCAATTAAGATCAACCTCCTATTCAACTAAATGGAATTAGATAGATATAATCTCATTGGAAGCCTCATCAACTAATAAAAAACAACCCACTATGACCATAACAAAGTAGAATAAAAGAACAATGACCCCATTTAATATAAAATCTACTATATGGTTCAATATGCCCAAACCACCTCAAGCAATTTGTCGCCATAGTAAATTTGTTTCTTGATAAATACTCATCCTTTTCAAATCTCTTGGAGGATAATGACTTCTTCATTCATAATCTCTTCCCAAAACCCTCTCTTTTGAATGAATCAAAGTTTCACTTCTCCAATTTCATATGGAAATGTGCTCCTTCACTAGCCCCTATGATCAATAGAGGTCAAGATTGTCTTTTATTTCTCTAGAAAATGCAAAGTCAAAATGGATGCCTATGAATATAATGAAATTGTTGTCTTCTGACATCTAGAAAATCATTATAGGGTTATTTATTTAGATTTCATATACTTAGTTAATTACAATTCATCTAGAATATTAACGAAAAACTACCTGCAACTTTAGCGCATGAAGCAATGGTAGCTAGCATGGGGAATAACCTTATATTTCTAACACTAGTTATAATATGTTGTGTGTGAGTCCTCCCATATTCACGTTACAAACGTTTTGGAGGTGGATCTCAAGCCCCTGATCTTTGACAAGGTATAGAAAGAAAGGAAAACTTATCTAGTTAGGTGAAGTCAATAATGTAGTTCTTCAAGCTTCACCTAGCCATATAATTCAAAAGCATCACATGTGTCATGTATTAGCATGGAAAGTGTTAGGTTTCATGCTTGACAGGTATATTGCATGGCATGTAAACACACTTGAAGTTCGAGCCTAATTCTATCTTCAATGTTATTGTATCATTTGAATTTGGAGTTGGTACGTCACACATCTCCTTGTGGTTAAGGAGATATGGCTTAATGAAGTTGGAGAACCCTCCTGAGAAGTCTATAATCCCCTAGAAAGTCAAAGAATTCAAATTATTCTAGAAGCTCCTAGAATAAGTTGACTAGTCAAAGTGTTTACAACTATGAGTTAATCTTAGGTTAAGTGGTTGCAATAAGAAAATATTAAAAAATAAAGTAGTTGCAACTAGAAGTGGAGAATTCAATATTTGTGGATAAAGTGGTTAGAAGTGGGTTAGACCTAAAAGAAGAAAGTGGGTTAGAAGATAACCCCTTGAGGAATCTACTTGGGGAAGTATTAATAAGAGAGAAAGAGTCTCTTATTATGTATTGTCTATTGAGTATATTGAATATCTATTATTTTGGTGAAAGGTTCATTGCAGGTACTCATTGTCACATATGAAGTTATGCAAGTCTGAGATAGCAAAGGAGGATTGACGACGAAAGTTTCATAGGTTCAAAAAAACCCTAGATTTGGAAGGTGTATGCAGGTTGCAGTGCAGGATGTCGCATACATACGTGGGCACATAGTAGGTGAGGCAGTGTACATACACGAGATGTAGAAGAGGAGGTTGAGTACAAGTGAAAAGGTCATGAAAATAGATGTTGGTGGCAGGCCCCTAAAGTCTGAAGCAAGTTACCAGGACAACAATCTATACGTTCAGATCTACTACAGAAGTTATGGTATGGTTACATGTTGTTTTGATACTTAGATTTTTTCATGGTATGGTGAATGATTAAAGCATTATTGGTATGGATGTTATGATGTCTAGATATGGTATATGTTGGTTGGTTGGTTGGTTGGTTGGTTGAGTGGTATAGTTATGATATGGTTGAGGGATATCTATGTTGAATGAATGATATATGTATGAGGGACATGCATATGTTGTTGGATCTGCATATGGTTGATAATGGCACAGGTTGGGTAGTGATAGGATGGATACAGTGACATGTTACAAGCTAATGTGACAGAGGAAGCAAAGGTAGGAAGGGCAGAAGTCTTGAAGTTTTATAAATCTAGTTTAATGAAGTTGTACACATGTTGACGGAGGACAGGTTTCATACATACGTGGGATGCAAAGAAGACAAGGAGTGTACATACGCATGTTGTAGTATAGACAGGTTGAGTACCTATTGATATATTTTTTTATGTCTACAAGATGGGTCTTGTACTTGAGGGTTGGATTTCTCACATATCAGTTGGTGTTGAGATCTACAAGTTGGGTCTTGTAGTTGAGACTTGGTGCTGATAAACCCTAGATATTGTAGTCTAATGTTAATACAAAAATATTACACATATATCTGTTGTTCTGTGTGTTCATTTTGATGATGGTTGATATCTCTTTATTGTTGATGTATTTTTTTGATATATACAAGTATCTAATTGTGAATGAATAATAATGTTTGAATTGGTTTCTAACTAAAGTTTTGAAAGAAGTGTAAAAATATCCTCACACTGATTCACCGCCCCCTCCCCCCCTCTCTTAGTGTGGTTGGTGTGTCCAACATTTTTTGTTATGAATATGTTGTTTTTCATATGCTTCGGGCCTTTCTTTTGTTGTACTACTATGGATTTTTTAGGTTTACCTACAATGTTGATTAATCCAATATGCAAGAGTTTATATTTCTCTCTAATTAGAGAATCAGAAAATGCTTCAAAGGAGGGAATTTTGTAAGTATCCCCTTGACTAATAAGTGCTTCCCTAGTAGAGTAAAAACTAGATTCAAAAATAGAATAGGCATTGCCAATATTAGCAAGAATAACATATATTAATTGGTCATCTTCCTTCTTTATCTTACATTATAAAAGTCAAAGTATAAGTATTTTAAACTTAGCTAGAAAATCCTTAGTGCAATAGAAACACCGAGATATAAAGAGATAATTGATTTTTGAGTTGGTGAGGCTCAAATCTTGTTATGTTTACCAAACACAATCTCCATGGTTTTCCAAGCAACATTTGGGGTATTAATTCCTTGAATGTGAAACTATTAATCATTGGATATTGACATCCTTATTGAGCCATGTGTTGAATCATTTTTACTATCTCATTTTGGCTCTCTTTAATGTTTCAAAGGGGGTATATTCTATTCCAAAGGTAAGATAGTAAAGTCCCTTACTTAGTAGTAAATACTCCATACGATATTTCCATGAGAAGTTGTTAGAACTGGTAAGTAGTATCTCACTTCGATTTCCATATCACAATATGTAGGTAAGATGGATTCAAAATAAGAAATATATTTTTTAGATGGAGAGAGATTGAAAAAATAAGAAGTTTCTTAAGAAGGGGCACTAAAAACAAATTATGAATGATAAAGTTATGTTTTCTTAAAGAAAGGCACAAAAAATAAGCAATCTACCACACAATAGGTGGAGATTGTCTTGCATGGTGATGGGTGATAAGGTTGTTGAGTTGTAAGGAGTAAAAAAGAATCCCCTCCTCTAACCTTTTGTTGAGACCATTTTGTGCTTCCTTGCTTTCCTTCCACATTCTATCTTCCCTGCTTCTTTACTCCATTTATTTTCCCTCTTCTACACCTCCCCTTATTCCCTTTTTTTGTTTTCCCTTCTTTTCTCCCTTTCTAGTTACTATACTTAGTCATATTTTAGTGATTTGCGGGTTTGTGGGCTCATGGGTTGGCAGGCCTTCATTTCCACCCACTTTCTTATCTCATAAGTTTGTTTTAATACTTAGCCATTTTTTAGTTTCGCGGGTTCGAGTCCTCATCCTCCATTTTCCGTGACCTTCAGTTTGCACCCCAAGTTCTTTGATCTACATTTTGACCATCAGCCTTGTTGCGGATTCTAAGCTCCAAAGTATTTTATTCCTCTTGCATGCGAGTCTGATCAAATATTATTCTACACTTAGTATATGTTTAATCATCTTTACAACCGCGGGTTCCTAGGTTCCTGGGTTGGCGGGTTCATGAAAATTTTTATATTCGAAACATCTCTCGTTCGTCCTTTGTTTCTTTTCCCTATATGCATTAAGTATTATTTAATGCTAACAATTGTTCTGTAGGCCCTGAAAATATCATTATTAATGGTGAAATGCTCAAGGAATTACTCATTAAATCTCATAAAATCTTCATTTGCCAAGGGATTAAATTATCATTATCTTCCTGAAAAGATTTATTTGAGAGTATTATCGAGCTGAAGAAATAGTCCCATCAACCAATGGAAACATCAACTAGACAACAATTTTTTGGTGATACTCAGAATATCTTTGGTCGTGAAGACCAGAACTTCCAACGGTCAAGAGCATATTTGTATTATTCCTCTCCTCCTACACAAAAATATGTACTTTGGGCATATGGAATCACTAGTGTTGGGTGTGTTCCTGAGGTTTTTTATTGTAAGGAACTCGTTGCATGGTGTGAGGAAAAGTATGTTCCAAGTCAAAGAATTATAAAACTCCATGATCATTCTCCAATTTCTCTTTCACCTCAAGTTTTTCACAAGATGTTAAAGCTGCTAGAGTCGACTCTTACTTTCAAAGTTGAAGATTGCAGAGAATTATTGAAGAAACATAACAATGGGCTTGACTTCCTGCCAAAATATTTGTAGAATCTTGCATCTGTCACAACATACATAACCAAAATCTAGGTTGAGTCTCTTAAAAACCATTACCGAGAAATTGCATGGTTATTTTCCAAGTTGACAGGTCAGGAAAACATTGCTTCTATCTCTCGCATGATTTTATATATTATGTATTTTATAGTACATGACTAAGACATTTTTTATTACAGAAAACTCATTTCTATCGAAATATCATCCCATTTATCACATTATAAAAAGGATAGAAAATTCTTTATGGCCTCTTATTTGATATTTTCTATTGTGAATTGTTGTCAATTCCCAAACTTAACCATCAGTAAGAGGGTGAATTGTGAAATAGATCCAGTTACCTTTTGGTATTAGGCATTATGGATACATAAGACCCCTATGTTTTTATATGAAGTTTAGAATAATTTTGTTTCAGTCTTCAAAAAGATTTTGTTGGGAGAAAACACTTCAAGGATATCTAATCTAGCTACCATATTTTTAGATAAAAGGGGGACAATTGAAAAAATGGAGAATCACAGTATCATAAGGATATTTTTCTCAAAAGAGAATCCTTATTTTCTCCCATATAATTTATCTAATAAACTATTTATTACAGAGGTGGCAAGGCAATATAACTTTTGGCTACATTTTTTCCATGAAAAAAGGAAAAAACAATTTATTCCCCTGCCATGGAAGATTGGAGAGTTCATGTTCATAAATATAAATAAAATTAACGAATTTGCAAATCATTTTAACAATGTGAGTTTAAATTGTGTTGAAAATATCAAAGGTTTTGATCCGAGAAAAATATTTCTTGAACATAGGCTTTCAATGGGGTTCAGTAACTCTTTCATCCAAACTATCTTGAACGAATAATAAGAGGGTAACAACCAAAACACTCCCATACATAATACTAGTTATTTAGAAACATTACTTAGCATTAATGATTCTTACAAGAAAAGGGGAAAAGGTCCTAGGGAAAGAAGTGCTCAATCTCCGGTTGTTACTCCCAAGAATACTACATCCATGAGCAACTCTCCAACAACCCACCCATTTAAAAAGGTTGTCAACAGTAGTTCCAATGCAGGGAGAGAGAAGAATCCTCCCCCTGGAAAAATTGAGAGTTCACACAAGTTGCACGTGAGAAAGAAAAGAAAAAATTTAGTGCAAGAGGAAGAAGATAATCTTATCGAAAATGACATCCAAACATTTTCTTTGGAGGATATGGAACTAGAAGTAGATATTGAAAAAATATTTCCTAAAATAGAACAACTTGAAAATATGGCTCAGAAAGATTCTTTATTGGAAGTCATTAGAAATGAGACCTCTAGTGAGGAAGAATCCTTCCCTTTTCAAAGTGTTGTTTTTGATAACGAATATAAAAATTTGATTGTAGAAAGAAGTGAACAAAAGAATAAAAAGGCAAAGGCCTGCTCATAGGTCGACTTGAAGGATATGCGTCTATCCCAGATTTCCAAAATCCATAGGGCAACTGAGGATGCACTTGACAACTCTATTGATGGCTTAGAGGTTGAAAATGTCAAATTAAAGGAAAAGATCAAGAATTTGAATAACATTGTCTAAGCATGCAATGAAGACATAGTGAAAAAAGAATAATTATTCAGAAGACTCGCAAAGATAGATCTGGAAGGAAGCATTGATGAGGTGGAAGATATTAATTTAATTCTCAATTCAATGTTTATGACAAGAAAACAATTTGATGAACAAGTGGAGATATTAAAGGGGTTATTGGCTGAGCAATGTAATGGCATAATTGAATATAACGAAGAAGAAATAGATGAATGGTTGGTTGATTATTATATGAAAAATCAAGATATTGAGGAGGAAATACATGTCATTTATCATGACCTAATAGATTTACAAGGTGAATTATTTAATATCAAAATTAGGCCTAAAATAAATGTTGCACCAATGAAAAATTACATTGAAGATTGGTTTAAGAAGGCAATTGATAAATTAACTAAAGAAAGCGAAGAAACAACAGTTGAGATGGTTCCTATAAGCACCAACAAGGAAAATAAAAGGACATAAACAAGTAAGTAAAAAAAGGAGAGACCATCATAGTAATTTTATGTTGATCACATCTTTCTTTCTTTATCAGTTTTTCATCCAGTTACTCTGCTTCTTTGACTAGAAAGGTTTAGCCAAAATCTGATAACTTCTTCCTATCTTCTTTCTAGGTCTTTCTACTCTATCATCACCCACCATGTTCTCTCCACAATTTACTTATTGTTTATATTTTCTTTTATGGTCCACAGGAGCCCCAATCCCAATCCTCTGGAAAAACGTATTTTAATTTCAAATATTTGTAACGAACTTTAATACTTCTCAGAAATCCCAAGAGAACTAATTTGGGATCATTTTTTACAGTGTTTTATAACTAAGAGTTTTGAATATAAAATATTTGAGATTGATCTATCATCTTATTTATTTGAGCTCCATATGTGTTTACTCTATTAAAGTTCTCTTATGTGTGCAGACCATTTTATTTTATTTTTATGTGATAAAAAATATTTAGTTTAACTATGATGGATGTGAGGAAATTTTGCTTATCTTTTTCAAATATGTGATGTGTGAGGTTCTTGGTCATCTCTCAGGAATTCTCTTTAAAATTGAAACTTTTTATTTTCTGTAACCTTTATATTTCTTTGAATACCACGGTGGACTTTCTCAAAGTCCTATATTTTTTGAAAATATGGCATTCAAAGAGTATCATAAAACAGAGAGGAGTACCACCTCTATAAAAATGAAGGGGTATTTGTATCCCCATTAGGTTTTTGTTTTGGTCATGATGGATTCAAACGTCAACATTTTTGGCGACCATACTGGGGAACCAACTAAAAATTTGAAATATGGTTTGGCATCTTTTGAAAAATACATGACTTTTCCCCAGGCTAATCATCCATGCCTAGAAATTGGATTGAATAATCAACGAAGCATCTTGAATCAGCTATATAATTTGGTAATAACGACAACCGAGAACAGGGAAGAGTTGGAAAGATCTTGGCAAACATTGGTCCAAGAATAAGAAAGAGAAATCCTCCATAGACAGAGGAGAGAGGAGCGACAAGACCGAAGAAACGAAAGACAATCTCAAAGAGCACAATACCAAGGTTGAAATTTAAGTTGGATGAATACAAGGGACCTGTTACCAAAAGTAAAAGAAAGAAACTTTGTATTATAGGAAGTGGGAAACATATTCTTGAAATATCTCTAGACATGACAGGAAGAAATGAAGAACCACAAGAAGAACCACGAAGATAAACTCATGAAGAAAGATAAGAAGGTGGAGGAGGAGGTGGAAGAAATCAAGAAGGCCTAATATTTGGAAACTAGAGAAGATTAATATATTTCCCCCCACAATATTCGAGGTGAGCAACATGACCTTGTTATCAGTAAGGGGAGTCTGAAATAATTTTTCGTAGATAGAATAATTGATGCCAAAAGACACATTAATTAATTTCTTGATGTTTGTGATTTTCATCGTATTGAATATGACGATGTGATGGTAAGGTTGTTTCTCCAAACCTTTTCAAGACGATCCTATGAATGGTATATGACATTAACCACTAGATCAATTGGTTCATTTAACAAACTTGAAGCCATGTTTTTGACTATGTTCACTCCGCCAATTACATATCTTCCCTTCTCACTAATTTCACCCAGATTGGTTTGAGGAAGAATGAGAGAATATGAGATTTAAATCTCAGGTTCAATAAAAATTTGAGTAAGATTCCAGAAGATAAAAGGTTGAATGCCCCAGTGATACTTGGTTGTTATAAGAATGTGATGCCCACAAATGTAAAATATGCTATTAGAACATACCAAATGGATACCTTGGAGGAAGAAATGATTAAGGCCATGAAGATAAAAAAAATTATGATTGAGATGGGTGTTGACCCTGATATTATCCTAGGAAAAGTATAGAGTAAGCTGGGAATCCTAAGTATCGATGATCAAGGAGCCTCTAGTTCGAGAAAGAACGAAGAGAAAAACCCACGACCAATCCAAAATCAAGCCACTAGATGAGGGTTTTTTAAGGGAACCATACCATATGTGAAAGTATACCCTGTTGCGACACAAGAAACTAAGCAAATAATTGATATTGCACAAATGAATAGAGCCATTAGGAAAATGAAAAATTAGATAACCAGATTAAGAAGGGGTGATAATTATGTAGCAAATCCAAGAATGTCAGTCCAAGAGAAAAGAAGGAACCCTTCCCAAGAAAACAGAGTGAGGCTTGAAAACACTGACAATCAACAAATACAAAGGGTTCCCAGGCAGTCAATCCCAAATGCATCTTTTCTGGATGATATATACGACGAGAAAATAGTTGAGCAAGGAATGATTATTTACCTGATGAAAGTTTCGAAACTGTACAGAAGAATGGATGTGAGACATCCATGTATATATTTGAAGAAGGCGACAATGACCCTGACTCACAAGATAATGTTTCCCAAACATGAGCGTTTGTAAATAAATCCAAAAATAAAGATGATTCTGAAAAAGAAAAGGAAAAAATTAAAGAAAAAGATAAAAAAAAAAGGTGAATGAGAAAGAGGCCAATAAAAATAAAACTGGAAGCAAGAAGCAACACCTGGTGTCAAATCCTCCCTAGATGAAACACAATGTTGTAGAGGATTTGAGTAAGCTAAGGATAAATATTCCTTTACAGAAGTGGTAAAGATCCCTCAAGAAAGGGAAAATATTTTGAGATTGTTGGATGATCCATATAAAAGAATGGAGGTTGTTGTTATAATTCCAAATCAAAGCCAAAATACATCAACCGTCAAATTGAGAGGTAAAGTCCCACCTTTTTATATTTCAATCAAAAATCATGATGTTGCACTTCATAATTGTTTAGTCGACAGTGGCGCAATTAATAATATTATTCCACTGGAGGTCATGGAGGTATTGGTTATGAGTTGCACCAAATATTATGAAACAGGTGAAATCATATATGAAATTGATTCCAGACAGGTGCCAACTTATGGGGAAATCAAATATTTTTATGCATGGATCATGGCAGCTCCCCATATTATTACAATTTTCATATTGTTCTGGTAGATCTTCCTCCTGCATATGGAATTGTCTTAGGAATAGATTGGTCATCTATGATTGGGGGGGGTACATAATGAATGATGGAAGTTGCATGATCCTCCCAGATAAAGGAGAAATGATTAAGGTTCCCCGTGAACCTAGGCTGTCGTTTTTCTTCAAAAAGAAGGATAATGAACTAATGGATGATTATATAGACTTTGGAATTGGAAACTATGCTATCCTATACATGGAGTAGCTTGAAGACATGGATAATCAAAAGCATTACTTTAAAGGTTATTGGAGGATTTCATTTGATGGAGCTTGCTTGGGTTCTAGGAGTGGATTTGAAATCATCCTTATAATCCCAGAGAATATTGTGCATCCACATGCTATCAGACTTGAATTTTCATGAACCAATAATGAGGAATAATATGAGCCTTTGATTCAAGGAATGATTCTTGCATGAGAAATGAAGATAGAACATTTAAATGTGACTCACAACTCTAAGTTGGTAATAAATCAAGTTACCAAGAGATATAAGATTAAAAAGGAAAGAAACAAATTATATTTCAAAAGATTTAATGAATTGATGAAAGCCTTCAGCTCTTTCAACATCTCTTTCATCCTAAGGGACAAAAATAAGAAGGTAGATTCATTAGCTTTGGCAGCCTCGCTGTAGAACCCAGATGATGTTCAGAGAAAAACATATTCTCAAGTAAAAAGAATATTCTGACCTTCTATACCTAACAATAAGGAGTATTTACAAGTATTTGAGAATGATGAAGAATTGGATTTTTTTTTTATGAATGATGATGAAGATGAGGATGATGACATAACTATTTTCCTGGGGAATTGTATTTAATCTGAGTCTCTTTTTACAAGACACGATCATGCTAAAAACCTCTTGGAAGAAGTATCGCTTCGAAAATTCCAAGAAACAAGAAATATTAATATTGGAATTGATAGTTTCCCAAAAGATGTCAATTTGGGTGTTGATTACACAATTGACGAAGTTGATCAATATGTTTCACTATTTAAAGAATATCTTGATATGTTCGCATGGATTTATGATGATTTTAAGGCATATGATAAAACAATATTTCAACACATTATTCCCTTGAGAGAAGGGGCAAAGCTTGTCAAGAAGAAGATAAGGATAATGAACTCAAATTGAAACCATTGGTAAAGGTTGAATTGGAGAAATTGAAGAAAGATGGAATAAAAATACCCCATTATACATTCTGGCTGGCTTTTAAATCCTGTGATTGTGATAAAAACAACTGGGGAGAAGCGGGTGTGTAGATTTCAAGGACCTTAACAAATCAAGTGTAAAGAATAATTATCATTTTCCTAACATGGAATTTCTTCTCCAACAAGTCGCGAGATCAACCTTCGTGTCCATTTTATATGTTTTTTATGGGTCTAATCAAGTCCAGCTTGTTGAGCAAGATAAAGAAAAGACAACTTTCATATATAACACCTTGGGAGACATATGCATATGTTCAGATGCCCTTTCGTTTAAAAAACTTTGGAGCTACATTTCAGAGGGATATGGATCATGATTTTGAGGGATTGATAGGAAAAATTATGGTGGACTACCAAGATGATTTAAAAATACACTAAAAAACAAGGAGCGATCACATTCATCACCTAGGGAAAATTTTTGACAGGTGTAGGTTATATGGTGTTTCTTTAAATCCAAAAAAATGTTTATTTGTTGTAACTGGAGGAAAACTATTGGGTCATATTGCATGCAAGGAAGGAATCTATATCGATCCAGAGAGATTTAAATCTATAAATGAAATCAAGCCCCCATCATCTAAGAAGGGATTTCAGTCAATTTTTGGAAAAATCAACTTTGTACGAAGATTTGTCCCTGACTATGCAAGTATTGTGAAGTCGATCAATTTATTGTTGAAAAGGACCAAAGGTTTGAATGGACCATGGATACACATGAATATTTTAATAATATCAAAAAGGAAATCACTACAGCTCCAGTCCTCATGTAACACACCTGACCCCTAAGTACCCTTTACTAGGGATGGGGCATCAAAAATTTTCTTACTTTAGTCATCTCAAATCATCTCCCCGAGATCTCCATCCTCTTCTACTCAACTGTAGCTCTCTAATGACTACTACCAAACTCAAAACTGAGCTATGGATTACAAGTTATGGCCTCCCGAAGTTCTTTGAGCATTATCAGACATGGGCCATGTGGTGCCCACATGGATCCACCTCATTCGTACCATCCCCAAGTTCCTACATCCATGGAGGAGGTCCATCCACTGTCCAATACAATGGTGGGACATGATCTTCATTTAACCAATGGGCTAGAGGGAAGTTCAGCGTGTGGCAACTCAGCTCTGAACGTCCCTTCTCCTTTTTGCACGCTTGTCCTCCAGAGTCCCAAATTCCCAAAGGAGCCTGAAATCTCACCATGTGGAGCTAGCCTTCGGTCCTTTGAGCTTATCCTCGACACTACATACCAAACCTATAGAGTCTCTAAGTCTCAGACTCCCGAAGGGTCCACCCTCGCACGTGGTGACATACTATATGAAGAGTTAAGTACAGGTGGGTCCTGAATACTCCTCCCACCAAATGCACCCAATAGGTAAGTGTCAGGTGTGACATGTGGAAAGGAATATATGACACATGGCCCCCTACAGTGGGTGACATGTGTCATGTTTTAATAGGCACATAGGGTCTGTTAAACATACAAATCCAGGTGACACATGGCATGTCAAACGTGGGTCCACGTCACACTAGGTGACGTTAGCATTCCACGTCACCCCGAACTAATAACCTTCCAAGACCTTTGATATCACAGCCAAGGTGTGTCCACGTAACCCCTGGATCTACGACCTTCGTTACTTCGTAACTTCGGCATTTGGGGAATCCATGGTGTTACTTCCTCCTTGCTCCCAAAGTGGTCAGCGTCAAGTTGACCATAGTCCAGATCTAATGGTTGTGGAAGGTCCCAAAGGGTCCCCAGATCTATGGTCCTCATCACTTCGCAACTCTAGCCTTAGGAGGATTCAGTGTGATGTCTTCTTCATGCTCCCAAAGCATGACTTTACCGAAGTACCATATGCGGGCCCCTCTACTAGATGGTCGAGCGATTAAGTGGGGTTCTTAACGAACTCCCCATATCCACAGCTCTCATCACTTCGTAACTTTGGCTTTCGGGGAATTTGGTTCTATAACATATTTTTTCTCCCAAAATAGGACTTTATCGAAGTTACCTCGGCATAGATACGACGACCAAGGGGACTCTCAAATACCCTCGTATCTATGGCTTGCGTTACCTCATGATTGATGAATGGATTAAGGTTTAATGGTGGGGAAGGTCTATTTTCCATGGTTAGGTAGACCTCCAGATGTCGTTCAACCTCGTGGGTAACCGTAACAATAATTTTCCTTCTGGCGGTTCATAAATGGTAAGGTCGAAACACCCTAGAGATTTGAACTCCCAGATTTCCAAAGCCATAAATTTTTAGATCCTTTCGGGCCTAGCGCAGGGTTCCTAGACCTTGGTCATGTCATGGGTCCTTCAAAAACTCTCATGGGATACATGCTAATCTCTTAGCCATGATTTCGTTAAGGAAACAGGCATGAGCCCTTGGTCACACGAGTGAAATATATGAAGGAGATGCCCTCCTTCCATAGGGTTTGAACTTAGTCTTCCCACGAAGGTAGACTCTAGGGGTTGGTAGGACTTAAGAATTCCAATAAATCCTTCCCCAACACTCTTGCAGACTTACATCCCATAGCTCTCTAGTTGCTAAGCTGAGGCAAGCAGAATATCATTCGAAAGCATGGGTTCATAGAGAGACAATACATATTTCTACCTTAATAATTCAATACAGAGTTGAGTCATAGACATATAAATATATTCAATCATGATTTCCATTTCAATACATAGAGTATGAAAATACTTATCAGAAAAGCAGAATCCTGAAGCGACTACTGAAAGGGTTGCTTGTTTCCACCCAACTATAGGCACATCCACTCCTAAATGGATTTACCATTGGTCACCCTCGAGCTAGACCATGATTCTCTGAGAGAGACTCTTTGTTCTTGCTTCATGATATTCAGGGATGGAGGTTACTCTCCTCCTCCCATAGGATCTTGGTAACTGGTTTTCTCTGTACCAAGCAAGGAGGTCTGCACGAGTACTTTCAAAGTCACTCCTCAACCCCATTTATCATCTTGAAAATGAAAACCATGCTCGCAGCTTCTTGCACCCATAACGATCTTATTTCTAAGTTATCCTTTAAACCAGAGAGTTGCAAGCGCTCTTTTCTCTTCTCGAGGTTCGTCTTTCTACTTTTCTTCCTCATAGATCTGCCTATGCCCCTGAATTGCCTCTTTTATTTCCTTCCTCGGCAAGGTTCTATGGGTCTGAATCCCCAGCCTTTGGTCAGGTATGGAATTCTTGCATATTGGTACTCTCCCCGATCTCCTCATTAACTCTTGATGAGGACTCTTCCAGCTACCAGTCTGAGTAGTAATTCATTTTTGGGTCTGAGGACTATTCTGGGTCTGAGCCATTAAATCCAGTAAGGTACTAGTTTTGTGGGGGCTCATATCAACCATTTATGTTTCCCCTCACCATCTCTCTCATAAAACCATGGTCAATCTTGGCAAACCCCCCATTTAACAGTTATGAAACACTATCCATTTTCTATTAATAATAGAAAAAACATACATTACCTTTTATAACAAAAAGGTTCATCAAATCCATCATTCACACATATTTAGTCTGCCACAGTCTTTCGTCAAGTTATATTTATATTTACAAATTGGGGGAAACAGGGGTATCACAATCCCCTCCCTCTTAGAGGAACATCGTCCTTGACGTTCTATCTGTTGATGTGCTATGTATGTATAGAAGTAAAAAACAATGGGTATGCATGTTTCATGGCATCCTCCATTTCCCATGTAGCCTCATCTGGGCCAAAGTGTTTCCACTCCACGTTGACTTGTGCAATGGTTTTGTTCTTGAGTGGTTTTTCCTTCCTGTCTATTATGCATTGAGGTTCTGGCAATAATTCCCCCTCTGGTTCCACCTGAATCACGGACTAGTCAATTAGATGATTAGAATCATGTACATATTTCTTCAATAATGAAACATGGAAAACATTATGTGCCTTCACTGTGGTAGGAAGCGCTAATATATATGCTACAAGTCCCATTCTATCCAAAATTTCAAAGGGTCGACAATACTGAGGTGTCGACTTGGCACAAGCTCCCATTCTCAAGGATATTTTCCTGGGTCTAACTCGAAGATACACATGATCCCATGTTTTGAACTCTCTAGGATTCCTCTTTCTGTGTGCATAGATTTTATGCCTATCTTGAGCTATTTTCAGATTCTTCTTTATCTGAATTACTTGTTGTTCCATTTCTTTCAGCATGTCTGGCCTGATTGTAATTATATCTATTGGGTTGTCCCAGCTGATTAGAATCTTGCACTGGACCATAGAGGGCCTCAAAAGGGCTCATCTTCAATGACTCTTGATAGCCATTGTTGTAAGAAGACTATACCAATGGTAGGTAGTCTTCCCACTTCTTAGGTTGATGCATTACATGCATTCTTAACATTTCCTCTAACACTTGGTTTACCCTCTCTATCTATCCATCAATTTGAGGGTGATGGGATGTACTAAATAGAAATTTAGTTTCAAAACCAACAAACAAAGATTTCCAAAAGCTTGAAGTAAATTTTGTATCTCTCTCAGATATTATCTCCTTAAGCATGTCATGCAGCCTAAATATTTATTTCATGGAAATACTGGCAATATCTTTTGCCTTGCAAGTCAACTTGAAAGGAATGAAGTGGCAAGCCTTTCTCAATTTGTCCACAACTACCATGATGACAACATTATGTTTGGTGATTTTGGTAATCCTATGATGAAATCCAGGGAGATGGTTTCCCATTTCCATTCTGGGATTGGTATGGGTTGTAACATCCCTACTAGATGTTGGTGCTTTTCCTTAACCCACTGACATTCTAGACATTTAGCCAAGTAATCAGTATGTCCTTCTTCAGTCCGGTCCAATAGAATAGTTTCCTAGTGGTTGTGATCATCTTCTGATAACCAGGATGACCAATATATGGTATTTTGTGTAGTTCATCCATCATGAACCTCTTCAAGTCATCACAATTCAGAACATATAACCTACCTTTGTAATTTAAAAGGTCGTCATTTAGAAATTGATAACCCTCATACTTCAGCCCTGTGGGATCTTGCATAGAGTTGATGTTCTCTTAGCACTTGAAGCACTATCTTGAGATTTTCTTCATGCTCTTCCCTATTCTTATAATAGATTAGGATATCGTCTATGAAAACCAATACAAATCTGTCCAAGAACTTACTGAGTACATTATTCATTAAGCACATAAAAGTGGTTGGTGCATTGGTTAGCCCAAATGGCACCACCACAAATTCATAGTGACCATATATTTTCCTAAAGGTCATTTTTTGGATGTATTCATCCTTAATTTGGACCTGATGGTATGATCCATACCTCAAGTCAATCTTGGAGAAAATTGTAGCACCCCTTAATTGGTCAAACAAGTCATAGATCCTTGGCAAGGGATACTTATTCTTAATGGTCATCTTATTGAGTTTCTTATAGTCTATGCACAACCGGAGTGTGCCATCCTTCTTTTTTACAAAAAAGGTTGGTTCTCCCCATGGAGACACACTAGTTCGAATGTATCCTTTGTCCATCATCTCCTTTAGTTGTAGTTTGAGCTCAACTAGCTCTGGTGTGCTCATTCTAAAGGGTGTTCTAGACACTGGCACTGCTCCTGGTGCAAGTTCTATTGAAAAGTCAATATCTCTTCTTGGAGGTAGAACTGGTACCTCTTCTTGGAACACATATTTATACTCTCTTAATATGGGATGGTCGTCTAGGATCTATTTGTTTTCCTCAAAATATTCCAACACTTGTATTGCATACAAAGGACATCATTTTATGCAATACTTCTTCACTTGAAGGGTTGATACTTGTCTCACTTAGACAAGATTTTGAATCCCTTATAGGGTTAACATTCCCCCTTCTTCATTTTCACAGTCCAAAGTTTTATTGTAACAATCCAACTTGGTTTTATGGGAATCCAACCAGTCCATCTCAATCAGTAGGTCATATGATCCTAAGGGGAGTATGTTTAGGGTTTCTTGGGTGGGTAATCCACTCATAATGAGTTGGCATGTTGGTATGACATCTTTTACTTTTATTTTGGTTCCAACGACTATTTGTACCAGCCATGATTTAACATGTTTAACTTGTTGCAATTTTCATTTCTCCACGGGTTGAGGGGGAAAATAACTCAAATTAGAACCAATGTCAATTAAAATGGAAACTAGATGGTTGCAAATAATACCATCCATCTCCACCATTGAAGCTTGGTGGTCGGCTTGTCTATTATCCAAGGCTGCATAAATTTGTGGCATGCTCCTAGCCACATCATTGACTGCGGTAGCATGTTGGACGTTGTAGACCCTCCTATTGTTCTATTTCCTATATGGGCAGTTCCTCGGTAGATGTTCTTCTCCACAACCTCAACATTTCAAGGGTTCTCTCTTTGTGTTATCAGTATTACCTAAGGTTTCTCCAAAGGGTTTATTTCCACTCTGAGAGGGGAAATTTTGTTGATATACACTTTTAGTAGCAAGTCTCTTCTTAGAACCATTTCCATGGTTCTTAAATCTTGAGGGTTTGAACCCCTTATTCTTGAATCTCGAACCACTTTTCTTCTTCCAGTCCTCATGAGGTTTTGTCTTATTCTTGAATTTCTGATAGCAATGCCTTACCTTCCGGATAATGTCTTCTAAGGTCTTTGTCTCATCAAACTCAATTATGTCCCGGAAGGATTGAGGCAGTCCACTAATAAATCATTGCATTTTTACCTTTTCATCTTTGATGTAGGGCACATACCTTATCATCGCAGGGAATTTGTTGATATATTCATCTATTTTGAGTTGTCCCAACTTAAGTTTATAGAACTCCTTGGTCTTCCCATCAAAGTATTTCTCTGACAGATACTTCTTCTTAAAGTATTTCTCAAATTGTTTCCATAACAAGTCCTTCTCATGGTTTCCCTTCACATTCCTAAGGTCCTCCCACAAAATGGAGGCCTTTCCATTCAGGTTAAAAATGGTTATTCGAACCTTTAAATTTTCAGAGTAGCCATTGACTTTGAAGTACTTCTTCAAGCCAAGAAGCCAAACTTTTTCTTCTTCCCCCTTCTTAATTTCTCCATCGAAAGTGGATAGTTTGGATTTCTTGAACTCTTCAGGGTCATGGCTCTTGGAATATTTCCTCTTCTTTCTTTTCCTCTGGGAATGTAATTAGTTTTTATACTAGAATATTCCTTGGAGTTGTCAGTTTAATCACCAAAGGATTCTTCCGATGAGTGTCTCTTGGCTCCATGTTGGTCCTTCTTTGAAGTGCTCCTCCTAGTGTGGCCACTGTAAGGGCCATGATTTCGTATCTCGGGTGGACTCTAGGTTTTTTTTGTATGATTTCTTTCCTTTGTATATCTGACAAGATTTGCAGTAGGATTTCATTAATTTTAATTTTCTTTTCCTTCTCTTTTATCATCCTTTCATTGTCAGCGTTACAACTTTGTAATTCATCCATGAGGCTTCTTATGATTTCAACCAAATCTGGAGGGGTTTCCACCTCCCTCCTTTCATTAGATTCTTCCTCTCTATTGTGGGATATTTCCCCCAATTCATGGTGTGTTACCATACTTTATGTTGTATTTTTCCGGCAGTCCACTGACAATTTGAGTGTTGATAAAACATTCTCAATTAGTTAATAATCTACTAGTTTATGAACAACATACAGTTCAGATTTTTCAAAGCATATACAACAGTAGAAAGTTTCATTCCTCTCTTCAGTAGAGGTTTAAATAATCCTCTTAGGATTGGGTAAGATAGGGTGTCACCCCTAAAAAATTTCTAATAATATTTTTAAGTGACTCGTTCATGAGCCCAAGAAAGCCAAGTATTGTTGCCCGCTTCGATACCAATTTATAACACACCCAACCCCTAAGTAATCTTTACTAGGGATGGGGAATCAAAATTTCACTTACTTTAGTTGTCTCAAATCATCTCCCCGATATCTATCCTCTTCTACTCAACCATAGCTCTCTAACGATTGATACCATACTCAAAATCGAGCTCTAGATTGCAAGTTATGGCCTCCCAAAGTTCTTTGGGCATTATTAGACATGGGCCACATTATGCCCACATGGATCCACCTCATTCGTACCATCCCCAAGTTCCTACATCCAAGGAGGAGGTCCATCCACCGTCCAATCCAACGGTGGGACATGATCTTCATTTAACACATGGGCTAGAGGGAACTTCAGCGTTTGACGCTTCGACATTGAACCTCCCTTCTCCTTTCTACACACCCGTCCTCTAGAGTCCTAAATTCCAGAACTCTCGAAGGAGCCCAAAATATCGCCACGTGGCTTCGGGCTTCGCGCATTTCATATTATCCTCGACCCTATATCCCATACCTCTAGATTCTCGAAGTCTCAGACTCCCGAAGGGTCCACCCTCACACGTGGTGACGTACTGGACACAGAGGTAAGTACAGGTGGGTCCTGAATACTCCTCCTACCAAATGGAACCAATAGGTAAGTGCCAAGGGTGACACACGACAAGGAATAGATGACATGTGTTCCCCTATAGTGGGTGACACATGTCACATTTTAATGGGTAAATAGGTTCATTGAAACATATGAATCCAGGTGACATGTGGCACATCAAATGTGGGTCCACGTCACCCTAGGTGACGTTAGAATGCCACATCACCTTGGAATGATAGCCTTACAATCCCTTCGATCTCACCACTAAGGTGTGTCCACGTAACCCCTGGATCTACGGCCTTCATTACTTCATAACTTTGGCATTCGGGGAATCCGTGGTGTTACTTCCTCCTTGCTCCCAAAGTATTCAATGTTGGTTTGACCATAGTCAAGATCTAACAGTCAGGGGAGGTCCCGAAGGGTCCCCAGATCTATGGTCTTTGTCACTTCACAACTTTGACCTTCAGAGGATTCAACATGATGGTTTCTCTATTCTCCCGAAGAAGGACTTCGCTGAAGTACCATACGTAGGCCCCTCTATTGGATGGTCGAACGGTTAAGAGGGGTTCTTAACGAACTCCCCAGATCCACGACTCTCATCACTTCGTAACTTCAACATTTTGGGAGTTTGGTGGTATAACATCTTTGTTATCCTAAAGTAGGACTTCACTGAAATTACCTTGATGTAGATCTGACGGCCAAGGGAACTCTCGAATACCCTCAAATCTATGGTTGGGGTTACCTTGTAATTGATGAATGGATCAAGGTTTAATGGTGGGGAATGTCTATATTCCATGGTTAGGGAGATGTCCAGGTGTCGATAAACCTCGTGGGTAACTGTAACAATCATTTTCCTTCGTTTGGTTCACAAATCGTAAGGTCGAAACACTCTAGAACTCTGAAATTTCGGAGTTCTAAAGCCAAAAAGGGTTATCTCCTTTAGGGCCTAGCGTAGGGTTCCCATACCTTGGTCACATGGGTCCTTCAAAAAATATTGTGGGCTACACACTAATATCCTAGCCCTGAGTTGGTTAAGGACACGGGCATGAGCCCTTGGTCACACGAGTGAAATATTTGAATGAGGTGCCCTCCTTCCATAGGTTTTTAACTTAGTGTTCCCGTGAGGTAAACTCTAGGGGTCGGCAAGACTTAAGAATTCCAATAAATCCTTCCCCAACACTCTTGCAGACTTACATCCCATATCACTTTAGTTGCTAAGGTGAGGCAAGCAGAAGACCATTAGAAAGCATGGGTTCATAGAGAGACAATACATATTTCTACCTTAATCATTCAATATATAAATCAGTTATAGACATATAATATATTCAATCATCATTTCCATTTAAATACACAAAGTATGAAAATACTTATCAGAAAACCAGAGTCATGAAGCGAATGATGAAAGGGGTGTATGTTTCCACCCAACCATAGGCACAACCACTCCTAAATGGATTTATTGTTGGCCACCCCTGAGCTAGACCATGATGCTCTAATAGAGACTCTTTGTTCTTGCTTCATGATATTCAAGGACGAAGGTTACTCTCCTCCTCCCACGGGATCTTGGCAAATGGTTTTCTCTATACCAAGTAAGGAGGTCTGCACGAGTACTTCCAAAATCACTCGCCATCCTCGTTTATTAGCTTGAAAATGAAAAAAAAATCCCGCAGCTTCTTGTGCCCAGAATGAGATTATTTCTCATTTCTCCCTCGAACCAGAGAGCTGCAAGTGCTCTTTTTTCTTCTCGAGATTCATCTTTCAACTATGATTCCTCATAGATCTTCCTCTGCCCCCGAATTACCTCTTTTCTTTCCTTCCTCAACAAGGTTTCCTGGGTCTGAATCCCTATCCCGTGTTTAGGTCTGGAAGTCTTCCATATGGGTACTCTGCCCCATCTTCTCATTAACTCTTGAGGAGGACTCTTCCAGCTACCAGTCTGACTGGTAATTCATTTTTGGGTCTGAGGATTGTTCTAGGTCTGAGCCATTAAATCCAGTAAGGTATTGGTTTGGTGGGGGGTCATCTCAACCATTTATGGTTCCCCTCACCATCTCTCTCATAGAACCATGGTCTATCTTGGCAAACCCCCCTTTTAGCATTTATGCAACACTATCCATTTTCTATTAATAACAGAAAATACATACATTACCTTTTATAACAAAAGGTTCATCAAATCCATCATTCACACATATTTAGTCTTCCATAGTATTTCGGAAAGTTATAGTTATATTTACAAATTGAGAGAAGAAAGGGTATTACACATCATTAGCCCAAATTTTATTCATTTATTCATTCACTACAGAAACGGTTTTTGCATCTGTTCTTACTTAAAGAAATTCCAAGGGTGAATAATTGTCCATTAGTTTCATGAGAAAGACCCTTCATGATAATGAATTAAGATATTCAAAATTGTAGAAGCGAGTCTTGTCTCTTGTAAAAGTAGTGGCACACTTTCGTACTTATATATTAAATTCTCATGTCACTGCGTATTTTCCATCCTCTCTTGTGAAGATGCTTTTAAATCAACAATTGAGAGAAGGAAAATGGGAAAAATGGTTGGCAAAGATTCAAGAATACGATATTGAAATTAATCCTTTAAAATAAGTTAAAGGAAAGGGTTTATGTAAGCTCATTGCAAATAGTGATTATTTGGATGGAGTAATTTTGATTTCAGTAGGAGAACCCATGGAAGTTTCAGAATGGTATAAAGATATTATATTCTACTTGAGGCCTGGACAATTTCCAGTCACCATGAACCCTAAAGAGCGAAGAACATTGAAAATGAAGTCAAATAAATATGTGTTGATTGTTGATATATTGTTCAGGAGGAACTATGATGGTATATTGTTGAGATGTGTTGATGAAAGGAAAGATCAATAATTGATGAAATAATTCCATGAAGGTATATGTGGTGGACATTTTGCGCCTACCGCCATGGCCCATAAAATAATAAGAGTTGGGTTTTATTGGCCATAATTTTTTAAGGATTCATATGCTACCATAAGGAAGTGTGTATCTTGTCAACAATTTTCAGGGAAAATGAAAAAAATTTCCATGCCATTACGACCTATATTTGTAGAAAAAACATTTTCTCAATGGGGACTCGATGTTGCTAGACCAATAAATCCAAAATCAAGCAAAGGACATACATATATCCTCACCACTACAGATTATTTACAAAGTGGCTGAGACAAGTAGCATTAAAAATGGTTGATTCTAAAGAGTTGATTAAGTTTCTTAAAGATAATATTTTGTCAAGGTTCGGTGTCCAAGAAAAATTCATTACTGAGAATGGATCAATTTTCATTGGTTCAAAATTTACAGAATTTTGTGCAGAATATGGGAATGTTATGGGGTAGACATAAAATTATTATCCACAAGGTAATGGTCTTGAATAATCAACTAATAAGACACTCATTCAGATATTGAAGAAAACTATTGATAAGAACCAAAGGAATTGGCATTTGAAATTGACAGATGCCTTGTGGGTGAGCATAATGACTCTGAAAGAAAACACTGGGATGTCTCTGTATACGTTGGTTTATGGGGAAGAAGCAAAAATGCCAATTATCCTCGAGTTGAATGCCTTGAATTTTTTAGTTAAGACATAGGATGCAAAATATAGTTCACCTATGCAAAAGAGAGTGAACCAATTATTGAAACTGGAGGAAGAAAGAAGTAAAGCCTTGAATAGAACTTCTCAGAGACAACAAAGTATCAAAAACCACTTTGATCAGAGTGAAACCATAAAGAATTT
The DNA here is from genome assembly GCA_009831015.1 of Picea engelmannii. Taxonomy (NCBI): domain Eukaryota; kingdom Viridiplantae; phylum Streptophyta; class Pinopsida; order Pinales; family Pinaceae; genus Picea; species Picea engelmannii. The sequence goes on along the minus strand of ML792983.1, from coordinate 67,984 downwards.
TCCAAAGGGTGAACTAGTGTTACTATGGAACAAATCTAAGGAGAAACCATCGATGCACACAAAATTCGAAGAACTTTGGGTTGGACCATATATCATTGAAAAGATATTGGGTTTTAATGCTTATATGATCAAAGATATGAAGGGTAAAATGTTAATGTTTCATGTTAATGGGAAACATTTGAAAATTTTCTTCACCTGAAATGTTCTCATTTCCTTGTACATAATTTTCATTTATTTAGAAATGCATATCTTACCTTTCGACCCCATAGCCCAAAGAATAGAAGCATCTCGTAGTGAATATTTTGGATTCTTGACAACCCATAGGGGGTTATCATCCCACAGTTGGAGCCATTTGTTGAGACCATTTTGTGCTTCATTTATTTCCTTCCACATTCTATATTCCCTACTTCTTTGCTCCATTTCTTTTCACTCTTCTACACCTCCCCTTATTCCCTTTTTCTTTTTCCCCTTATTTTATCCCTTTCTGGTTACTATACTTAGTCATATTTTAGTGATTCACGGGTTGGAAGTCTCACAGGTTGGCGAGACTTAATTTACACCCACTTTCTTATCTCATAAGTATGTTTTAACACTTAGCCATTTTTCAGTTCCGCGGGTTCGATTCCTCATCCTCCATTTTCCATGACCTCCACTTTGCACCCCAAGTTTCGTGATCTACATTTTGACCATAAATCCTATCGCGGGTGTCGAGCTCCAAAGTATTTTATTCCTCTTCCATGCAAGTCTGACCAATCATTCTTCTACACTTTGTATATTTTTTATCATCTATACAATCACGGGTTCGCAAGTTCTCAGGTAGGTGGGTTCATGAAAAAATTTATATTTGAAATTTCTCTCGTCCATCCCTGCCATTTTGTTTCTTTTCTCAATACGCATTAAGTATTGTTTAATGCTAAAAATTGTTCTGCAGGACCCGACAAGATCGTCATTAATGGAGAAAGGCTTGAGGAATTACTCATTAAATCTCATAAAATATTCATTTGCAAAGGGATTAAATTATCATTATCTTTCCAAAAATATTTATTTGAGATTATTATCCAGCTGAAGAAATAGTCTCGTCAACCTATGGAAACATCATCTAGACAGTCGTTTTGTGCTGATACTCTGAATATATTTTGTCAGGAAGACCAAAACTTCCAATGGTCAAGAGCATATTTGTATTATTCCTCTCCTCCTACACAGAAAGATGTAATTTGAGAATCTAGAATCGCTCGTGTTGGGTGTGTTCCTGATGTTTTTGATTGTAAGGAAATTGTTGCATGGTGTGTGGAAAAATACATCCCAAGTAAAATAATTATACAGCTCCAGGATCATTCTCTAATTTCTCTTTCACCTCAAGTTTTTCACAAAATGTTAAAGCTGCCATAGCCGACTCTTGCTTTCACAGGTGAAGATTGCAAAGAATTATTGAAGAAACATAACAATGGGCTTGACCTCCTACCAGAATATTTGTAGAATATTGCATCTATCCCAGTAGACATAACCATAATCTAGGTTGAATCTATTAAAAACCCTTATCGATAAATTGCATGGCTATTTACCAGGTTGACAGGTTAGGAAAACACTGCTTCTATCTCTTGCGTGATTTTATATATTTTGTATTTTACAATACATGAACAAGCCATTTTTTATTGGGGAAAACTCATTTCTATCGAAATCTCGTCCCAGTTATCACACTATAAAAATGACATAAAATTCTTTATGGCCTCTTATTTGATATTTTCTATTGTGCATTGTTGTCAATTCCCAAACTTAACCATCAGTAAGAGGGTGAATTACGAAACAGATCTAGTTACCTTTTGGTATCAAGCACTATGGAGACATAAGGCCCCTCTATTTTTCTATGAAGTTTATAATAATTTTTTTAGTCTTCAAAAATCTTTTGTTGGGCGAAAACTTTTCAAGGATATCTAATCAAGCTACCATATTTTTACAGAAAAAGGGGACAATTGAAAAAATGGAGAATCACAGTATTATAAGGATATTTTGCTCGAAAGAGAATCCTTATTTTCTCCCGTATCATTTACCTGATAAACTATTTATTACAGAGGTGGCAAGGCAATATAACTTCTGGCTACATTTTTTCCATGAAAAGAGGAAAAAACAGTTTATTCCCCTACCATGGAAGATTGGAGAGTTCATGTTCAGAAATATAAATAAAATTGATGAATTTGCAAATCATTTTAACAATGTGAGTTTAAAGTATGTTGAAAAGATCAAATTTTTTTATCCGAGCAAAATATTTGTTGGAGATAGGCTTTCAGTGGGGTTCAGTAACTCTTTCATCCAAGCTATCTTGAACGAAGAAGAAGAGGGTAACAACCAAAACACTCCCATACATAATGTTGGTGATTTAGAAACATTACTTAGTAGTAATGATTTTTACAAGCAAAGGGGAAAAGGTCCTAGTGAAAGAAGTGCTCAATCGTTGGTTGTTACTCCCAAGAATACTACATCCAGAAGAAATGCTCCAATGACCCACCTATTTAAAACGTTTGTCAACGGTAGTTCCAATGGAGGGAGAGAGAAGAATCCTCCCCATAGGAAATTGGGAGTTCACACAAGTTTCACGTGAGAAAGAAAAGCAAAAATTTAGTGCAAGAGGAAGAAGATAATATTATAGAAAATGACATCCAAACTTTTTCTTTGGAGGATATGGAACTAGAAGTAGATATTGAAAAAATATTTCCTGCAATAGAACAACTTGAAAATATGGCTCAGAAAGATTCTTTATTGGAAGTCATTAGAAATGAGACCTCTAGTGAGGAAGAATCCTTCACTTTTCAAAGTGTTGTTTTTGATAAAGAATATAAAAATTTGATTGTAGAAAGAAGTGACCAGAAGAATAAAAAGGGAAATGCTCACTCAGAGGTCGACTTGAAGGATATGCATCCGTCCTAGATTTCCAAAATCAATAGGGAAATCGAGGATGCGCTCGATGACTCTATTGATGGTTTAGAGGTTGAAAATGCCAAATTAAAGGAAAATATCAAGAATTTAAATAACGTTGTCCAAGCATGTAGCGAATCCATAGTGAAAAGAGAATAATTATTCAGAAGACTCATAGAGATAGATCTCGAAGGAATCACTGATGAGGTGCAAGATCCTAAGTTAATTCTCAATTCAATGTTTATGACAAGGCAACAATTTGATGAACAAGTAGAGATAGTAAAGGGGTTATCAACTGATAAATTTAATGGCGTAATTGAATATAATGAAGAAGAAATAGATAATTGGTTGGTTGATTGTTCTATGAGAAAACAATATATTGAGGAGGAAATACATGGCATTTATCATGACCTAAGAGATTTGTATTGTGAATTATTTTATATCAAAATTAGGCATGAAATAAATTTTGCACCAATGAAAAATTACATTGAAGATTGGTTTAAGAAGGAAATTGATAAATTAACTAAAGAAGTCTAAAAAACAGTAGTTGAGACGGTTCCTATAACAGCCAACGAGGAAAATAAAAGGACATCATTAAGCAACTAAAAAAAGGAGATACCATCATAGTAAGTTTATCCTGGTCACATCTTGCTTTCTTTATCTGTTTTTCATCCAATTACTCTACTTCTTTGACTAGAAAGGTTTAATTGAAATTTGATAACTTCTTCTTATCTTCTTTCTAGGTCTTTCTACTCTATCATCGCCCACTATCTTTTCTTCACAACAAGTACTTCTTTTTTATATTTTCTTTTATGGTTTGTGGGATCCCCAATCCCAATCCTCTAGGAAAATGCATTTTAATTTCAAAGATTTGTAGTAGACTTTAATACTTCTCAGAAATCCCAAGAGAACTAATTCAGGATTAGTTTTGACGGTGTTTTATAACTTTGATTTTTGAGTATAAAATATTTGAGATTGATATATCATTTTCTTTATTTGAGCTCCACATGGGTTTACTCTATTAAATTTATCTTATGTGTGCGGACCATTTTCTTTTATTTTTATGTGATCATAAATATTTAGTTTAACTATGATAGATGTGAGGAAATTTTTCTTATCTTTTTGAAATATGTGATGTGTGAGGTTCTTGGTCATCTCTCAGGAATTCTCTTTAAAAATAAAACTTTTTATTTTCTATAACCTTATATTTCTTTGAATACCACGGTGGACTTTCTCAAAGTCCTATATTATTTTGAAAATCTAGCATTCAAAGAGTATCATAAAACAGAGAGGAGTACCACCTCTATAAAAACGGAAGGCGATTTGTATCCTCGTGAGGTTGTCGTTTCGTTCCTGATAGATTCAAGCATCAACACCTTTCCTATAGGGTCATTTTTACAAACAAGTTACTTTTGTAATTTAAACAACCCACTTTTGTAAAATAAGTGAGAAATACTTTTTCAATAAAGTTATTTTATAAATTAAAGTTGCATGCAAAAAGTATCTTTTAAAAAGGAACATAATAAAGTGACTTTCACACTTTAATTGATTCACTTTTATAATGTAAGTGAGATGCACATTTATAATAATGTTACTTTATAATTTTCCATGATCAAGTGCCACATGGTCATAATCATCACTATGCAATACATCTAAAGCAACATCAAATGGATGCAACACATGGCAAGTCTAATGAGACATGGGAAAGGGAAGAGTTACTCGCTCCTTTCACTACAAAATTATGTCTTCCTTAAATTCTTCAAGAGTGCATGGTTCAAAGTCTTTAAAAGTGGGGAGATCGTGATGGTATTCTTCTCCATCCAACATGGAGGAATTGAAAAACCTTAGATACTCCACATTCACCATTGATCTAATTTGAATATAAGGAGGAGGTATTAATCTGAAGGAATTCTTGTTCACTTGTTCAATAATGCCAAACGTTGTGTATTTGAGTGGCTTCAATTTCTTCACTTCTTGAAAAGGTAAAGCCATACCTTATCTCCAATATTAAAGTTATGATCTTCTTTGTGTTGGTCATGTGTATAATTATATTATTGTTGGCTTATTTCAAGATACTCCTTTATCATTATATGTATCTACTTGATCTTGTCCATAAATGTTATTTCCTTCTCATTTCCTTGCATCTTTGCTTTGTCTTTATTTTTTCCATACATAATGTCAAATGGTGATGAGGTAAATAGTTGAAGCAAGTCTCAAAATGTGATTTCTTGGTGGAATAATTAAGTGCTCGACTATATGAATGATGGATGTACACCAAGTGTTTGTCCCAAATCATTAGATTATTTCTATTATACCCTCTCAAGAACTGTGCCTAATTCATATCCACTGACATTTTTCTGTAGTTCAAATGGTTGTTGTAAATTGGGCATGGATACGACCAAATCATTATTGATATTCCTCTTCATGTATTGAAATGCTTGTTATTGTGTATTACCCCAATGAATTTTTTTTCTGTTGGTGGTCATGGTGTGCAATGGTGTTGCTATTGCTAAAACAAATTCATTGAACTTCCTTAAGTATTGAGCTACTCCCATGAAATTTCTAACCTTTATCAAGTTGGTTGGAATAGGCCATTGGTTGATGTCTATGAAGTTTTCTGAATCCACCCTCAACTCTCCTCCATCAAACATGTGTCCAAGATAAATCAAGGACTCCTTCCCAAACTCACATTTCTTCAAATTTGCAATCAGTTGATTCTTCTTTTAAGGTCTCTAGTACTTATGTCACATATGAGATGTGATCTCACCATGTATTTAAAAATATTAGTATGTCATATAGGTGCACTATTAAAAATGAGTCAGTAAAATGATGTAGCACATCATTCATCAATCTCATGAAATGTGAAAGTGCATTACATAAACTGAAAGACATAACAAACCACTTGTACAAACCTTGTCTCATCTTGAACGTTGTCTTCTAAACATCTTGTTTGATTCTCACTTGATGGTAACCTGATTTGAGGTCCATCTTGGTGAAGATATTCGCTTGTTGTAGTTGATCCAACAAGTCATGAACCCTTGGAAAATGGTATCTATTCTTGATGGTGATTTTTTTTAGGGCATGGCAGTCAATGCATATTCTCCATATTTCTTCCTTATTTGGCACCATGATGATTGATGAACCACATGATGATGTAATAAGAATGATGAATCCCTACTCCAACAACTTATGGAACTAATTCTTCACTTTATCTTCTTCAATTATGGACTTCCTATACAATCTAATGTTTGGCAATGGTGACTTCGACAATAAATAAATTTTGTGTTGAACTTGTTTCTTGGGTGGTGACCCTTAAGGTTCTTGGAACACCTTCTTGTAGGCTTCAATCAGATTGTGTAGTTGTTAGCACTCCTTAAGACTACATCCTCAAAAGGATTCTCTCATCTCTATCGCATTGTCTTCTCCTTGTTGATTTCCTTCTATAAAAAACAACAAGATAAAATTCTTTGTGCCACCAATGATTCTCTTGGTCTAATGAGCAATGATCAAAGAGAGTTTGGATTTGTCCCTTTGTGAATTTATTGAATACGCCTTTAGATATTTGATGAGACTATACTATTATTCTCTCCTCTTGTAGATGTCATATCTCAGGTACAAGTACGGGATTACCAGGATGACGCCACACACGTCCAATGGAACAACATCTACGACCACTTCATCCACAAAATTTTAGTTGATGGTAAAATAGAAAATTCATTGTTTTCCTACTCTTACATATTTCCTTACCCATCTCAAGGGGTATGGATATAGATGGTTATGAGTCTCTAAGACAATATTCTTAACCAATTATGCAGAGCTCAAATTGGATTGAGAACTAGGATCAAACAAGTAATATACCTTACTCAATTTCATGTGGATATTGATGTAGAACAATTATGTCATCTCCGTATCTTCCTTGTGACTACAAACAATCAATTATACTTCCTTATGAAGAGTAGTACAATTAATATTACCTTCCATATATTAGGTATTTTCCACCTTCTCCTCAACATCTATAGTTATCAAAGTCCTATTCTTCTTCCTCTTTTGAAAATTCTTGGGGCACTTATTAGGGTTCAATTTCCAACAGTCTTCACCATTGTGTCCATATTTCTTGCAAGCCTTATATTGATTGATAGAAGGAGTTACTTATAATGTTTCTTCCACGATATTCTTTTCAGTCCACTTCTTCTTCCATTTTCTCTACTTCTTTTGTGGTTCAATTTGTTTTTGCATCCCAAAATGTTCCTTCCACTTGTCTCCTTCGAGGTATTATGCTTGAACACTTTCTTCATCAATTGTATTGGGATTAAATAACATTAATTATCATTGAATTTGAGGAATAAATACTCCCAAATAATTGATCAACATATTTGGACTTTTCATAGAAACACCCAGTTGTATAATTCTCTTCCTAAACTTTGTAGTGAACTCATGAATTGATTGCCTCTACCTTTGCCTAAAATAGTGTCATTCAATATGTTGGTTCTCTTCATAGATTTGATCATCTCCTTGAACACCTCCCATATGGTCATCAGTGACTCATTTTCTAGTGACATTTTTTGTACATCACTTTCCCACCATACCAAAGCAGAGCCTTCAAGATTTAATCTAGCAAATGCAATCCTATGTTTCCTAACAACTTTGTGTACATTTAAGTACACCTCCATCCATTGTAGCCACTGGTTCAATTTGATGGCATCAACATATCCTACGTAAGTCTTGATTTTCATATTTTCCTTTGAATGAAAAGGAAACCACAGTTTGTTATGGCTACATTCTCCCATCTCTATCTCAGTTTTGAGCTTTGACTTTGGTTTCTCCCTTTTTCTTGGTATCTTCTATGTTAGCCTTTTGTTCTAGCAGTTGTGTTTCCATCACTATTAGTGTGGCATTTTTTTTTCTAACTTATCCAACCTGACTTTGGGATATTCTTCTTCTTCATCTTCTCCATTATGACCCCATGTAATTATTAGTCCTTAACTTCTTTAAAGGAATGGCAACAATTCATGTCCACTTCTCTTGTAATCACTGCATATGTTTACCGTATAGGCCTCACCAAGTATATTCAGACTTGGTATTTAATACCATCTAATATGTAAATAGTAGAGGCTTATAAATTGTCCATTTCACCAACACGAATTCCTTAGAAAATTATAATCCCCTCCAACTCTTGTAACTACTTTTAATGAGAGAGATGGTGAATATTGTAAATTTCTACTAATAATAGGTGTTTGGATTTCTCCTATACGTAATGTTTGAATTCCAAGAAACTTATCTCAATGAAACTTCACTTTCTCTTCTCCTTTAGATGTACTTAGGATTCAACTTGAGTAACAAGCAATGCTTAGATATATGTTTATATTCAATTCCCATGCTATTTAAATGCCACTCAATGAAACTAATGATATGGCTACTCTCTTACACTTAAGTGCCAATCCAAGAATGATCATGACATGACCTCTCATCAAAATATGCATAGGATAATATTAATTAATTGCATGAAAATTGGATTTATGCAAAGGTGGTGAATAAGACAATTGCATCTCATACCAAGCCCATTTAACATGGATACGTTCAAACCAAAGGATACTCACCAATCCAAAATGTTAAGCGAGTAATTAAAAGTTCAAGTTTTGATTGAGTGGAACAGTTTAACACTAATCCTTCTTCCGAAATCACTGAACAACTGTGCAAGTATACTCATACATCTAAACATCAAAGTGTGCGACCCCAGGGAGTAGGACGTAACCCAAACACGGTGAATACGACATGTATGGCCATCATATAGCCTACAACTTAATGTCAATAAACATGGATGACCATGGGGAGGGAACAAAGAATACATATGTCTTCCAAGACAACTACAAGGCAGGGATGATTTTAAGGATGGAAATTTATTTCAAAATGTAGAAACCTTTGCGAATATTACTAATCCTTCATATGTCAACTATAAATGTTTGGCGATATTTTTTAAAACATATTCAAATTTCTAAGTATTTTATATAGTTTTTATAACATTTTGGCGATTTTTAAGGTAAAATAATTTTATCCTATAGAATTTGGGTGAATCATTTTTAAAATAGTGAATCTCATTTTTGAAAAAAACATGGAAAATTAGCCCATGAGAGAAATTTGGCCGCTAAAATCATCCTTGCTACAAGGGCTACACATGTCTTCTAAGAAAAATACAAGAAGTGTGCAAACTTTAGGGAAACAAGAAAATAGCATATGGCAGCCATGGGAAAGCAAGGAAAATGTGGTGGTTTCTCCAAAAATCAATTATCTTGAAAAAACATAATTAGAAACCATGTACACTAGTGTAACAACTTTGTAATGGCTGTCATATATTTCTAATATCATAAATGAATGGATGGAGGAGAATATAGAGCTATTGGGATTATTCATTTTCTCATGAAGAGTGTAATCATGAAGGAAATTATCAAAACTACAGTTGATAACGGATTCTTATCCCATCAAATAAACACAGGGAACAATTCAAATACATAGTGGCTTCTATTAAAAAATCACATACAAAACTTACTATTAAAACAAAGCAAAGAAAAAAATCCACCACATATTTAAACATAATATTTACCCTAGAAACTTAAATGGGAAAACCAACTTTTAGTTGGTTTTGGCTAGGCTCTTTATTTTTTTGCAATGTGCAAGTTACAATACCCTCAAGCTCTCTGGTTCATTCACAGTCTTCTCATGGGAATTTTGTAGCAATTCCTCTCACTTTCAACCAAAAAACCCATGTTCCTTTGTGGTGCAAGAGTAAACAGGAGAATAGCTCAGTTGGGGGCTTAGCTAGAAGGCCAAGCATCCCTAACTCTTCAACTTCCCCAAGCCTAGTGTTGGCTTCTCCTCTTTTTTCTTTTCTCATCAAGGACTTGAGGAATTTTTTAAATACATTTTTTTTCCTTCTTAGTTTTTTCAATACATTTCCTTTTCAACTACTTATGTTTCTCATGATTCCATTGAGATTACTATATTAACACTAGTGTGAACATCAGTGATATGGCATGGGGCCCTTCACACCATAAACTCTATCTCCTACCTTATCCATAGCCTCAAACCTTTCATGTGTCGATTCTCATAGAACCTAAGTCAATAGCCAATTGTTGTATTGTAGATCCAATTAATATCAACCTCCTATCCAACTAAATGCAATTAGATAGATAGAATCTTGTTGGAAACCTCCTCAACTAATAACAAACAACACACTATGAATAAAACAAAGTAGAATAAAAGTACAATGAGCCCATTTAATATAAAACCTACTATATGGTTCAATATGCCCAAACCACCTCAAGCAATTTGTCGCCATAGTAAATTTGTTTCTTGATAAATACTCATCCTTTTCAAATCTCTTGGAGGACAATGACTTCTTCATTCATAATATCTTCCCAAAACCCTCTCTTTTGAATGAATCAAAGTTTCACTTCTCCAATTTCATATAGAAATGTGATCCTTCACTAGCCCCTATGATCAATAGAGGTCAAGACTATCTTCTATTTCTCTGGAAAATGCAAAGTCAAACTGGATGCCTATGAATCTAATGAAATTGTTTGTCTTCTGACATCTAGAAAATCATTATAGTCTTATTTATTTAGATTTCATATGCTTATTTAATTACAATTCATCTAGAATATTAATGACACAAACTACCTGCAACTTTATCACATGAAGCAATGGTAGCTAGCACGGGGAATATGTTGGATTATTGAGAGGGGGGGTGAATCAGTAATAGAGAAATTTAATCCTTTTTAACCATATAATCCAAGTGTTATATCAATGTATCATTATCATCCAATAAATGCAGAGTAAATAAGCAATGAACAAATGAACAGTCATACACATACATAGTACACCAATGTTTTATGTGGAAACCCAAAGCGGGAGAAAACCAAGAGATGCTTTTTCTTATATGTCTTGAAGAATTACATTCATTGGAAGCACCAACTTCCTTTGTTTTCCAGCTGCAACTGGAAGGAGGCTCCAACTCCCTTCTTTCTCAGGCTACAACCTGAGGGAAGCTCCAACTCCCCTATTCTCTGGATACAACCAGAAGGAGGCTACAACCCCCTATGTTCTTCGTCTACAACCGAAAGGTGGCTACAACTAGTTGTCCTTGCCCCATCCAACCACCATGAAGTAGAATCAGAATGATGGAACCACTTTCACACTATCACTGTGAGATATACCGCTATAAACATGTACCAATAAACCTGAACCATGCATCAACCTATACCTCAACTTGTAATCAACATGTACCATAAACAAGTGCATCAACCATGCAATAACCTGTACCAAAAAATCGGTAATCAACCTGTACCATAAACAAGTGCATCCAACCATGTACCAAGTATGTACCAATCATGTGTCAACTACTCATCAAATATGACTCATCAATATGTACCAACATCATCAACTATACACCTCATGTATGTGCCAACTCATCAACTACTTGTCTCAACCATGTTCCCAACATGTACCTTAACCAAAATCCCTCATCAATTTCATCATCCAAATATGATTTGTAACTCTGTAATAGACCTGGTGTATATGATCACATACCTGTAAACCTTCCTTAACTTTCACAACAAGATACTAGCATTTTCATCAAACGTTTCTTTAGCCTCACATGACTAGTTTGGGATTAGTCAACAACCCTAACTTGAAATAATCATAACTATATACATGTAATGAATAAATATATGAAAATAGTACAAAATGTTATTCATTTTTTTTTATGCAATTCCTCTAGGTGTCACTAATTGGAACCTCTCAGAAAAGGAGTTATAGAAAAAATGACATACCTTGTTGAATTATGGCTTATTATAGAGAGAAACCTTGTAGAGAATGCCCCACATGGAATATTTGTTGAATGGATCTGAAAATGTTACACAAAATACTATAGACTGTACTATAACCAAAAAAATTGGTCTTACTGAATTTGGATATGTTATGAATAATTTATGATGTTTTTACGCAAAACACATGTTTTAGACTAGTTTCAGAACTAGCCACAAACCCTATTTTCCACGGAGTGTAACTCCAAAACTACAATGACCCACAAGATGAAATTTTTACCACAGATACTTGGATATGTTCCATCAATAGCCTATCAATTTCATGGTATGAATCATTCTAGAAAAATCGTTATTGTAAAAATGGTGAGATGACCTGTAAATAAAATACCTTAGAAAGCATCATCAAAAGAATTTATCCTCCCTTGAATTCTGGCCTTATTTTCTTCACCTTCCCTTTGAAATTAGGCTTATATATCCTTTGGTTACCTCAGTCACCTATAGATATTCAATATGCTCAAGTGTGATGTAAAATGAGAGAGCCTTGCCTCTTATTTATACTCTCCAAGTAGCTTCCTTAGAAGCATCTTCCAGGTCACTTTGCCCACTTTCCTTATTTTAGGGTTAACCCACTTCTAATTTCTCCATTAAATTTATTATTTAAATAATTTATTTTGTATTCACTTTGAATTATAGTACACTCATCACTTCACTTTATTATTTACCTTCTAAAATCTCTTAAACCACTTTGACTACTTTGACCTTTTGGGGCTTCTAGATGACATATGAGGGTCCTCCAACTTTGTACGGCCATAACTCTCAAACCGTAGGGAGTTATGTGATGTTCCACATACCACCAGAAATGGAATGAAATGTACCATCTATCTAGAATAGTATTACTTGCAAATATATCAAAACGCATACCATTATCCATCAAACAAACTTGGGTCCATTACCCAAACCTAGGTTCTCCAACTTCTCATGGCCATAACTCTCTAACCATGAGGAGTTATGTGACGTTCCAAATACCACCGGAAATGGAATGACATGTAATATCCATATAGAATAGTATAAACTTCAATATATTAAAACTCATACCATTATACATGAAACAACCTTGGGTCCATTACCCAAACCTTTGTGCTACTGGAATTCTCTACCGTACTTTCTTCAAGGGTTGACATCAATGACAACCAACCTTAATCAATAGTATACCCCTTTGGCATTGATGGCAACACTCTGATGCAGTACTGAAATCATTTCATGCAATACTAAAGTCATATCACTCATGCTCTCCCTGGAACGATGCCTCTGTCCTCTCCATCTATGTGACCATTTCACCCACTGGAATCACGCCTTTGTCCTCTGCATCTTATAAATATATCCCCCTTTTTCATCAATGGAAAAGGTATCTTTCCATCTAGGGTTTCTCCTCCTAATTGAACTGTCCTCTTTATGGTGATTCCTCGTGTATATATAAGACATATAAGATAAGCATTCAAAAGAATTCATTTTGGAGTAGAAATAAATCTGAGTCTCTGGCGAAGATAATCAAAGGATTCCCATGGAAGTGGTTTTGTAAATATGTATGCCACTTGTTCTTTTGTGCCCACATACTCAACTCTGATGTTCTTTTCTGCAACTTGTTCTCGCAGAAAGTGATACTTGATTGGAATGTGCTTCGTCTTGGAGTGCATCACCGGGTTCTTTGAGATATTGATGGTTCTTGTATTATCACAATATATTGGAATGGTCTCATCATACTCAACCTATATATCTATCAGAGTTTGTTTCATCCAAAGAACCTATGTACAACATGTTGTTGTTGCAATATACTCTGCCTCGACTGTAGATAGAGATATTGATGATTGTTTCGTTCTTAGCCATAATACTAAACAATCACCCAAGTAGAACGTTTCTCCACTGGTGCTTCATCGGTCATCAATACAACCTGGCCAATCTACATCTGTGTAGGCAATAAGAGATAGATCATTTCCTTTCGGATACCATAATCCAAACTCTTATGTTCCTTTGAGATATCTAAAAATCCTCTTCACTGCTAACAAATGTGATTCTTTGGTGCTACTTGAAATCGTGCCACTTGTCCAACTTTTTTCATTACATCTGGTCTGGATGTTGTCACATATAGTAGGCTACCAATCATTGACCTGTATTGTCTTTGATCTATAGACTTTGAATCATCATCTTTGCTTAACTTGCAACTGGTTTTCATGGGAGTGATAACTGGTTTGCAATCTTCCATTCTGAACTTCTTTAGTATTTCTCTGATATACTTGGTTTGAGAAATAAAAATTCCTTGGTTGCTTTGATGCATCTGAAGTCCCAGAAAGAAGGATAGTTCTCCAAGTAATGACATTTCAAATTCATTCTGCATATCCTTTGCAAATTTATGTCTTAACCTGTCATCATCACTACCAAAAATAATATCATCAACATAAATTTCAATTAATAAAATACTATCTTGACTTACCTTGATGTAGATTTTGTTGTCTACACTTCATTTTCTGAACCCTGCCTATTGTAAATATTTATCCAGTCTAGAGTATCATGCTCTAGGAGCCTGTTTTAGACCATACAAGGCCTTCTTTAATTTACACACATAATCTGCGTTCTCTGACAACTGAAATCCTTTTGGTTGGTCAATGTAGACTTCTTCTTCAATTTCCCCATTCAGAAAAGTTGATTTTACGTCCATCTGATACACTTTAATATTTTTGGATCATGCATAAGCTAAAAGCAATCAGATTGCTTCCATTCTGACAACTGGGGCAAATGTCTCTTCAAAGTCGATTCCTTCAACCTATGCATATCCTTTACATACCAATATAGCTTTGTCCCTTTTAAACTGTCCATATTCATTCAATTTATTCCTGTATACCCACTTTGTGTCAATCACATTCTTATCCTTTGTTCTTGGAACCAATTCCCAAGTGTCATTTTTTTCTATTTTATCCAATTCTTCATCCATGGCCTTGTTCCAAAATTCATCATTGTTGGCCTCTTCAAAATAGGTTGGTTCAATCGTAGATGTGAGTGCTAGGTGTGTTTGTTATGGTGAACAGATTCTTCTTCTAGTCTCAACTCATGCGTCTTTGTTCCTGATAATATGATCTGAAAGATTATTCTCCTGTACTCATCTTCTAGGTGTTTTTGGAGTTACTTGTTGAACTTCCTCTTTTGTTTCTATCGGATCCTCTTCGTCTTCCCCTTATTTTTCATCTTTTTTTTCTTCTTTGTAAAGTTGTTCCATTGATTCATTTTCTTCTTCCTTTAATTCTTGTCTACCTGTTTCATCAATTGTTACATTGATGCTTTCCACCACTTTGTTCAATCTTAGGTTGTAACACTTGTATGCTTTTCTTGTACTTGAGTAACCAACAAGTAATCATTTGTCCACACGAGAGTCAAACTTTCTCATTCTTCCATCTTCTCTTTTGATGTATCATTTGCTTCCAAAAACTCTGAAGTGTTTTACATTTGTTGGTCTTCCTTTCCATAGGTCGTAAGGAGTTTTGTCAGTGTTGTTTCTAAGCATTACTCTGTTTTGAATGTAAATTGTTGTATGCACTTCCTGTGTCAAAAAAATATCTGTCAATTTGGAATCCATTAGCATTGTTCGAGCCATTTCATGTACTATCATGTTCTTTCTTTCAACAACTCCATTCTGTTGAGGTTTCCTAGCAACGGAGAATTGCCTTTTTATTCCATGACTGTTGCAGTAGTCCATAAATTCCTTTGAAGTGAACTCTCCTCCATTATCATATCTCAAGCATTTGATTTTTTAGTCCATTTCATTTTCAACCATTTCCTTGTAGATCTTGAAGTTTTCAAAAGCTTATGACTTATTCTTGAGAAAGCAAACTATGGTCATTCTTGTATAATCATCAAATAATAACATAAAGTATTTCTCACCTTTTAAACCCTTTGTTGTAATTGGTCCAAGTAGATCAGTATGCACAATTTTTAGTGGTCTTGTCTTTGAATATTCCTTTGATTTGAACCTGGTCTTTGTTTGCCTTCCTTGTTGACAATGCTTTCATAAAGTGTTGGTTGGTTTTGTGATCTGGGGTATTTCTCTGACTACTTATCTTTTGCTGACTTTGACAATGTTATCAAAATGTATGTGACCCATTCTTCTGTGCCATAGCCAATTTTCATCTTCTCGCTGTTGTAGCAATCAATTTTCCTGAACCTTCTTTTCTTATCTCACACTTTTGTGAATCAAAAGTAACTTTATGACCTTGGTCACACATTTGACTCACACTTAGAAGACTGTGCTTCATATATTCTACTAGTAGAACATTTTTTTCCTTTGTATTCTTGTTCCCAATTCTGACTGTGTCTTTTCCAATGATTTTGGCTGAATCATCATTTTCGAAGGAGACTGATCCATCTCTTTCCTTTCGTAATGTAAGAAACCTCTCTCTATCACCTTTCATGTGTTTTGAACACCCACTAACAACATACCAACCATGTTTCTTCTGCTTAGCTTGTAGAGCGAGTGTTCATTATTCATTGCTATATTGATATTGCTTTCTTATCGATGTCCTTTTTTGAGGTTCTTGTCTATGACTGTTGTTATTCTATTGCGGTTCTCTAGGAGGGACTTTCATTCTGCAATCTTTGGCCATGTGTCCAAAATTGTTACATTTGTAACATTCTGCTTCAATGCTCAAAGATTCAAACCTGTTGTAACTTCTTCTCTGTGTTTCACTAGGCCTTCTTGGATAACCCCGTTGTGTATGACTTTCAAAGTTTTTTTTTTTCCTGTTGTTAGCTATGCAATTCACAACTTTATGTCCAAAATTATTACATGCATAACATAAACCAAAAAATATAGTTTGATATGTGGAAGTTGAAGATCTTCTGAAAGGAGGTACTCTTATGAATTCTTCTTCTTCCTGAGGCCCATCTGTCGTTTGTTGATTCTGAAATCTAAATCTTCTCAGAGGAGGAGTGTCCCTGTAATCTTCCTTGTAGATCTTCCTATCCCACTTGATTGTTTCTCCAAATCTTTTTGGATATGTTTCTTGCTCTGTTGTTTTGGAGCTTGATCATTTTTCTGCCTGATTGTATCCAAGTCCAGACTTGTCATGATGAGATTTTTGACTGCTGGTAATGTCATCCAAAACTTTTGAGTTGTTCTTCATATTTTTCTTTTGAATATCCTTTCTTAATGTGACAATATCTACTTCCACATTTCCAATGATCTTGTCTTTTTCTTCTAGCTGTTCTTTGAGTGCTTCTTCAATTATTTTATATTCTTCTATTTGAACCTTCAAATTTGTGATCATTCGTTCTAGTTCTTTAGAGTGTCTTCTTTCTTGTCTATTTATGCTTGTAGTTTCTTGTTTTTCTTCTTTTCTCTTATGATAACTTCTATGGCACACATTAATTCTTCTCGGTAGTCAACGTTTGCCTCTTCAATTTCTTCTTCGAATTCTTCATATTCTTCTTCAGCTTCTTCATATTCTTCTTCAGAGACTTCTTTATCAGAGTCTTCTACTGCCATAAATATAACTCTTTATGTCTCACTGTCACTGACTTCATCTTCATCTGATGATGTGATGTATTCTTTGGTGCATAAGCTTTTCTTAAAAACTTCCTTTATGGTTCTTTTGTCTTTATATGTTTGTTTCCCTTTTGAGTAACCTTCATCATTTCTCTTTTTCTTATAAATACATTTGTTATCAAAATGACTAATACCATCACAATTAAAACAAATTAAAGGAAGCTCACCTATATACCTACCATTGGTTCCCTTGTTTAGTCTTTTGACAAAGTTGGCCACTTCTTCATCATCTTCCGAGACATCACTGCTGCTACTATGTTCTTCTTGTTGCCTTCCCTTTTGCTTTGAATTTTGGGATGATTTGAAGGCTACTTCTTTTATATATGGATTTTCCTGTTCAGTTCTCATTTCATATACTGTGAAGATTCCATGTAATTCGTCCATGCTTATTGGGTTTAGATCTAATCTTTCTTCAAGTGTTGATATCTTAGGGTCAAATCTCATAGGAAGAGAACTGGGTACTTTTTGAACAATTACAGATTCTTTGATTTATTTTCCCAATCCTATGATTACATTTACTGTTTCATCAACTCATAAAAAGTAAGTTGCAATATTCTCATCTTCCTTCATCTTAAGTTGTTTGAACTTACCTCTATAAGTTTGAAGCTTTGTTGCTTTGACTTTTGAATCTCCTTCATAAATATTTTGAAGTTTGTCCCAAATCTCTATAGCAGATTTACAAAGTGCAACTTTGGTGAATATCATTTCACTAAGATGATTCAGAAGTACATTTTTGGCTTTGGAATTATTCTGACTGAGTTTCATTGCTTTGTCATTTGTTGGCAGAACTGTTGTTGTTGTGTATCCATCTACAATTGATTGCCAAATTTCAAATCCTTGTGCTTGTATATATGTTTTCATCCTTATGCTCCAAAATGCATACTTTTGTCCATTGAACTATGGTATTCCATTTTTATACAAGTTGTTTCTCTCCATGATCTACCTTTCAGTGGTTAAACTGATTTCTGAAGGAACCTTCTCTGATACCAATTGTTGGATTACTGAGAGGGGGGATGAATCAGTAATAGAGAAATTTAATCCCTTTTAACCATATAATCCAAGTGTTATATCAATGTAGCATTATCATCCAACAATTGTAGAGTAAATAAGCAATGAACAAATGAACAATCATACACATACACAGTACACCAGTGTTTTATGTGGAAAGCCAAAGCAGCAGAAAACCATGAAATGTTTTTTATTATATGTCTTGAAGAATTACATTCATTGGAAGCACCAACTTCTTTTTTTTTCCATCTGCAACCGGAAGGAGGCTCCAACCCCCTTGTTTCTCACACTAGTACATATGAACAAATTTGTGACGGTTTTTCGTTGATATTGCCACACTTATCTGTCGCAATTTCCACTAAAGCCGAGATATTTTTTCATCGGAATAATTTTTTCGCTATATCCACGATCCAGGTGTGCATGGAAACATCGACGAAATAAGCGGTCCATGTGTCACCACCTTCAAGATCGGTTATCCCTATGAATCGTGATAATTACGACAAAATCACATCGCAATAACAATGAAGAAGTGTGGCAAGTTGCGACAACAATTTATGCCAAGCCAATAACTTACGACGCAGATGTTGAATGTGCAACACAAAACCGTCGCAACTTGCGATGAAAATCTGTGGAAATATCGACGAAAATATATCTCAACACCAAGCTTACGATGCAGATGTTTTATGTACGACGAAAATGCATGGCAAATTGCGACAAACTTTCATCGCTATTGCGACGGTTGTGGTAAAATATAAAATTGTTTCCGACAAACTATCGTCAATATTGCGATGATGGATTTAAGTTTAAAAAAAATAAAATTAAATGAGATATGGTATTACCATATTACATTGTAATATGGTATACCATATTGTATGCCATATTACAATGTAATATGGGATTACCATTTTACATTGTAATATGGTAATGCCATATTACATTGTAATATGACATTACTATTACATTGTAATATTGTAATATTGTAATATATTGCAATATTTATATCCCCTACAAATAATCAAGGCACTAATCAACCAAATATTGGAAGCATGTGTTATCATGAAGTTGGATTAGAAGGATACCAATATGACAATATACACAAAGAATAATTTGGAATATTACTTTCAAAAAAACACATGGATT
>ML792983.1:37374-48240 GCA_009831015.1 Picea engelmannii | reverse complement strand
GAAATATAAAATTCGTTGTAAATTGGTTGATCCCAGATAATTTAATTGAACCAAGGTAATTCATGGGGTTAGCAAATTATTTAGGAATGAAGTGTCTCTTCAATGCACATTAGAAAATGCAAGTATAACCTTTCAATTCATTGTAATTGAAAACCAAGTAACTGAAGCTTTGACTTGAATGAATTGTAATGCATCAATATTAAATATAATGAAACTTGCAATTTCATTTGAAATCAAAGAAAATTTTGCATGATACATAATGGCAAAACCTTTGATACACTGAAGGAGTTGGATAACATAACACTTGAAACTTTTTTTGGTGTAATCATAATATACCCAAATAAGATAAGGAATTGTACATCATAGTTTAGGAATTGAAGTACTACATGAATTATTTGTTGGGAAAACAAAAAAAAAAAATAACTCAAATCATAATCTTTTATAATCCTTGTCAATTGATCCAATTCACAACAAAGCCCAGACTTCATGTGAATTGTATCCTACAACATTTTGATTCGGTAATCAAGTATGATAAATTTATACAAAACCACATGGTCAATTTCCTTTAAGACCTTTGATGTTTTTATTTGACCGTAGCTCTAAAGTTAAACCCTTATGTACTTGAAGAATATAAGGGATTACCTACATCTAGCTCAAATTTTGGCAAATGGTTAAAACCTTACAAAACTTGTATATATATGCAAGTCTCGAGTCTTTGATATGATTGTAGGCTTGAAGGAGGATTGTGAGGCTATAACATCCCAATATTTGGGAAGATTGTTTGTCATTTATATATATCATTGTTAATTGCACAATTCATTGCTCACCTCAAATCCTCCACCTATGACTTTCTCATATTTTATTGTACTCACTTTAACTTGAAATTTTAGCCCTCAAAGTGGAAGAATTAAGAAAATTGATCAATGGGAAAATATGTGAACTTCGTTAAAAAGAAAAATCTACGAACATGTGTAGGTATAAGCAACCAGCTTGTAGGAATCTCAATCAAGTTACGAAAATAGGCATGATAAGCATTTAACAACACATACCTCCTAAGTTTGATCAAGTGTGTTTGCACCCACCAAAGAAAGGTTTAAAATGATATTTTAGGATTGTGGATAAGAATGAATAAAGTTGTTTGCTTGTATTGGTCACCATATATGGGAAAATATTCCAATGTATATGTGGATCATTTGAAGTTGTCTATGACATCCTCATTAGAAGGAAAATTTAATGAAGAGACATTGAGTCCCAAAGTTGATGGGGATCATCAACTTGAAAGGGAAAAGGTCTACTAGTTGCAAGCTATGGAATGTGACCATTAAGGGGGACATCTTTGAAAACTGACCAAACAAGTGATAGTTGATCCTAACTAGGTAGAGGTTATCTCAAGTAGGGTCTTTCGTGAGATAATGACCTATAAGGGACCCATTGATATTATGGCCAAATAAAAATGGAGAAAAAGGGGTGTAAGGAAGAACAGCTAAGGAGGAGAGTCAATACTTTCCCCAAGCAGTTGAAGGACTAGGAAAAGAGGAAGAGTATGTAGGAGATCATGGAACACTAGGAGAGGAAGAAGACAAGGGGAGAACTAGGTAATATTGGGTGCTACCAGGTAAGAAGCGGCTAGAGTTGATAATGGGAAGTCTAAGCTAGCCCAAAAAAACTCCCAGTAGGAACAAGGCTTCGTTCAACTAGAAAATGTTGATTTTAACAACTAATGGAAAGATAAGTACAAGAGAAGGCATAGAAGAACAAGGGGCTACCTCATTATTTTAGTCAGTGAGAGGACAAGGGAAAGCAATTATGGAACTAGGTATAATAGATCATATATGTATTTTGTTAATTCGTGTGTGGTAGAAAAAAAATATTGAGTTAAAATCATTGGGGAGGTTTGGTATTTAGAATGAGAATAGTAGAGTGAGAGTGCACCCAAGTAGAAGGATGAGAATGTATTATTTAGAGAGTTTGGAAGAGGGATAGTGCAACCATATGAGATGAGATGGATTGGTGTGATGTAAAAGTGAGAGAGAAAGGTATTTATGTATTATGTTTTGTTGGGTCTTAACATTATAAGTAAGAGGTATTGCAAGAGGTGAGTTCATAGTTTTTATCATCTTTATAGAGTTGATAAGTATTGCAATGAGCATCTTATAAAGAATTTCATTTGAGCATCGATATTATGACCAAATAAAAATGGAGAAAAAAGGGTGTAAGGAAGAGAACCTAAGGAGGAGAGGCAATACTTTCCCCAAGCATTTGAAGGACTAGGAAAAGAGGAAGAGTATGTAGGATGATGCAGGAGCATCGCAAACATCGCAAGCCGCAAGCAAGCGCAAGAACGGAAGATAGCTGGAAAGCACCAGTGCACATTTTTTGAAATATTTTGAAACATTAATGTAATAGTTAAGAGGAAGCACACTTAGATATTGTAAGCAGATCTTGAGTGATCCGCTCTCATATGTAGTAGGTAGAAACATTTATGTGTAGTAAATGTAAGTAAGTAGCTTTGAATTGCGGATTAGACAGTTTTAGGAGCGGAGGGAAAACCAACTATAGACACCCTCATCTTGTATCATTTGGAACATTAACATTACCAATTGTAAATTGAGCATAGAGCATAGAGGAGAAGAATAACATTCAGCTATTGCGAGAGAGAGCAGAGAGCTATATTTGAAACCACCCATGTACAGAAGTCCTGAATTAATACATGAAGCTTTGATTCAGACATATGGTGTTGTGATATTCTCTGTGTATGCATGTTGAATGCTATGCTTATAGCTATTTTACTCTTTCTATTATGCATTTGTTGTTACTCTATGTATGAATTATTTCTTGTTGAATGTTTGAAATCTGAGAGACAGAGTAAGAAATGAGTTTCAATTGTTTCTCTATCTGAGCAAGAGTTCCTGCAAGGAGTGTAGTGGAGCGTCCGTGATGAGTGCATTGACGGGTTCAGAGTTTTTATCTTTGAAAGCGCAGGAGGGATAACATTGTTCTCATTCTCGTGGAAGTGCAAGTTAAGCACAGGAGCCGTGCAAGGTGTGTGCAAGCCGAGTAGAGTCTAAAAGCTTACAACCTGAGGGAATTGTTAGAAGACTGTTGTTGCAAGGAGTGCATAGAGTCGAAGAGGTTCAAATATTAAAGCGTATTTGAAGAAGTTCCGCAAGGAGTGCGTGCAGGAGTTATACCCAGAGTACTTGAGGATTTTCAAGCAAGCTCAGGAGAGATAGAGTCTTCGAAGTTGTCAAAGAAAGGCTCAAGAGGGCTAGTGCCTTGAAGTGTTGGAAGGAGGCATAGCAAGTTGTTTTGTAGGTGGACAAGTTCCGTGAAGGAATACCTTGTTCATTTCGTAGGAGTTGTCAAAGAGGAATTGGACAGTCGGAATTCTCCGTGGAGAATTCGCGAAGTCCTGAGAGCCATCAGATCTTGTAGAGGAGCAGGGAAGTTACGACAAGTATTCTTCAAGTGCAAGCTCATGAGAAATTGGACTATAGGATCCAAGTCGACAAGGGCCATTGGATCACTCGTGAATTCTCACTTCGGGGATTCGCGAGTTGAAGGACCGAAAACCTTGCATCAACATTCGCGAAATCGCGAAGTGCGAAGTCCCGACAGAGAGAGAAGTTTTGTTGTGGGGCCAGCATTAATAACAAGTCAGAATTAAACATTTCGGTGTTTTGGAGGATAGAAGGTCGAGACTTTTGTCCTGAGATTCCCGAAATTGTGAAACACGATATAAGTACAGGGAAAGCACGTCGTCAATCATTTCGGCGAATCGGAATTTCAGGCTTTCGTAGTTGGAGAGTCAAGACACTCGGAAGGAAAAGTCACAAATTCATGAGATTCGAAGTCCCGAAAACCCCGAAGTCGCAAGTTGTGATAAGGAGTATCGAGGAGTTCGAGATCTCGGCACTTCGAGTGTTGGGATACAAAGGAGGCAGCATTTTGGGAAGCGAAGTTATGAAGTGTTGAAGCTGGGCACGAGAGACACATGGCAGAACCACAAGGTGGGCTCGGGTGATAGACAGGCGGACACATGTCACCTAGTGAAAGGAGTCAACACTTCGTTGACCTCTTGCATCTCAGGGATTCATGAGATAAGGGAATGAGAGTTCAACCCTTTGACTTGTGAAGTGGCGAGTTGTGGAAAGCGCCTTCTTGATTAGGCTTTGGTCATAGCGTTGTGGTCACATGAAGAAGGTGGAGCTTGCACCTAGTGCTGTTTGCACAGGGGAACTTCCGAAAGGACCTGTGGATCGATAGGAAGGAGATTCCAGTAAGGAATCGAAAGGGACGATCTTGCTCAAAGGAGATAAAGAATGATCCTGTGAGCGGACTTCGACCTGAGGGTTGAGCGTCTGCGTCAGTTGTGGTATCAAAGCCCAGAAAGATTTTTTTACTTTCTGTAGCAGGGAAAAGAGGAATTTTACAGTCATGCCACAAAGAAGAAGAGACAGACAAACACCCAATCCTCCAGAGGAAAGAGAAATTCCAAGAAGATGGGGCAGGCGAATACTTGACCTGGAAGAAGAAAGATAAATTCCAAGAAGAAGGGGCAGGAAATTACCTGATCCACCAGGGGCAAGAGATATGCGTAACTTACATGCTAGGATGGATGCCATGGAAATAGCACAGAGGCATGTAGTCGGTGTTGGGGATCTCAGTGATTCTGAAAGTGAAGATGAAGTTGAACATGAAGGAGAAGAAGTTGCAATAGAGGATGCAGCAAATGAACGCCTACTCAGAGCTATTGCAAGAATGGGTGCTAGAGCAAAAATGGACATTACAGTATATGAGGGAAACCTGGATGTTGAAAAGATTCTAGACTAGATTAGAGCTCTGGACACATATTTTGACTATGAAGATGTCGAGGAAGACAAGAAGGTCAAACATGCTGTCACAAGATTGAAAGGACATGCAGCATTGTGGTGGGATGAACTACAAGCTGATAGATGTTGCAAAGGCAAGCAAAAAATTAGGAGTTGGGATAGAATGATCGCGAAGATGAAGGTGAAATTCATACCCAAGGATTATCAAGTCACTTTGTTTCGAAGGATGCAGAACTTGAGATAGAAGTTGATGACAGTGAAGGAGTACACTGAAGAGTTCTACAAACTGAACATCAGAGCAGGTCATCACGAAAGTGATGATGAAAAGGTTGCCAGGTATATGAATGGTATGAGATACGACATTTAGGATAAGATGAGCATGATAACCATCAGAACGGTGGAGGATGCTTATCAGATGGCTCTAAAGGATGAAGAGAAGTTGAGCCAAAAGCAAAGCCAAAGAGTCTGAGGAAGAAGTTAGCCCAGAGGAAAAACAGTTGTCCAAGATAGGAATCAGAAGCCTAAGGAAGAGTGGAAGAAACCTCAATCTCAAACTGAGAGAGGTGGAATTTCATAGAGAGGACAAAATGTTGATAACAACACTTTTCCTCATGCTAGAGGAAGAGGAACTGACAGAGGTGGAGTGATAAAATGCTTCACATGCGGAAAGAATGGACACAAATCTTATGAATGTCCAAATAAGAAGAAAGAAGGTGGTGAGACTCACATTGTCGAAGCATAGAGGCAGAATGTTGAAGCAGAGGATGTTGAAGGCAGAAGATCATTGGTGATTAGGAAGGTTCTCTTAACGCCAAAAAAGGAGGCAGAAAATCCAGTGCAAAGGAACAGTCTTTTTCGGACTGCTTGCAAGACCAAAGACATGGTATGCAAAGTCATCATGGACAGTGGTAGCATAGACAATCTCGTTTCTACAGAGATGGTAGAAAAGCTGGAGCTGGAGACTATTGAACATCCAACTCCATACAGAGTTTCATGGCTACAAAAAGGACATCAGGTAAATGTCACTAAACAATGTTTAGTTGAATTTAAAATAGGAGGATATAACGATAAGGTATTGTGTGATGTCATTCCCATGGATGTTTGTCATCTATTGTTGGGTAGACCGTGGCAATATGATAGGAATGTGGTTCATGATGGGAGGAAGAACACATACACCCTAGAAAAGAATGGGAGAACTCACATGTTGTTGTCGATTAAGGACAAAGAAGTGAAACCAGAGGTAAGCAACACTGTACTTTTCATGAGTGGGAAGGAACTTCTTAAGGAGGTTAAGAAGAAGGAAGATCCACAATTCATCGTAGTCAGGAAACCTAGAATTGCTTTGACCAACACAAGAGTGGATGATCTACAAGAGGAAATCCAGAAGCTACTGGAGGAATTTGTTGATATAGTCGTGGATGAACTACCTCATTCGTTGCCATCGATCAGAAGTATAAGTCATCACATTGATCTTATACCGGGATCTAGTTTACCAAACAAAGCAGCGTACAGACTGTCGCCGCAGGAGAATGAAAAGGTCAAGAGACAAGTTCAGGATTTGATGGACAAAGGATTGGTAAGAGAAAGCTTGAGTCCATGTGTTGTTACGACAGTGCTTAGCCCAAAAAAAGATGGAGGTTGGAGGATGTGTACAGACTCAAGAGTGATCAACAAGATTACCATCAGATACAGATTTCCATTGCCAAGGATGGTTGATTTGATGGATTGCTTAAGTGGAGCAAGATTCTTTTCAAAGATTGATTTGAAAAGTGGTTATCATCAAATTTGTATGAGAGAAGGAGACGAATGGAAGACAACCTTCAAGACTAACGAAGGGTTGTATGAATGGCTTGTTATGTTGTTTGGATTAACAAACGCACCAGGTACCTTCATGAGATTAATGAATGAAGTCCTGAAGGATTTCATCGGAAAATTTGTCATTGTGTATCTTGATGACATATGGATTTTCAGTCAAACAGAGGCAAAGCATCTGAAACACTTGGCTATAGTGATGAAGAGGTTACAGCAAGAGAAGTTGCTAATAAAACTGAAGAAATCCTCATTCATGAAGGCAGAGCTCATTTATTTGGGTTTTGTTATTTCTGCCGATAAGTTGAAGATGGATCTAGATAAAATGGAGGTGATTAAGAATTGGCCATCACCAAAGAGTGTATTTGAAGTTCGAAGCTTTCACGGATTGGCTAGTTTCTACAGAAATTTCATTAGGAATTTTAGTGGAATTAGTGCACCAATGATGGACACAGTGAAGAAAAGACATAAATCTTTTCACTGGACAAAAGAAGTAGAGAAAAGCTTCAATTTGTTAAAAAGGAAGATTATTGAATAGCCAATTCTGGTGTTGCCTGATTTCAAGAGGACATTTCAGGTAAAATGTGATGCAAGTGGATTTTCAATAGGGGTAGTCTTGAGTCAAGAAGACAGGCCGATAGCATACTTCAGCGAGAAGCTGAACAAAGCCGAAATAAAATACTCCCACGTATGACAAGGAGTTATATGCTATTATTCAGGCATTGAAGAAATGGAGACATTACTTAATTCCTAAGGAATTTGTCTTATACAGTGACAATCATGCTTTGCAATTTGTGACTCAATAGGAGAAGTTGAATCAAAGACATGTTAAATGGGTTGAATACATGCAGAACTTTACTTTTGTAATCAAGCATATTTCTAGAACTGCTAACAAAGTTGTTGATGCTTTGAGCAGGAAGTGTTTGCTATTGCAGGAGTTCAGAGTCAAAACTTTGGGTTTTGATAACCTCACGGATATGTACAAGGATGATCCAGATTTTAAGGAAGCGTATGAAGCAGCTGAGAATCCAATTCTCAGGGACAAAAGTGAATGGACAGAATACATGATCCAGGAAGGATTATTTTTTAAGGGTAATCAACTTTGTATTCCAAAATGCTCCATGAGGGAGAATTTGTTGAAGGAGAAGCACAGTGGAGGATTGGCCAGACATTTCAGTCATGACAAGATGTTCTCAAAGTTAAATGAGTCATATTTTTGGCCAGGAATGAGAGAAGACATCAAAAGATTCATGGACAGATGTAGAATTTGTCAGCATTCAAAAGGAAAGAGGCAGAATGCAGGCTTATATCAATCGTTACCCATACTTAAGAGGTCGTGGGATGCAGTAATCATGGACTTCATATTGGGGCTTCCGAGAACACAAAGAGGGTTTGACTCGATCTTTTTAGTGGTGAATAGATTTTCTAAGATGGCACATTTTATACCATGTCAGAAAACCAGTGACGCAACTCACATTGCGAATCTATTTTTCAAAGAAGTCATTCGACTTCACGGCTTACCAAGGAGCATAGTTTCGGATCGAGACACCAAGTTCGTGGGACACTTCTGGAGAAACTTATGGAAAAAGATGGGACTGAACTTGTCGTTCAGTTCATCTTATCATCCTCAGACGGATGGACAGACAGAAGTCGTGAATAGAATTTTGGGAGACTTGTTGAGGAGTTTGGTGATAGAACATCACAGTCAGTGGGACAATATTCTACCACAGGAGGAATTTGCATATAATGATTCAATCAACAGAAGCACGGGCCAGAGTCCATTTCAAATTGTTTATGGTATGCATCCAAGAGGATTTTTTGAATTGAGGGATTTAGAACAGACTGCGACTAGGAGTGCTAGTGCAGAGGATTTCGCAGAAGCGATGAAGGAGCTTCATAACCAAGTTAGGGAGTGATTGCAAAACTCAAGCCAAGAGTATAAGCGAAGAGCAGATCAACACAGGAGACAACTTCAGTTTGAAGTTGGTGATTTGATCCTTGCACACTTGAGAAAAGAAAGGTTCCCGAGGGGGACATATAATAAACTGAAATTGAAGAAAATTGGACCGTGCAAGATCCTAAGAAAATTTGGCACAAATGATTATGAGATTGAATTACCCGAGGGGATCGGAATTTCACCAATATTCAATGTCTTAGATTTGTACCCTTACAAAGCTGAAGAGGCAGGAGAAGACAGTGAACAACCAGAGGTTCAGTGGACTAAACAGATGCCAGTTGCAGAGAAACCACAAATGGAAAGCATACTGGACAAAAGAGTTAGTAAGAGGACCAGGCGAAAGGAGTACTTTGAATACTTGGTCAAATGGAAGGGACATCAAGTTGAAGATTCCAGTTGGGATAACGAAGAAGACATTTGAAAGCATGGGCAGACAGTGCAAGAGCTCATGAACAGGAATTCATGAAAATTTTCAAGCGAGGGAGTATGATGCAGGAGCATCGCAAGCAGCAAGCAAGCGCAAGGACGAAAGACAACTGGAAAGCACCAATGCACATTTTTTGAAATATTTTGAAACATTAATGTAATAGTTAAGAGGAAGAACACTTAGATATTGTAAATAGATCTTGAGCGATCCTCTCTCATCTGTAGTAGGTAGAAACATTTATGTGTAGTAAATGTAAGTAGGTAGCTTTGAATTGCGGATTAGACAGTTTTAGGAGTGGAGGGAAAATCGACTATAGACACCCTCATCTTGTATCATTTGGAACATTAACATTACCAATTGTAAATTGAGCATAGAGCATAGAGGAGAAGAATAACATTCAGCTATTGCGAGAGAGACCGGAGATTTGTATTTGAAACCACCCATGTACAGAAGTCCTGAATTAATACATGAAGCTTTGATTCAAACTTATGGTGTTGTGATATTCTATGTGTATGCATGTTGAATTCTATGCTTATAGTTATTTTACTCTTTATGTTATGCTTTTGTTGTTACGCTATGTACGAATGATTTCTTGTTGAATGTTTGAAATCTAAGAGAGAGTAAGAAATGAGTTTCAATTGTTTCTCTATCTGAGCAAGAGTTCCTGCAAGGAGTGTAGTGGAGCGTGTTAAGCCCTAATGTTGGCTCATTACCCCTTAATTGGGGCATATTAGATTAGTAATGCTATTTTATTTATGTCGGATTTAGGCCATTAGTTGTAATTTAGATTAGTAATGTTATTTTAATTATGTCGGCTTTAGGCCATTATTTATAATTATATCTCCTAGTCTCCTATATATACCAAGGAGACATTTTCATTTTGAATCATCTTGTACTTGAACATTTTAAGTGGGGTAAAAGGAGGTTGCCCCCTCGAAGAGGCTTATTATCTGAAATTATCTCAGTTTCAAGGCGTTGAGTACTTTTCTTGAGGTTTTTCCATGCTATATTGATGTTTGGTTCTTAACATATGGTATCAGAGCTCAAGGTCTTGGGGTTTCACTGCTACATCTGAGACACCGTGGAATTTTTGCTATAACTTTTTTTATACAATATTTCAGAAGGAACTGCTTGGAGGGTATTTAGTAGATGGATCAAGGTACGTTGGGTTAAAAAATCATCTCCTGAGGCCTTATACTTTCAGAGATACAGCCTGTACAAGATAGGGTTATGGAATCATCCTGAAAGGAGTCATTTAGGAATTTTCGCTATAAAAAATTTTCTGTAATGTTTCAGACCCTGCCCTCCAAAGACCATTTATAGAAATTAGTATTGTATCTGTGGAAAAAAGGTCAGTTTCTGGGTCATTTTAAATTTGTAGATACACCCTGTGTAAGATAGGGTATCTGACTAGCCCTATTGACTAGCCTCAAGAAGGTGGTCTAGGTAAAACAATCATAACTTCTTCCTAGAGTATCCAAATTGAGTGGGACTGGTTGCATTGGATCGGGGACAGTCTGTAGTATTTTGGGTGTGCGTTTCAGAATTTGATATCAATTATTTTGTGCGGGGCATTCTATACAAGTGAGATCTACTGGAAAGGCCAAAAATCGGCAAGTGGTGAGGAAGTTACCGTAAATTCCACTTGGCACATCCAATTTTGATCAGACCTGTGGCATTGCAGAGAATAAATATCAAAGAAATACCTAAAGGAAAGTTTCATACCTAGAAGGGCCGAAACTTGGGAGATATAATAGAATAAATATTGTCTAGCAGAACCACCTCAAAATCAAGACTCAAAAGTGATATTTGGCCAACATGCCACCCAAAAAGGGACCTCC
>ML792982.1:452789-520032 GCA_009831015.1 Picea engelmannii | reverse complement strand
CATAAAACTCAATAACAATGAAGGACGTACTCTATGTATCGGGCCTAAAGAAGAACTTACTCTCCATATAATCTTTAGACAAGAAAGGCTATAGAGTTGCCTTCATAGATGGAGAAGTCCAAATGTGGGCTAAGGGAGAAACCTTAAATGAAGCAATCGTCATTGGAAGTGAAGAAAATGGTTTATATAAGATGAAGGGTCACCCAGAAACTGCTATGACCCATGCCATCAAAAACTCATGTGAAATTTGGCATAGAATATTGGCCCACATCAACTACAAGGCACTAACTTACATATGCAAAGTTGTCACAGGTTTACCAAAACTCAAAGTTGACCAGGAAGACATATGCAATGGATGTGTGCAAGAGAAGAACATCAAGAACCCCTTTCCAAAGAGGGACAACAAAGAAGAAGGAGCATTGGAACTCATCCATACATATGTGTGTGGCACAATGCCATCATCCTTCATTAGCGAGTATGTATACTATGTATCATTTATTGATGATTATTCTCGTAAGACCTAGATATATTTCTTAAAATATAAAGATGAAGTATTCAGTAAATTCAAGGAATTCAAAGCCTTGATAGAGAATCTTTCAGAAAGAAATATTAATATACTCAGGTCAGATAATGGAGGAGAATATACCTCGAAGGAGTTCATAAGATTCTGCAAAGATGTCGGGATAAAGAGGGAACTAACTACTCCCTATAATCCTCAACAAAACGATGTAGCTGAAAGGAAGAACAAAACAATTATGGAAGCTGTGAAGACCATGATTCACGATCAAGATATTCCTATGTGATTATGGGGAGAAGCAGCTATGGCAGCTGTTTATGTGCAGAACAGACTATCCCATAGTGCACTTGGGTTCAATACCCTAGAAGAAATGTTCATCAGAAAGAAGCCAGAGGTAAGCCATCTCAAAATATTTGGCTGTCTAGTGTTTATCCATATACTGAAAGAGAAAAGAAACAAGATGGAACCCTCCGGAAAGAAGGGAATATTTGTGGGATACTGTGAGGTATCCAAGGCCTTCAGAATCTACATACTTGGTCACCGCCATATTGAGATCAGTAGGGACGTGACCTTTGATGAAGAAGCTGTACTTAAGAAATCAAGAAGATGCCAGCTTGAAGAGGTATATGAAGAGGAACCTGTAAATCCTAGGACGACAGAATCCGTGAGGGAAGTTCCCAGATCTACAAAACCTGTAAGGGAAGTCATAGCTTCCCGTGATGAGGAGACTCTTGAAGATCATGATATAACAGAAGTTCAAGAACCTCCTCAAATGACCTTCTCCCATAAAAGAAAGCCTTCTTGGGAAAGAGAGATTATTCAATATGGAGAGAAGTATGGTGTTCCAGAAGGAACCACAAGACATGTGAAGAGACCAAAGCCCTTCTCCAGTTACACGGATTTGATGTGCAATCTACTTGATGAATAACCCACATGTTTTGAAGAGGCCATCCAGAAGAAGGAATGGGCAGATGCCATGATAGAGGAATACCAATCCATAATAAAGAATGATGTATGGGAAATTGTTCCCAGACCAAAAGGTAAGGATGTGGTATCATCAAAATGGCTCTTCAAGATAAAACATGCTGTTGATGGAAGTATTGAGAAATATAAAGCAAGATTTGTCACTCATGGCTTTTCCCAGAAGGAAGGAATCGACTATGAAGAGACATTCACTCCTGTGGCCAGATACACTTCGATTAGAACCATTATATCTCTTACTGCCAAGATGAAATGGAAGCTACACTAGATGGATGTGAAGACATCTTTTCTGAATGGTGTCATCGAAGAGGAAGTGTATATAGAGAAAACCCAAGGATTTGAGGTTGAAGACAGGAACTCTCATGTCTGTCGATTGAAGAAAGCCTTATACGGATTGAAGCAAGCTCCCAGATCTTGGTATGGCCATATAAACAGTTTCTTGACGAGCTTAGGCTTTACCAAGAGTAAAGCAGATTCAAATCTCTACTTCAAGATCATGGATAATGAACTAGTAATACTATTACTGTATGTGGATGACTTATTTTTAAATGGAGAAGAAAATCTCATCACTGAATGTAAACAGAGACTTTCCGTAGAATTTGAAATGAAATACCTTGGCCTAATGCATTACTTATTAGGTCTTGAGGTATGGCAGAGTCTGGAAAGAATCTTCCTTAACTAGGGGAAGTACATGGTCGAAATCTTAAAGAGATTCGATATGCTAGAATGCAAGTCCATGAATACTCCCATGGAAGCAAAGCTGAAGCTGTTGGTCGATACTTCGTCAGATTTGATAGATGCCACTCTGTACAGACATATTATTGGATCACTGATGTACCTGACGAACACCAGACCAGCCATTTGTTTTGCAGTGAACACCTTGAGTCAGTTTCTGGTAGAGCCCAGATGTGTTCATCTAGTGGCTGCAAAACATGTGATGAGGTACCTTAAAGGTACAGTGGATTGTGGTCTCAGCTATGATGGAGATCATGACTTCACACTGAGTGGATATACTGATGCAGATTGGGCAGGAAGCGTTGCTGACAGAAAAATCACTTTCGGATGTTGTTTCACTTTGGGATCAACTATGATCTCGTGGCAGAGTAGGAAGCAATCTAGTATTGCTCTCAGCACAGCGGAAGCAGAGTACATTGTCGCATGTTCTTCTAGCTGCGAAGCTATATGGCTTCGAAAGTTGCTGACAAGCCTATTTGATTTGGAGATGAGAGAAACTGCGATTCTATGTGACAATCAAAGATGCATTAAAATGATTGAGAATCATGTGTTCCACGACAGGTTGAAGCACATAGAGATCCGCTATCATTTCATCCACGACATGGTATAGAGAGGAGCCTTGAAGCTCCAATACATTAGCACGTATGAACAAGTTGCTGATGTGTTGACTAAGCCTCTATCTCGTGTAAAGTTTGAACACTTTCGAGATAAGGTTGGTATTGTCCGAAAGGACCCTCCCTGAAAGGGTGAGTAGATGTATTCCTTGCTTCTGACCTTGCTGTTAGACATAAAGCAAGATGAGTCATGCTTCTGACCTCGTTGTTAGACGTAAAGCATGACGCCGTGTGATCCTTGCTTCTGACCTTGTTGTTAGACGTAAAGCAAGATGAGTTATGCTTCTGACCTAGTTGTTAGATGTAAAGCATAATGCCGTTGATTCCTTGCTTCTGACCTAGTTGTTAGACGTAAAGCAAGATGATTCCTTTCTTCTGACCTCGTTGTTAGACGTAAAGTGATATGTTCATGTGTTCCTTGCTTCTGACCTCATTGTTAGATGTAAAGCAAGATGAGTCATGCTTCTAACCTAGTTGTTAGACTTAAAGCACGACGCTGTGATTCCTCGCTTCTAACCTAGTTGTTAGACGTAAAGCGAGATGATGATATTACTTGCTTCTGACCTAGTTGTTAGACGTAAAGCAAGATGTGACTGACACTGAGCTACCAGCTCAACCGCTGTGACATTGAGCTAGTGTAGTACTGTGATGAGGTATCATTTTTACTGATACATATTTGATGCAGATGATGATAGAATTCTTTTGAGAATGATGATGCTGCTGATGAAGAAAACTTCCAATGGCTCGTAAATGTGCTAGACAATGTTTCAAGATGATATTGATGATACTATCCTCCAGATGCCACTGATGATGCTGACCTCTCTCGCTTGATGCTGATGAAGAATACCCTTCTTGTTAAGGAGGAGTGTTGAAATAATGTAATTGCGAAGAGCATTCTTATTATTATTTTATTATTGGATTAAATCCCCATTGCGGATTAATCATGTCATTATTATTA
Source organism: Picea engelmannii (assembly GCA_009831015.1). Classification (NCBI taxonomy): domain Eukaryota; kingdom Viridiplantae; phylum Streptophyta; class Pinopsida; order Pinales; family Pinaceae; genus Picea; species Picea engelmannii. Next base: position 516,227 of record ML792982.1, on the reverse strand, counting down.
TTATTATTGTTATTGGATTAATCCCCATTGAGGATTAATCATGTCGATAATTGTATAAGGACCAAATCCCCTTTTGCGGATTGGTCATCAGACAATTACAAAGTGGAGAATAAGAAGTCGGCCCCAACAGTTATTATGGAAGACCCAGAATTAATTAAAGGTGGGTTTACCCACCCAGAGTGAGAGGTCGGCCCTGCCAGTTGTGACCTTTCACATGTGCTAGTCTTGTATAAATAAGAGGCTAGCGCCTCACTTCAAACATACAACTCACTTGCTCATTTCTCTTATGAGGCAAGCTACAATTACTAGAGAGAGGAGAAGAAGAGTGGCGCATCTCTTGGGGAGGACTTTCTGTATTGGTTTAAGTTATCTCTTGAACATTGTATAAGCTATTTATGATAAGGAAGTTTTTGTTGGGTTTTCTTCCCCTAGAGGGTTTCCCAGGATAAATGATGTGTCTCTTGTGAATGTGTATTTCTCAGTGATCTTGTTCTTATTATGCTCTTATCTAATGAAATGCAAAGAAATATAATAATGGCATAAACATTAACAACCACTACTATGGTATTTATAGGAGTTACAAGTCGAGAGGTCGACCAATGGAAGGGTCGACCTCCTCTAAAAATGAACAAATTACATTAAATGCATTTTAACCACCAGTGGCTTCTAGAAACCAAGCGATCCACTCAATGCTCAACATAACAACCCAATCCAAGATGTCAATATCTCAGTAGTTGGAGGCCACGAGCACGAGAAAAACCCATGTCACCGATTTTCCCATCATAGGCCACCAATATAACAACTGCCAACTCACCAATGGTTTTAGTGTAGGATGGAGTGCTAGACACAATGTCGGATGAAGTACCAGATGTAGTGCTAGATGGAGTACCAGATGAGCTATTGGATGGAAAAAGGCCATGCATTTTTCCCCGTGATACATAGATCGCGCTTTAGCTATTTGGAATCATTAAATCATGCTGAATTAAACTTAAAACCATCACAAAACTTCAATTATACGTACCTGGTATAAGTTATGATGATTTGGTATAAGAATCCTTAAAAAAATATTCAAAATAGTAAAATACACATATAATACTGAACAAAAAGGATCTAATCATCATCATTAATTTATCCAAATCACGAGCCCAACATAACCCCCACACCTAAGATTTTGCAGGTCCCACTGCAAAGAAAAATGAATTGCCTCACATGACTAAACTTGCTGAGAAGGATTATCTTTAAAAGCTTCTCCCTCTTTCCCTGAAGATTTTGTCTTGTGCCTCTTATGTTGTTTCAATTGTTCCCTAAGGTTGTGATTGGTTTTGGTCACTTCATCAACCAATCATTGAAGGGAATTCACCTTTGCTTGGAGTACTGCATTGTCATGGTGAAGATGATTGTCCAAAGTCTTCCTCTCTTCCAATTGTTGCAACAACTGATCATTTTCCTGTTGTATCTTTTCAATGGTTGGAGAAAGATCAAATATCTTGGAGGAGGGCTTGGATCCCTTGAAATATGTATAAAGTATATCAGTTTTAGGGTCCGGGGTAGGCATCTATGAGGTACGAGTAACAAAGGGTTTATGAGGAGAAGTAGGTTCAAATTTTGTCGAGTCTTCAATTCTTCTTCAGAGACTTCCCTAAGTATTTTGTGAGGGCTTTCGATATCAGAGGACACTTGGATAGGGTCCGAAGTGGTTGGGGTTTTTTCATAAGGTTTTCCTCTTGTATTTCAGGTATTATTTCGAAAATATCCTCTTTTAAATTGATTAGCTCCTCTCCTATTTGTGGGGACCACAGGGAATTCTTGTTGAATTACATCTTGTAACTTTTTGGGTACAAGATCAATAGTCATTGAAGGCATTGGGGGGTTAGCAATAGGCTTCATGGTATTCTTTCCCGATGAGGTTGCAGGGGTATCAACAAGTTTCTTGGACTTTTGGTCCGGTAAAGGAATAGCTTGAGCAGGAGGGTTTGGAGTCTTTGGAGAATGGGGTTTGGGTGGAGTAACAGTCCCTAGATCAAGTGTCTTCTTGCTAGTCTTGATTGTAATATGAGGGTTTGAAAATTGGTAAATGAATTCATCCCACGTTTTCCCCTGGTTTTCCAACTCGGTTAAGACAAGTAGTTTGATAAGGCCATGGTGAAATAGGTTTTTATGGGGATTGGTTACATTCTTCCTTACTTGGGAAGACATCTTCTCGAGACTATTTAAGAAGTAAAAGGGAAAATTCAATGGATTATTGAACTGAAAGTGAGATAATAATCTAAAGTGACAGGATTTAAAGATGGAATATATACCTTCATAAGTGATCAATCTGGTGATGCATATGAGAGGGTTAATTAGATCCCCTTTAATCCAGTCCTTAGAGTATCCCTTAGTTCTAGAGAAATTCTAAAATTCAAGCTTGAAAACCCTGTTATAGCTCGATCGTGGAAACTGGTGGTGTTTAAATTACTATTTATCCCCAACTCTTGGAAGCTTTGTGGCTAAGGCAATGGATTCCTTAGAGACCACGAATGTGAGAGACCCCACGCATGCCATATTTCCATCAAAACTGAGGTTGAATTGCATAGAGACACTGTCATCGTGGCCTTGTAAATGAGCCAAGAATGACCCCCAGCCTACGCGAAGGAACACTTCTCTGCACTGTGCGAACTCGGGGATGGTAAAGAGGTCAACATAGGAGGATGGATCATACCGTTTGGGCATGATGACAGTGTGGAGAAATGGACAAAGGGTGAAATTTGACAGAGGATGGGTGCAATTAGGCAGAGGCCGAGCGCAATTAGACAGAGGTTGAGTGCAATCAGACAGAGGCTGAGTGCAATGAGTAGAGGTTGAGAAGAAGTCTCAAATGGGATAACCAATTGAGAGATCCCTTCATTTTTTAGTGTGCCCAGGGTGGAAACGGTTGCATTCATCAATGAATTCACACACACGAGTTTCCATGTGTGAGCATGAGTGTGCTGATTTCGAATTTGAAGCCATGTTTTGGGAGGAAATCGTAATGATGGAGAGGTTAGATCAATGTCCAAGTCTTTGACTTGGACATTTGCTCATAAAAATGTCTAAGGATTGCATCATTTAATCTTAATTTCCATGAACTAATTCAAATAAATGCAATTGATTCTTGGTTACCTGAAATTGTGGACAATTACTGATGTATACTTCTCATTTAAACTTTCATATGGCACGTCGTCTGACACCTCATATGGTATTTGAAATGACACCTCATATGACACTCCATATGGCACTCCATATGGTACCTCTGTGCGAAATGCAATTTTAATCCTCATGTAATGGATGTTTTATCCACAACCTGCAGTCTTAGAATGATTTTGACAGTCACAGTGAATAGGAGAAGAGGCAGAGTATTCCATTATTATTTGTTTTTCCATCGTGCTCACTCAATCCATTCCTTTATCTCACATAAGGCATGTAATCTTAACTTTGTAATGAACAGTCTGTAATGAAAATAAACTAGTTAAGTGGTCTGTTAAGGAAATGTACAATAGTTTATAACACACAGGGAATTAACATTTCAAAGTCAAATAACTGTTGATATAATAGCCTGTATTATGAAAAAAATACACATAATTTTTTTTTTACAATGATTTTACTTCTTCTAGATAATATTATCATTTGTCAACTCATGAAGCCTCCTGCCCCCCACACCTAAGTATTGTGACACCTCACAATAAAAAATATAGATTTACAGATAAACCAGTCAATTCTCCCAATAGCCGAAGATTTACAGATTGTTAAGTGTAGAGATAAATTTCACAGATCGGTCTGACAAGACGGTTAGAATATGGCCCCACCTATAGGATAAGAGATCCTATATACAGATAAGAAGAGGTAGGTGAGAGAGTTTCAAGATAGTCTCAAAGTTAGTTCCCAATGGAAAATTTATGGAGTTCATTAACCTTGGCTTGACCATACATACTTCGTGTCAGCTTTGTCTACAAGTAATGCCGTACATTGGGACAATTTTAAGATTTAGGAATTTATTATTATTTTTTGTCAGATTACCATCCTTGCTAGGTAGAATGCCCCACTGCCAACATGCCTATTCAGTACTCTGGCGGGTTTACCTAGTCATATCACAAGCCGGTACCTGCTGGCAGTAGACCTGTTCAGTATCTCGATGGGTTATCCTCTTACACCCTCAGAGACTGGCCTTCCATATTTTAATATTTTTAATATAAGATTGCTTTGTGAAAGAAGATGGGGGAACAACTCTGAAAACAACTTTTTCTTTCTTTTAATTGGGATGGTATTTAAGTTAGAGGATGAATTTCCGTTATATATTCCTTAGTGATTGTCCTGATGTATGGGGTATTTAAGAAGACATAGCCTATATAAAGATATGATATAATCAAGAATTTTTAGTGTGTAGTGGATGATACCATTGGGAAAGACTAGAAAGGTATCTTTTAGGCTCAACTCACCTTTTTTTTTTTAAGTTATTGTGATTTTTCCATGACTAACCGCTAATTAGACCTCCTTTTTACTCTTTAATAAAGATACTTTACTCACTTACTCAGGTTCTTGGGGACACTATACGAGAGACCTCTAATATTGATGGTTACAATATCATTTCCTTATATAATGATGAAGGTTTAAGAGCAACTGCTATTTAAGATGCCTTGAGAAAAAGAAGATGAAAGTCTTTGCAAAAATATGGCTAATTACAACAAGTCATTATTCATTTGATGCTTAGCAGAAAACAAGGTTCAAGTATAGCAATATTTTGAAGAAAAATTCTTCTTTTATATTTCCTTGAAACTGTCTACTCCTGGTGAAATAAATACCTACAAAAATATCTAGAATTGTTTATCAATAAAATTCAAAATTATTTACATATATACAGTTGAAAATTCAGAAAACATTCAAGAGCAAGGGGGGACTTCCCCATCTATTAAGGCCAATACCTTGTTAGTTGACATGACCTATAGAAAATACTCTTTGGAAATGGGCCTGTGATAAAGTTTGATTCGGTGTCCATTTACTACAAAGGATACTTGTCCATCGTCAATTGTTTTGATTTTCACAACCCCATTGTCATACATGGTGACTAACTCATAAGGACCCAACCACCGAGTGGTGAGTTTTCCTTTGAAGGTTTTAAATCAGGAGTCAAACAACAAATCCCAATCACCTAGTTGGAAGCGTTTCTTCTTAATAAACTTGTCATGCCACTTTCTCCTCTGGTTTTGGACTAATATTGTTCGTTGGATAACATCTTGCCTGATCTCATCCAACTCATTTAATTGTAGGGACCGTTGTTTCTAACCCTCATCTAAGTTTAATCCCAATTCTGCGGCAATACATAAGGTCCTTACTTGAAATTCTATTGGTAGAAGTACTTGTTTCCCGTACATTATATCATAAGGGGTATGCCCGATGGTGTTTCTCCAGGTGGTTCGATATGCCCACAAAGCCTCTAGAAGCCTATCAGCCCAATCCCAATGATGTAATTGAATCATGTTGGTTAAGATAGCTTCCAAAACTTTGTTTGTAGACTCTACTTGACTATTAGGTTGTGGGTGGTATGGAGAATATTTACAGTGTTTAATCCCATATTTCTCTTTTAGTTCTCTCATCATCTTGGAAGTGAATTGAGTGCCTTGGTATGTAAGAATTTCATGAGGAACACTGAAGTGGGTAAATATGTCTTCATAGATAAATTTGGCAACAGATTTTTATGTAGCCCTAAATAGGGCTTTTTCCTCTACCCACTTGGTGACATAATCTGTACAAACCAAAATATATTTTTTCTTACGAGACATGGGTGAAAATGGTCCTACAAAGTCAAGGGCCCATTTTTTGAAAGGTTCTATCATAACTTGGGAATGAAAGGGCATTTCGTCAGCCGACGTGGGTCTTCCTATCCTTTGACATCTGTCACAACTCCTCACATACTTGGAAACATCCTTGAAAATTCTAGGCCAATAGTAACCTGAATGTGATACCTTATATGTTGTACATTTTTCATAAAAATGGCCACCACATTGTCCATCATGACAACTTCATAGGATTTATGGTATCTCATCCTCTCGGAAACATCTACGAATAATCAAATCTGGACCTGTACAAAAAAGGTCATGACCAATCCAAGAGTAATTGGCACTTTGTGTAATAATTCTACGCTTTTCATGAGGTGACAAATGATATGGTAACTTCCTAATAGCCAAATAGTTTGCCATATCTGCAAACCATGGGGTATTTACGAAAAGGGAAAAAACGTGCTCGTCTAGGAAACTAACATCTACAGGAATATCATCATTCTCATTTTTTTATTCGTGAAATAAAATCATCCACCAAATTCTCCTTTCTAGGTCAGTCAAGAACGATGATGTTAAACTCTTGCAATAGCAGGAGCCACCTAGTCACTCGACCATTAGTTATGGGTTTATTCATGAGAAATATAATGGCAGAATGATATGTATGTACAAATAATTCGTAACCTGTGATGTAGTGATGAAAATTATTGATAGCATGAACTACTGCCAAAAATTGCTTCTCGGTAAATGTGTAGTTTATCTCGGCAGGGGACAAGTTCTTGCTCGAAAAATAAATGGCATAGGACTATTGGTTCTCTTTCTTCCCTAATACCCCTCCTATTGCGGTGTCAGAGGCATCAATGGATATGTGAAATGGGAGAGCCCAATTGGGCCCGCTAAGAACTGGTGCCACAAATAGCTTAGCTTTTAGGATTTCAAAGGCAGTTTGACACTACTCAGTCCAAAGAAAATCAACATCCTTTATTAACAATCCAAACATGGGTGCAACAATCTTTGTGAAATTTTCAATAAACCATTGGTAGTATCTAGTATGTCCAAGAAAGATTCTCACTTCTTTCTGAGTCTTGGGGGGTGGAAGTTTGATGTTGACCTCAATCTTTGTAGGATCGACCTTAATCCCTTCAGATGAAACTTGATGTCCTAGAACCACTCCTTCAGTCAACAACATTTTACATTTTTCATGATTTAAAGATAGGTTCATTTCTTGGCATCTGATAAGGAGTTTTTCTGAGTTATCTAAGGCTTCTTGGTAACTATTTTCATATACTATGAATTCATCCATGTATACCTCCACACAATCATGAATAAGATCAAGAAATATCCCTAGTACTGCTCATTGAAATGTGGTCGGAGCATTACACAATCCAAATGGAAAGACCATATAGGCATAGGTGCCCCAAGGACATGTAAAGGTAGTCTTGTCCAGATCCTCAGGTGCTATGAGAATTTGATTGTACCCACTATATCCGTCTAAAAAGGAGAAATATTTATTCCCAGACAGGGTATCCAAAACTTGGTCAATGAAAGGAAGAGGAAAGTAGTCCTTTAGAGTGGCTTTGTTGAGTTCCCAGAAATCAACACAAATTCTCCATTTCCCAGTCACTTTCTTTGGAACTACTACAAGCGGGGACACCCACTTACTGTCGGAGATGGGATAAATAAATACGACATTTAATAACTTTTGGATTTCCTCTTTTACTATATCTTTGAGTGTTGGGTTCATCCTTCTCTGGGGTTTCCTAATAGGTGTTACTTCCCCTTGGGTATATATGTGATGGATACATGTGTTAGGGTGTATACCCTTCATGTCAGTGTATTCACAGGTGAATGCCCCTGATTTCTTTTTAAGGACACTTACTAACTGCTTTTGCTGGTCTGCATCTAGCCCATAGTTTATATGTAGAAATTTTCCTGGACTAATCTCGTAGGGCATGGTATAAGATGTAGAAGACTCGTCTATATCGAAGAAAAAATGGATGGGTCTAATTGTTCCTGAAATTATTTCCCGAACATGTACTCAAATTGGGGAAAAGATTGTGGAAAATCAACACACGTGATAGCAAAAATAAACTAGTTTAGCACATTTCCATTGTGTGCTCCTAAAGTGCTCGGGCATGGTCACTTGGTAACACAGGTTATTCCTAGTCCTCATTCTCGTATGGACATTCAAGCCACCATATATTCTCCATGATAGGTTGGGTTGGAGGGTATATGGTGAGCTTCTGGATAGAAAGTCTATTTGAGATGGTCATTTCTCCATCTCTATAGCCAATAAATGCATTGGATGTGGCTAACCAAGGTCTTCCAAAAATAACGGGATGGCCTTTGGTGGGATCCTTTGAGTGGATGACAAGTAATTCTACTAGGTACTCCCATGAAGCTAAAATAACTATGATATCTTCCAAAATTCCTTCAGGTATAACCCTCGTCTTATCTGCTAATTCCAAAATGGTTGGGGTAGCTCTAAGAAGAGGTTTTAACTATAATTCCTCCAAGTTAGTAATGGTCATAACATTGATGGATGCTCCTAGGTCTATGATATTGTTTCCAATGGAAACCTCATTAATGGTTATGGTCAATACGGGGTTTCCTGGGTTCCCATATTTTGCTACCTTAGTCTGCTCAGAAATTTCTCTTATCAAATGTTCTGTTGGAGGATCCTTCTGCTTCCTAATTGGCTTCTTAATACAACATTCTTTGACTACTTTACCGTATATTGGAATATCCTTAATGGCTTGTAGCAAGGGAATCTTGAAACAAATATTCTTCAATTCATTCAAGATGTCAAATTCTGGTCGGGTGGTCGATTTTTCGATTACTAATATTGCTGGATAAGGAGGGGCCTTCATAATTTGTGAAGGTTCATTTTGGGGAAGTTTGGGTTTTTGGTCCTTAGGAATAATAACATCTTCCCACCTAGTGTCATCCATGCGTTGTTTGGGGTTTTCCTCCTCTTCTTCTTCCTGGATGACTACTGAAGGTCTCTACCTGCCCATAACTTTTCCTAAACTTAGTTGAATCTCTTGCAATGGAACAGAAGAAATAACATATGTTGGGAAGACCTACATCTCAACATTGTGAAGAGGTTGAGTGGGATTATTATTGGCATTGGGCACTGGTTGTGCCGGTAATAATTTCGGTCTTGGGGAGCTTGTATTCTGATATTGTTGCAGTTTTTATTGTGGAATAGTAGGTAAAGGTGGTGGAACAAAACCTGGCAGAAGCTGTGAAATGTTTGGTGGAAATTGAGGGTAAGGATGGTTGGGCATAGAGACAGGTGGATCTTGAGGGTTCCCTTGGTTATGTCCTCCTCTCCATCCTTGAAGCCAAGGATGTTGGTACTATGTAGACTAATTTTTCCAACTTGGTGAGTTCCATTGTTGTGGTTGTTGATAATAGGGTGGAACTTGAGGTTGTGGATCTGGGTATGTAGGCTGGTTCCTAGGCTGCCATGGCCTCCTAAGTTCATAAGAGGACTCCCCAGGATCCCCACTCCTATAGATGGATAACAAACTGATAAATGATGTATATTTTTCAGTTGAGTGGTCCTCTGTGTAGTATCCACAAACTGAAATGTTAACCAATGGGCATTCCCTTGAGGAATGCTTCCTCCTGCATCTTGGGCAATATATGCTCATTGTTGCATTTTCCTCCTCCTGTTTCTTTTTAATTTTTAGGGTGTCCAAATGGGAACCTATTGTGCTTAAGATATTTGTTTTGAAATTCTCTAAAAGTTTCCCTATATCTAATCTCATGATACCACTTGAACTAACTCGTTTTAAGTTTCTACTGTAAGTATCCCAAACATTCTTCCCTGTTTTAACTCTGCTCCTTGAGTAATTCTTACACATTTCACAGATTTTGGCAAATGGTTTATGGGAGATGTCACCTGTTGCCATTCGGTTAAGTATCTCTAGGTATTCCTTTGAAATTCCCTTAAGGAAAAGAGCTCTCACTGCATCATCTGGGAGGTCATGATATTTTGATTTCTGGGAGATATAAACAAACCATTCCATATAATCCTTGTGATTCTCGTCTTGTAACTGTTGGAATTTGAAAATATCGTTATGAGACTCCTTGGTCTTGCAGTAGTCTTGGTAATTTTTAAGAAAGATATCTTTCATGGCTTCCCAAGACCTAATATTAGATTCTCCCAACCCCATGAACCATCTTAGTGTAGAGTCCTTGAGGGTGGCAGGAAAGAGTTTTAGTTTATGGGCATCTTGTAAGTAGTTGTAGCTCTTACACAAGATGTCGAAATCAAATAGGAAGGTATCCGGATATTCACTTCTTTTATTGTAAAAGGTGGGTAGTGCTGAGAGGGGAATATTTTTCATATTGACATTTGGGGTGGTGTCCAAAATTGGAAACCCGAAGGTAATTTCGGTTTGGTTTCTAGCTTCTTCTTCCTCCCCGTGTCTTACATTGTTATGATCCTCCTGATCATCTATACTGGTTTGGTTTCCAAAAAGAGAGTACCTAGGTGGTTTTATCCTTAAAGAGAACAAAGTCTCCCAAGGTTTTTGTCTAAGAAACGTATTCCTCTGATGGGATGGTCTTCCTACTGCTTGGATATCTGGGACTCTACTCGATCCAGTTGAGATTATTGGTGCCAAAGTTTCTGTGTCAATTTGAGAGACAATTATATTGGCTGAACTACCAAACAAGGTGTTCACTTGTTCAGGGTCTATGATGTCTTTAAAGTTAGGATCTCTTGATGGTGGTAAGAAAACAAAGGTTGTATTGTTTGGTTTTGCAGAAGGCTCGAGTGTTCTTGCCTCTTGTTCCACTATTACTGATGCTTCAATTTTTTGTTCTATGGTGCTCCCTGTCTTAGTCTCTTGAGAGACTACTTTAGCTCTTTGGGTTTAGCTAGCTCCTGTTTTTCGGTATCGGTCTATGGGATTTATGAGTGGAATGTTCCTTCACCCGAAAAGGTCAGAAGGAACCTTGGTTGAAAGGTTTTATTTAGATTTAATGTATCTATCTTTTGGCTCCCTAGGTTTGTTCATGAAAGAAAACAATAAAAAGAAAAACTACCATTGGGTTTGGGGGAACCTGCTATAATAGATGCACAAGTTCTTACCTCTCGTCTTAAAGTTCCCCCGCCACCAAACTAATCCTAAGGTTTAGAAATGATCTATCTCCTAATTATTTACTACCTTGAGACAACTCCCCGGCATCGATGCCAAAAATGATGGGTGTTCTATATGCACTAAAAAACCCTCAATTAAATTGTTAGCCCGGGGTAAGTAAATTTAGAGTTGTAGCACTATATGTGCCAAGGAAGAAAGGATGGAGGTAATATAGTTAACTAAGGAAATGGTATATCTAAGGATAATCTACTTAAGAAAAGACTATAAATGATCAAACCTTATCAAGGAACTTAAACTATTTACACTAAGTAACTTTTGAACAATGGATTGATGGATTTTCCTAAGAAAGCAAATGAAAACCCTAAAATGAACAAGTCAACTTAATCAATCTAATGAGAAAAATCAAACTATCTATTTAATCTAGTCAACTTAATGAACAACAACAATAACACACTAATCTAATCGATCTAATCAAAATCAATGAGCAACAACAAGTAAACAAATAAGCAATCAAATAACCTAAACTATGAAAACTTATGCAACAAGTAAACTAAATAAAAACTACTTAACAAGTAACTAATCAAACTATTAAGCAAGTGAACTCTATTCTTAAGCTAAAAATTACTACTAATCTACAAAATGAAATCTTAACCTATTGAATTAAAAACATCATGACAATATTCAAACATTAATCAACAACTACTCTTTAAACTACAAGAAAACTTCAAATATAATGTTGATGATTATGTCTTCGGTGTCTTATGACATCGCGATGGCATTTAACAATTAGTGATAAGTCAAGAGGGATAAATTCAATATTAACTTCTATATCAAAGTGAAAGGTATGAATCAAGTAATCTAACGAGAACTTGGCCATTATAGAAGAAATATCAACTACCTTGAAAATCCATGTTATCCTTCAATTTATGCATTAACCATCAACAACAGGAAAACACTATTCTATTTAATTCAAATGCATTCTTATGCTAATGTAAGAAAATTCACACTTTTAGAGATTTATAACTAAAAACTAAACTCAAAATCGAACTTCGAATTATAATTGCAATTTAATTCTAGAATGGAAATTGCTTGAAATAAACTAAACTAACCCTACTATTAACAATTCAAATTGGAAATTAAAATACTCATAAAAACAGAATTTAAATTCTACTTCTATCTTCGCATATGACAGATAAATTAATAACTAAACTAAATAAGCAACTAGATAAGAAAGAGAGGCATTAAAATCGAAGCTAACAATTATCCATCCATCGAAACCTTGCCAAAGAAACTATTAACTCAATACTCTGTTTTAACTTTTAACTGTTCTATTTCAACTTGCAGAAATTCTAACTATCATTTGATCATACAACAAGGTTAGTGGCTAAGATTGCAAGCTATTTCCTATTAATTAAAAAGACACAACATATTAACTATCCTTCATAAGCAACCTGCAAAAAGGAAATTGAACAATTAAGCTATGAACAACAATTACATAGCAAGTAAAAATGATAAAAACACATATACAGGAAAATGAAAGAAATGGCAATTGCACAAGCTAACTAGCTAAATATTCACCCAGACCACTGGTGGCCCCCCAACAAGTCATGGCTACTCCTCAACAATGAATCATGAGCTCGAGCAACACGATTTTGTCATTTGAATTAAAAACACAGTCTTACACGAATTTATGAAAATGTCTTTGAATTACACAGTAAAAACAATGCTAGCTTCATAATTGTAAACTTTACTTTTGTCTGACCACTACGGTGGTATTTATAGGAGTTACAAGTTGAGAGGTCGACCACTGGAAAGGTCGACCTCCTCTAAAAACAACAAATTACATTAAATGCGTTTTAACCGCTGGTGGCTTCTAGAAACCAAGCGAGCCACTCAACGCTCAACATAAAAACCCAATCCAAGATGTCAAGAGATCAGTAGTTGGAGTCCACAAGCACGAGAAAAACCCATGTTGTTGATTTTCCCATCCCAGGCCGCCGATATAACGACTGCCAACTCGCCCATGGTTTTAGTGCAGGATGGAGTGTCGGACGCAGTGCTTGATGGAGTATTGGATGCAGTGTCATATGGAGTACCAGATGAGTTGTTGGATGGAAAATGGCCATGCGATTTTGCCTTATGTCACATAGATCATGCGTTAGCTCTTTGGAATCATTAAATCATGTTGAATTAAACTTAAAACCATCACAAAACTTCAATTATACGTACCTGGTATAAGTTATGATGATTTGATATAAGAATCCTTCAAAACTTCTTCAAAATATTAAAATACACATATAATACCAAACACAAAGGATCTAATCATCATCATTAATTTATCCAAATCATGAGCCCAACAAGGAATAAACAAAAGAAATTGAGGATGAGTAAAGGAGACAATAATAAGAGGATGAGAAAAAAAGAAAAATTGAGGAGGAGTTGAGAAGAAAAAAGTAGGAGGAGATAAGAAAATACAGGAAGAAGAAAAAACTTAATTGGAAGAAGAAATGAAAAGGAAATCATATAAAGTAGAATAAAAGAAAAAGGAATTGCAATATTCTTAGGAAAGAGAGATATTAGAAACTAGGATAAAGAGAAGGGAATAATAAGAAAAAATCAAACAAGAATAGGAATTGAGAAAGATTGATGAGGAATAAAGACTCCTAGTTTAGGAACAAAAGAACAAAGCTTGCAAGCTGTGGATAAAAAGAAAAAGGGGGAGGAAGAGAGGATTCAACAAGAAGAATATCATGTATAAATGGAAATGGGTGGAGTAGTAGATGATACAAAACAATAGGTAGAGAATATTCCTACACAACAAAAAACATAGTAGACACCCCCACCTTTGAGTAATGTCATAGATTTTGCAAAGGAGGATGATGGTACTTCAAAAACCATGGAAAAGGGTAAAGAACTAGTGATAGAATAGATTCACACTCTAGGGATTCTAGAATTTGTTTTCCAATGGGAAGACCAACCAATTCCAAAACCCCTATAAGAACTTGCATATATCAAGTCCATAACCTATAATTGTCGCAAGCAAACTATTGTTAAGAGAACCCAAAAGAGAAAGAGAGTGGTTGTAGATACCTCTATTTTGTGCACAAGTGAAGAGTCTATGTTAGACACCATGAAGGATAATATCAATGAACTATTGTCTAATGGGATATCCATATCACATACCACCATTGATAAGGCCAAAGATGGATAAGATGAAATCAAAATCCTTGGAAAGAAAATTGCTATTTTGGAAAACTAGGTAAAATGCTGCAATGGAGCACATGATGCAGTAGGTAGTTTCATAGAGGAATTCCTAGAAGAGGAAAAAATTAATGGCAACTTCAAAAAATATTTCATCGATAAAGAATTTGAATTACAAGGATTAAGTATTCATTTATCCATTTTCTACAAGGAGAATCTTATCTAGAAGGAAAAGATAAGGCACAAGACCATATATATTTTATCAAACAAATTTAGAAGAGACAGGTTCATGAGGATCACATAATCATAATTTTAGACAAGGAAGAGTTGGTTAGGATTGAGCAAGTGATCAATTACTAGGGAAAATTTGTCAATGGATCGCAGAAACTAATAGAAGATGAATGGATGGCTTGTATCAAGATTTGGGACTTGATTGAGGATAGTGACTAAACAAAGTAGGTTTCTTAGCTTTGGTATTCTAGAGGGGTTTCAATTAATCAATGAGGTAATGGATCAGTTCAAGGAGATTGTAGCGAAGCAAGAAGTAGAATTCAAGAGAATGTCCTTTTTCGAACGTGAACACCTATAGAGATCTTTTATAAATGAAGTGATATTAATGACTTGACTGGAGTCTGGTTTTCCCAAAATAGAGTACATCAAACAATTTGAGTGGGAAATTCTAATGTTGAGTTCACCTAAAGAGAAACACATGTTCAATCACTAGAATATGTGTGATGAGTTATTTGACCAATGGGGAAAGTATGATGAGGAGCATCCTAAAGCGACAACTCCCGATTCGAATGATATGTAATAGATGAGAGACTTGCATACTTTTTGCAGGGATGTTTTTATTTTATTCTATTATTAGATGAATTTTGACTTATAAATATGTAAGTCAACCTCTTAGAAAGGGATTTTGGGATCTCAGGTGATCATATGAATTGTATTGAGAATTATTTCAAAATTAATTTAGAAGCTCTCTTTTGGAGGCCAAGGACATTTCACTGAAGATTTGGCTGTGGAATGTTTATAGCTCATGGAGTATTTTGTTGTTGGGTGATGTCTCACATGTGTAGTAAGATCTCCAATTCTATGGAGTTATATTGTGTGATTTGGTGAATACTTGTTCCATTATTTTCAACAAATAATTTAGATATTCTTTGTTAATTTGTTTTCTTACTTTTCAAAATATATGTTTTTCATTTAATACACCAACAAATGTAGAATTAATTATGTAGTCAACTATGGATAAAATGGGAAATTTTTGCGTAGCTACATTGTGGGAAAAAACTCACTCGATGATTCATGGTGGTGTTGGTTAAGGTTCAATCCTAGCTACATGCAAAGGTAACCTCGACCCTTCTCATTGATAGGATTGGCATGGATGACACATCTTCCTATATTTTGTGCTTTAGATCTATTGATGTTGTGGAAGATCTTGCTGCTAGTGGTGCTTCTCTCAACATTTATGGATCAATGGTGGTGTCTTCCTATGTGATATCCACAACCTCTTTCCTCAACGACTCCACTTCAAATTTGAATGTAGCCCCTATGAATTATGGGAACCTACTACCCTCGTCGCTCCTTTAGAAATATGGGTAAGGCCTCTTTCATAGATGTTGTACATACTTCTTCTAATTATTTTCTGGTTCATGAGGATTGAACTATCTCTATTCTTCTTGTCAAATATGTTGTATCTAAAGAATATATATACAATTCAACTACACTGATATTCCATTTCAATATTTTGTGGACATTTCTAGTCAACCTGCACAAATGGATTCATGACTTATGGAAACCTAATATTAAAGAAGAATATTTTGTTTTCCCATGTGCAAGGGGTTTTTTATTTTGATGTTTGATCTTAATGATGATATATATTTGATATTAAAGTCATGTCCCTGGTTTTGGGGAAAATATAGTTTATGCATGAAACCTTCTACTCCTTCCCTTGATCCATTGATAGATACCTTTCCCTCGGTTTCGATCTAGGAAAGACTTCCAAATTTTCTTTTGCATCTTTGAGGTTTACCCTCTCTCCAAGCCATTGGAAATTGCCTTGGAAAATTCCACTACCGAATTCCCAAATATGTGTGGAAATGGAATTTAGTGAAGGGTTTTTGGAAGAAGTAAATATGACAGTGAAAACTTGGATTATCAAAAAATGGATTATGAAAATGTATCTTTTCAATGTAGAGTTCGTTTTCAAATAGGAAATATGGAAACTCATTGCTTAAAAAATCCAAGGCAAGCTGGGAAACACCAACGTAAGACAATTTGGTGGGTTGGTTCCAAGGAAGAACATAAAATGATTTGAAATGTTGAGAAAAATTCCCTAGACCTACCCATGGATGAGCCCAAATCAAAACTACTAGAAGAAGTCAGGGATGTCCCTTCTAATAAGAAAATATGTGGAACCACATGATTCAGTGAAACATGAAATTGTTATTCCGCTAGATATGGACTAAGAATATTCAAAAGAGAATGATGTGGTGTCATAGGATTTGGTCAAGAAGGAATTTTTTATTCCCCTACATATGGCCTAGAAAGTGAGCTCGACAGACTAGGTGGAAGAGGTGGATACTCTAGAAAAACCAAAATATCCAAATCAAGGCAAGAATATATTGGAGGGAGTGACACTGAATTTATAAAAAAGAAAGGAATTTTTGACTAGAAGTAAAGAATAAAAAACCTTCTTCAGTAGCACAGTCAGTGGTGACAAGAATCTAAACTCATAATCCAATCTAGACATGTAATGTTTTTGTATTTTGTTATGTAAGTAATTTTTCAAAATTTTCTCACTCCATGAAGCTTTTGATGTGTTGTAAGATTCTTTTTGTAACTTTAGATAAATTCCCAATCTTGTTGAAAAATATATCAATACAAACTATGTAATATGTTGCTTGCTTCGGCACAACTGTTACGAGGAAAATCTCTCTATGGCTAGGGTAAACCACAATAGACAGATGTGACTGCAGAAATCAACTCTATCCCAACGACATGCTATATAAACCAATGTGCATGGGAGATAATAAAGGGACCTACCACATCTAGATGTTTGAATATGTCCACCGTTGAGCACTTTGACCCAAAGCTTTATACCTACAACAAGTTCTCAACAATCAAGCGAAGCAAGCATATAGTGATAATATAAAAGGTTAACACATTAGATAACATAATCCATTAATATACAAAACAAACATGCCCATGGATAATAAGTCATATATTTTCAAGATATCAATTGGATGGGAAGAGAGTATTTCTATTAATAAATGATAAAAAAAAGTGAAAATATTACAGACTTCCGCGTTGACACATTTCAGAACCGAGAAACCAAGTTCCTTCCAGCTGGGTCTCCACCACTCCAATCCTCCACCAAAGGAAATCTCATAGAAGGGAGACAATGACGTTCTCCATCAATAAGGGAAGAGCTTGGGGGTTGAACACTATGTTCAGACTTAAAAGACAAAGGGATGCAGACTCAATATGTAGTAATAATTTCTCCAGAGTAATTTTTCTCTCAAAGTTGAATTCTCTCTCCTTTTCCATATCTTGGAATTGGGCTCTTTATAGCCTTCAAAATGAAACTGAAGGGATGAGTCAGAACATTTCCAGTATATGAAAGGCCAAGGATCATATATCTCCTGTCATGACATGGAAACCAGACATTTAATTTTGATTTTCTGGCACAAATCCCAATGTACATGGGATGTAGTGGAGCAGCCTGCGTATACGCTTGTCGTATAGGGTGCAAGATGCGTACAAGTGGAAAAATTTGTATTTTTGTCTCTGTATTTATCAATCGGGGAAAGTGAGTCTACATAGGGAAATGGAATAAGACCCTCTTTGCAAGATTTCTTAGGGTGAGGAAAATCTTGCTCTAACAGATGTCCCCTAATGTGTGAGGTCAGAGGAATATCTGTGATGGCTGAAATACATTATAAATAACCCAAAAGTGGAGTGGTAGGGGACTAGTTGGATGAACTCAGTTGCACATTACATTTTGTACTGACTTTTCATACATGGCTACTAAAAATTACACTGCAGATCCATGTGGAAAATATACCAAACAAGTGTCTGTGGCCATGACCAGGAAAATACAAATGTGGTTACATGCCAAAAGTTGTCATAGTCACGAACAAGGCCCAGTAGAACCAGTCTAAAAAAACCAAGCTGAGGATATATGTATACCATGGAGTACAATTTGATCTCCCATGATCACTGAAGTCATATAGGTATTGGTCCAATGAAAAGGAAGAACAACTCAGGAAAGCTGCGGCCACATAGTGATGTCTTCAAGTCTTCTACACAATCCGCCAAAGGTGCAAGTCTACATTTTGTGAATAAAGGAGTTGAGGTCGAACACAATGAGACATCCTTTGATTACCGCTCATTGAGTTATACTGTTAACAAACACGAGACAACCTACCAATAATGAAAGTAGGTATGAAGGCACCGAGTACATTCTTACAAGTGTGAATAAAGGAGCTGGTTTCAAACACCTGATGAATCCATTGATTAGGATACATTGATGTATTGCCAACCGTCGATGGTGAGAGAGCCTGCCACTAATGACTGCAATCCTCAAGGTACTCATAATACTCTAGGTCCCGTTTCCAGAATAGATGGGTTGAAGTCGATGGAAAGAGATTCGCTGAAGGGAGAGCATTAAGGCATCTCTCATCAGTCAACACGAGGTACAAAGTAGGAGCTTCATGATTTGGTGGAAATCATATGAAGAACATGTTCATGAACCAATGACCTTGTGCATCTTTCGCGTGTGCCAAGCACAAGAAATACATGAAAAAGACCCTCTGAATAGCAACCAATGATGAAAAACTATTGACAAAGGCGAGGAAACCACCAATAAGGCTAATGGTATCCAAGACATTGCACGAATCATAATGTGTGAATAGATGTCTTGTCATCGAACATAAGGGAAACCACCCAGTCAATGACCAATGATGAAATGTCGACTACTAGGTTCAAGGTTACCTACGAATGATGAAAGTAGGGCCAGGGTGCATGATAGGAATACAATATCATGTGATTCTGAGACAAACTGAGGGTATGGCCGACATGCAAAGTCAAGAGTTGTGAGGAGTGGCCAACACAGGTTGATAGAATTCCTTTGAACAAGAGCATGAGACATATGGAGGACTTCGACATCATAGAACTGATGATGAAACCATAAGATGTAGGAGGCATCGATGAAATTCTCTATAGGGACTGGAAGAGTAACCAATCGGTAAAGAAGACTCTGTAACGAGCTCAGCTTCCTAAGGCCATGCTAATCCCAAAATTATGATGATGAATGGACTCAAATAACTTTGTGCTCTGTTCAAAGGTGACACGACTACTGCCGATATAAGATAATACTCCCTTCTCACCCATCTTTTTTTGTTTTTTCATAGACAAACTAGTTCCAGTAGTGGAACATACCTAGTTCAATGTAGGGAAGTGCATGCGGGAGATGAAAAATTGGGGGAATGTTCCCTCCTAGGTATAGGGTGTCAAATTGTGAAGGATATAAACAAGGCTTTGCTTGGTTTAGGATGAAAAATTGTTGAGGAAAATGGTTTATAACTCAAAGAGAGAACTGGATATAGGCGCAATACTGCAAGCAAGGGAATGAGATGCAATCACAACTTGATGCCGAAAAATGTCCCTTTTTATGTATTTTAGTATACTTAGTGTGAAAAAGGGGTCTATTCGAAACCAATTTATGAGTGTTAAAAAGACGAGTTCACTTGATGATCTTTTCATTTTTGATAACGAGTCATAAAATATCTTTACTAAGTCTCATGACCTTTCAAGTCCAATTTAACGAGTGAAAGTGACAAATCACTCGACAATCTTTTTGTGTTTTTAGACGAGTCGAAAAAGAGATTAAATTAAACTCGTTTGGGAGAGTCTAGGTGGCAAGTCACGGGGGAGGCCAAGACTCCCGTGACAGACTTATGCAAAATGCTAGTATCTTACGAATAGCCGACATAATCTTGGGAAGACCCAAAGATTTCCAATTCGAGGAGAATAAAGCAGTAACAGAGTATATAGTCTCCGTGATAGATTGAATAATATCTCTTATAGGAAAAGACATAGGCGGGGGAATTGGATACCCCACAAGACCGTTCCAATCAAAGGTGATCTCCTCAAAAACCGAAGGGAGAAGACTCGGGGAAAGTAGGGCTCTCTCTCATTCATAAGGTGCAAGATCATGGATGTTGACGACATGGTTGAAGGATGCATCACCCTCCGCAAAGAGATTAGGATTGACCAAATATTTCACTGGTACGACCACTTCTTCAATTCTAGGTTGAAGAGGATGTAGGATAATAGGGATAGGGGATACATCACCCTAAAAAACAGGGGTGTGATCAAGAGAATATTGCAACGACATTACTTTCATTTCAATCGGAGGAACAAGGTGTGGGGAAACCACATATGCCTCAGAATTCGAAGGGACCTTAGGTGAGCCCCATGATTTTGGTATCCCAGTCGTGGTTGGACATAAGCGACTAACATGACTTCCTTCACAATACCTGCAAAGGAATTTAGGCTTATGTTTGAGGTGTCTGGGATTCTCAATGCCCCCAGTTTCATTCAAGACGGTTGGTGACATACTATCAACATGACAGGAAAATGTGGGAGAGTCATCTCCTACATGGTACATAGAGGTTAGAGATGTGGCATTGATATGAATTGTGGTGACTAAAGTAGTGCCCCCTGTTATCACCCTATAAGTTATAGGATCAACTGGTGACTGGGATATTATCTGTCTCTAGTGAATGATTTTTCATTCTGCAAATAATTTGAAAAAGAAAGAAAAAGAAAAAGAAAGAAAAAGAAAAAGAAAGAAAAAGAAAGAAAAAAAAGAAAAAAGAAAAGAAAAAAGAAAAAAGAAAAAAGAAAAAGAAAAAGAAAAGAAAAGGAAAGAAAAAGAGGGCATACAAGATTTTCAATAAAAAGCCCCATGCAATAATAGTAACTTGGTCCATACCTTTCAAGCATGGCCAAGTTCTTTTTAAATTTGATGTTGATAGGGTAGTGAATGAATTTGGCTAAACAGTTTAATCTTAGCCAAAGTGTCTAGGTTAGATCAGTGAATAAATCTGGCCAGACAGTCTAATCTATGTCAGATAGCCCCAGGGTAGAGTAATTTCTTAACCCAATAGTCTAATCTGGGTTAATTGTCATAGGAAGATAGGTTAGAATATGGCTAGTTGCTTTATTGTTTCATTTTAATAAAACCAGCTTGATGTAAATGTTGCACCATGTTTCATATGCTTAGAAGATCGTTTGGTCAAGCCCCATGGTGGTGTCTACTTGAAAAGTTTGGGGAAAAACCCATAAAATGCGTTTATCCTAAGTTTTCCCGGACGCATGTGTTTCCCGCTCCCCACTTATGCTCCTTTCACATATCAACGGTCCTGATCGTGGCGCCCAGATCTACGGTGTACAGAGAATTTCAGACCCCCCCGACCGTTCTGCTTTTAACTGGTGGGGGGGTCTAGAATCGATGATAAGACTTGCGCACATCTGGATGGCTCAGGATCGAGCACTCAAATCTACGGTCAGTGTCGGATTCCGAACCTCCCCATCCATTCTGCCTTTAATGGAGGGGGGGGGGGGTCTGGAATGAGTGATAAAAAGCGCGCAGAGATCTGCGGCTCAGAAACAGGCACACAGATCAATGGCCCAAAAGGGATTTTGGACCCCCTCGGATGATCTGCTTTTAACCAAGGGGGGGGGGGTCCGGAATGGAATCTTCCCTCTGGCGGGCCCCTCTTTATACGTGGCATCATTTTAATGGCCCCGAGTTCCATCACCGCCTGATGTATGACTTACCGTCATCACCTATGGACGTCACCTTCCACCTTTTCCGAACTGGTCATGTTACATAACTGTTGTCAGTGTTTCCCCCCTATTCTCTCATGGCAAGCCCCTTATTATGACTTTTACCTTCAATCGATAGCCTCCACATCACCCATCCGTATCCCTCAGCCACCATCACCTGCCATCTCATCCTCAAGTGATCCGTTGGCCATTTATTACTAGATAACCTATCCGTTATCCAGCTGACCTGTCTCTCCCGCCCAACCGACCCCCGTTTAAATAAAACTACCGTTATTCCCCTTACTTTCACTATTCATCCATCGCACCAGAGAATTTCACCGCTTACTCCTCTGTTACATTTCGTTGCCCTCATCTACAGTCAGTTGCCCCCACTAACGCTGTGTTTATTGCAGGTACTGTTGTAGAAATGGCGCCAAAGTCCAAACAAGCAGAAGGAGAGGAGAATTCGTTTCTCCCGCCTCTTGTCGACCTGGACAGGATCCCGCTGGTCGACAAAGACCGATTAATCGCAGATACCAAATACGATTTTGATTTCTCAGACCTTCATTCGTGGCTCAGGGAAGTTTTCCTGGACCAGAGTGATGAAATTGGACTCTGGGAGTCCAATTTACCCCTCTACCTTTTCCCTTAGATCCACCATTTTCCCGAGTTCACTCTCAAGTGTCAAGCCCACTATATTCTCGAACAAAGAGCCGTCATCTCCTTGTCCGGAGAAATCCTGTTCCTCATCACGCCCGGATCCATAGACCAGATGATGCAAATCCCCCGAGTCAACTCTGCGTCTCCCTTCAACCTGGAAATTCTCACAGAATTATACCAGAAAATGACCTTCCCCCAAAGAGATCAAATATTTGAGCTTTTCCTTCCCATGTCTGCTCAATTCCCTTCCACAAATCCTCCTTATCCATCTTCCATGTTCTCGACTAAAGGGAACCAGGTCATCTCATCCCTCCGTGCTTTGTTAGGATACTATTCTGATCAGTGGGTAGATGAATCCATTCTGGGTTTTCTATCCATTTTCTCTCCCGATGAAAATCCCGCCACCCAGTTTGACTTTAGCACATTCTTGGCAGACAATATTCACGAACAGTTCGTGAATTTTGGCACAGAAGGCATGTTCAAATACTTGTCCATACTGGCATACATGTTTGTCTTCTTTCAAGCAGACCAATTTGGCTTCTCCATGCAGAAGATGGACAGAGATGGTAGACCTCAGGCAGTGACAGCATGGACCTCCTTACTCAAGCACAACTCCACTGATTTCAGTTTCAAGGAGTTCATTGATCAGTTCTACCACCCTGTGGTAAGCATGCTAGGTGGCAGGCCCGAGCCTCGGATAAATGACGAATTCCAGAGAATCCTGCATCTCTCGTACAACACAAAGACCGGGGATTGGTACTTGTATAAAGATCACACCGAGATCAGAGTATACGGGTGCGAGTTGGCACCGTATAAGCTACCCAAGTATCTTCCTGTCAGAATCTTTTCTCTAGAATATATAAGGCAGATAATAAATTCCGATGACATCCATTTTGTGTCATTGAAGAAAAAGAAGCAGCTTAGAATCAAGGGGTAGATTGGCTCCTTCATCTGCAACAATCGTGGCGCTAGGGAAGAAGCAGACATGATGTTGAGGGAAATGAAGTTCTTCATGAGCTTCCCATGGCATTATGACCCGTACGAGATCATCTCAGAGATGAGGGTGAAGAACAAGAACATCCCATATGTTCATGAAGCTAGGCTTGAGGTGGAAAAATTTGCAAATCAGACAGTGTGGGAGCCTAACACATTGGTCGAAGTGGAACAACAAGTTCCCCCGACCACTGTGCCACCAAAGACCACGCCACAGGTCCCAAAAGAGAAGAGGCCGAGGCGAGATTTATCTCTGCCTGTCACTGAGGTATCTTCCGAGGAATTCCAGCTACATACCAAAAGGCCTAAGACTTCGTTAGTCCCTGGCCTGACCAGGGAAAAAGAAGCCCCATCCACCACAGTGACCAAGTCTGTTATTCCACCCTTTGGGTCGAGCCTCCATAAGGTCATTACCCCAGCATTGTCAAAGCAGTCCACAGACTCTCCACTAAACACTCAGCCAGGAAAGGTGGGACCTAAGCTGAGTATTTTCGAGAAGTATGAGATTATCAAGAAAAGGAACCAGACCCTTACCAACAGTACTTGTGCTCAGTTTTGGAAGTAGACATCGACTATGCAGCATAGGCTGTTGTTTTCATTTGACATGGAAAAGGGCAGAATGCACATGGCCTTCCTCCAGGCATAGGTACCAGATCCCAAGGTGATCACCGACTACAAGAGGGCCACCTTTGAATTCCAGACGAAGGACGTGCACCCAGCCGATCAGATGGATCTGCACAAGCAGACCGGGGAAATGGTCTTCTACACGTTGGCGCACACTTTCACTTCTGTGTCCAAATTGTAGGTGTCCCTGAACAATGTTCAAACACAATTAAATATGGAGAAGATATCGTACTTTGCAAAGGACAATAGGATCAAAACTTTGGAGGAGCTGGTCCTCAAGATCGGTTATGATCCTTCAAATGTGAAAGAAGCCGAGGAAATGATAAAGAAGAAAAATGCTGACATAGCATCCTTGAGGAAGCAACTGAAGCTCCCACCCACAGAGGATTCGCAGGCGAAGGAGATAGTAGAGAAAGAAGGCGAGAAGGATGAAATGCTCAAGCTGCTCATGGAGCAGAATGCACAGCTCAAAGAAATGGAAGATGAGATGGAGAAACTATTAAAAGAGAAGGAGCA
Source organism: Picea engelmannii (assembly GCA_009831015.1). Classification (NCBI taxonomy): domain Eukaryota; kingdom Viridiplantae; phylum Streptophyta; class Pinopsida; order Pinales; family Pinaceae; genus Picea; species Picea engelmannii. Next base: position 491,491 of record ML792982.1, on the reverse strand, counting down.
GCTGAAGCCAATGGAATTCATTCCATTGAGTGCCATTCTGATTTCAGGAGTGAGTACATCGTCAGTGACAGAAATCCCATCCGTGACTCCATTGACATCACAGGAGAAGACAACCGACCTGGCTAAGTCCATGGAAAAGATGAACCTGCAGGAAACAGAGATCAACAGGCTTAAAAAGGAAGTTGAGAACCTTCAGGAACTCAAAACTTACTTCCAGACCATCCTCTCCAAGGAAAAGCAGGTGACAGAGCAGCTCAAGCAGGAGCTACAACATCTCTAGAAGCAAACAGTGGCAGGGAAGACTTTGGTTGAGGTTAAAGAGAATGTATGGACAGACATCACTAAGTCCATAAACGAGATATGGCCAATGATCCAAATCATGTTTGAGCAGAATGAGTTGGTGCTGAGAAGCAAACAAGCCATTGAAAAGATCAGAGTATAATTGGGAGACATGCCTTCACAGGCAAACGAGATCACCAAGTTCCTCAATTCTAAGACCAGGGAAGAGCTAGAATAACTGAAGATTGAAGACAGAATAAAGACTATTCTTGAGGTCAAAAGAGTTTTGACTAAGAGAGGATTAATTCTTCAGTTGGAAGAAAAGGTTCAGGCCATGGACCTGGGAGTACATAAATTCTTCAGTAAGATTGAAGCTCTCCAGAAGAAAGGTCTTCCTGGTCTGAAAGTAATCAATGATAAATTGATGACACTCCCAGACTACAAGAACAGATTAGCCGAAGTGGCTAAGGATAGTTCAAAGTTTGTAGGCATTCAAGGGAGCATCACTGACAAGGCATTCCTAGATGCCCTCCAGTGGGACATCAATATCCAACACGAGATTCGATACATCTTCCTCACAAATCCAACATTCGCCAAGTACACAGAAATGGACGAAGTGTTTCGAAGACTGCTCAAAGTCAACGTGCCCAGTCATCTCAGATGGGAGGAGCTCTGTGATTTGATCGATTAGCAGATGAGTTGTCCCGGTCCAGTCAGCTGTCCATTTAGATGAAGTCGTGCAGAAGCTTCATCAACGGCCCACCCAGAAATTAGCGTGCAGTTACACCACATCATCAAGCAGTTTCTAGATTTAGGAATTTTGTTTAGTTAGGCTAAAAATAGATTTAGCACGTCCTGGTCATTAATGATGGGATATTTGTAATTTGAGTTATAAATACTTCACCTTTGGAAGTATTGAGGGTTGTTGATCTTCACACCCTGACACTATCAGACTGTAATATTTTTGAAGAGATCTTCCATTAATAAAAAAGAGGCACTTTTACAGGATTCTTGCGTGTATTCACTGGTGATGTTTTCTCTCTAAGTTGAATGTTATTCTCGCTTTGTCATCATTTTGTTTTCTGAATCTAATCTTTAAGAGTAACAAACGTTGCAGGATTTATCTCGTATACCCTATTCCCGACTCGAAATATTTTTATGTTTATCCTCTGGTGTTTTCAATAAAGAAATTCTTAACTGATTCTTTGTTGAAATTATATTTCTCATCTTTTCTGTTGTTCATCATTTAAGCTACTAAAAGATCCAGTGATTATATTATCTCGCCCTGTGAAAGTTTTCCCTTTGCGTTTCTGGTTTGTATTTCATATTTTATTAAAACACAGACCCCATAGCCCAATGGATGTGTAGACTGTCTCAACCAATTCGAAAAAACACTTTGACAACGAAAACCGACCTATTTATTTACCTAGCCTAATATTTAAAATTGGAAACATAGATAAATCATATAGAGAGATCCCTCTCTGAATTTGGAAGGGCTAGATCCCAGCTTCAAAAGTGGTTGGATAAAGTTACCTTAGTAGATTTCTTTTGCTGTCAACCTCTAGAAAATTTACCAAGTGCTAACACCCCCAACATGACTAGCAATGACCAGGTACGGGTTGCCAACATAACTTGTAGAAGTTTTTGACCCATCTCCAAAATGACTGGCAGAGGTTGGTGATGGAGCTCCAGTGTGATTGACAGTGAATGGACTAGTAGTGAGTTGTGGCATTTGATGCCAAGGTCTAGGGAAATATTAACTTTGAAACATTGCAGGCCAGGAAGGGTCATGGTTTACCCCCTGTCCCTGTCCGGAAAGGTAGTATCCTTCGTTTAATTGATTCATAGAAGTCTGAACCGACATCATCACCGAAATTTGCGGAGAGGCGGAAGTATGATAAGGACTATTCAAGTGAGGATATATGTTTCCCCCTTGTGAAGGGATCTTGTGAAGTGGGTAGCCCGAACCGTAAAACTGATTTCTCGTATGAAACACCCGAGGATACATGAGGAACCACCATGGAAAAAGTGTTAAAAGGAAACAACATGGAAGTTGAAGGATACATGGATGGAGTGTAGTAGGTGTAATAAGAACCCATCTAAGTATTGGATCCTGAAAGAGCATAACCAGGACTAGATTAAGAGGGGAGGTTCTAAACTCCCATCGTAAAGGAAGGTTGAGGGACATGACCCATATCAAATGAATATGTAGCCATTGGGGCCATGGTGCCCCCAGATCTAATGTTAGGATTCATATAAGTGGACTAGGGAGAGGATTGCAAGGGTGAAAGCATATCAACGTGAGAATTATTAGAGACCCAAGGCGCAGTCTGAGTACCGAATTTTTGCATACCATTATAAGAAACAAGAGGATTCATCCCCATGAACTGAGCAGGCATCATGGGGTAAGTAATAGTAAACGAGGGAGCCAAAGGGACTCCACTATCCATAATGAGGACTCAGTATAGACTCTTAAGGCCAACTAGTAATCAAAGAGCACACCAAAAGTCAAACGACCAATATGCATGCAAACAGGGTAAAGTGGCTGAGTGGCCTCCCACCCTAAAGAAGGTATGTCTCACCCAAGAGGGGCTTGAGACTCCCTGCTAAATGTCAGAGGTAACATAATCATTTATAAGGGCCCACGTGGGTTTAACAACCAGTCGGTTAGATCCCCTGGAGACGTAATCCTCCATAAAGGTTGTGTGTTGTCTGACCCTTATCTGACCCAGGGTACCTGCATAATAACCCCTGCAAGTAACGTATGAGACACCTAAGTCAAGCAACTAATAAACCACTGTATAATCGATGCACATGCGAGAAATCGTAAGTCAGGTCCATCGTATGGGCAGGGTAGCAAAGCCTGAATCCTTGAAAGCACTGCCTCTCACAGAGGTAAAGGCACTAACAAGATCCCCAGATATGAATAGATCCCCATAAATATGTTTGACGTTGGGAAGGTATCAGGGGATTATCCCTTCAACCGAATTTGCGCGACCTTGTGATTAACTCCGGTGTGAGTGGAGCCTCCTGATCTTACCAATTATACAATGGATTTCTCCAGTCCCTGACTTAGACAAATATGTTGATTTAATTTCCTTGGAGAAGTTTACTCACAAAATACTATTCCAAGGCACTAAATCCTAGGCTAGTTTGTGTACGCTAGAAAATAAAATCATTACTAATAAATTTTAAATTATAGCATTGATTTTATGGCCGTGATTACTTAAAAAGGTATGGTAATGAAACTCACGGTGTTACGAGTCTGCAAGAAAAGTAAATATGAAAGCAATGCAAAGTCCTAACTTTAACTTTCGATGAATGATATGCTTCTAAAAACCGATGCAATTTTCAAATTCAACTCTGCAATTCAGAAGTAAATATGCAATCTTTCACTATATGCACTAAGCTAATGATAGAGATTTAAAGACAAAAATGCCAAGCAATGAAAAATGCCTTTTTTTTTTTGTATTTTCAATATATTAAAACTGAAAATGCATGGAATGAAAAATAACTCGATATATAACCCTACTGTGTATAAAAAAGAGATAACTCAAGCATGATACCAAGAAAAAAAACACCCAGCCCAATGTGCAAGGACAATAAAAATGAAAAAATGAAGAGAAATACTTCGGCCAAAAATTCAACCAAAAGAGGGTTTCCTGTCATCCCACAAGCACTCAACAGGCACTACAGAGACCTAAGAAGGCTCAACAAGCATCAAATTCCACCCAACAAACACCAGACTAGGAAAACATGCAAGGAAAAGAGGTGTACGCGACTGTTTGGGAAAACAAAGCATATATACATAGCTTGCAGTGAGACAACATGCATGTATAGACGAATGTCAAGGAAAAATGCACGTATATGATTTAAAACAAGGCCAGGGAAGGGAGGAAGGTTGAAAACTCAGAGCCAGAGTGAACAGGAGCTATCAAGCAATGTTACGACAAAAATCACAATAGAAACAAGAGCAATCTAAATAGAAAAGTACTTCAAACCCTAAGAAATAAGATTCATCACCAGTATGGTCGTCAATTCTATTACGAGGAAAATCTCTCTATGGCTAGGGTAAACCAAAAAAGATGGATGTGACTGTAGAAATCAACAATATCCCAACAACATGTTAGATAAACCAATGTGCATGCGAGATAAGAAAGGCACCTACCTCATCCAGATGTTTGAAGATGTCCATCGTTGAACACTTTGACCCAAAGCTTTATACCTGCAACAAGTTCTCAACAAACAAGCGAAGCAAGCATATAGTGATAATATAAAAGGTTAGAACATTATATAGCATAATCCATGAATATACAAAACAAACATTCCCATGGATAATAACTCATATATTTTCAAGATATCAATTGGACATGAAGAGAGTATTTCTATTAATAAATGATTAGCATAAGTGAAAATATTACAGACTTCCATATCAACACGATTCAGAATCGAGAAACCAAGTTCCTTCCAGCTGGGCCTCCACCATTTCAATCCTCCACCAAAGGCAAGCTCATAGAAGGGAGACAATGGGGTTCTCCATCAATAAGGGAAGATCTTGGGGGATAAACACTGTGTTCAGACTTAAAGGACAAAGGGATGCAGACTCAATATGAAGTAATAATTTCTCCAGAGTAGCTTTTCTCTCAAAGTTGAATTCTCTCTCCTTTTCCTTAGCTCGAAATTGGGCTCTTTATAGACTTCAAAATGCAACTGAAGGGCCAAGTCGGAACATTTCCAGTATATGGAAGGCCAAGGATCAAAGATCTCCTCTCGTGACATGGAAACCCGACATTTAATTTTGATTTTCTAGCACAAATCCTGATGTATGCGGGATGTAGTGCAACAACCTATGTATATGCTTGTTGTATAGGGTGCAAGATGCGTACACGTGGAAAAATTTGTATTTTCATCTCTGGATTTATCAATTAGGGAAAGTGAGTCTGCATAGGGAAATGGAATAAGGCCCTCTCTGCAATATTGCTTAGGGTGAGGCAAATCTTTCTCTAACAACAACCTGTTGGCACCCTAAGGTTTTGGAAAGATCTTGTGTATGCCACAAGTCATCATTGTGTGTGCACCAAGGGTTTGCACTATGAGACACCAATATTTAGTGCCCATTCCAGCCAATTTTCCACTATTTGTGCCGACCAATTTTCTACAATGTGCAAAGACTTGTAAAGTTTGCATGCATGCCAAATCCTCTAATTTCTACTGTAATGATTCTAATCATTTTTGTAACAACCTAACTAGTCATGGTAAAGGTTGTGGTTGATTTGGTAAGGTTGTTATGATTTCCATGCTCTAGTAGGGATAAGAGGAATTCATGTGGATATGTAAGGGTTTATTTTTTACTTAAATAGGGGTTCATTGTTATGTTAGTCGTGGATGAGTTAGATCTTTGGTTAAGCATTGTATATGTTCTTGTTATGTTTAGCTTCATTGTTTTTTCAAGATATGTTATGTGAATATGAGAGATAAAGTAGATCTAGATTTGAGCATATTGTTGGTCTTTGTTTCACTTTGAATGCACTCAGACTAGGATTCGTCCCTTTGTATATTGAAATGCATCTGAATGAATTTGATATTAATGAATGAAGCATGAAGCACCTTTGTCTCTGAATATTATGAATTCTAGTATGAATGTATGTTTGTTATGTATTATTATGTGCAATAGTCATATGGATGTTATGAATGAACGTGAAATGGTTGCATGAGTCTAAGCTATATGTCTCTGATCTGTACTGTTGGAATACAAAGAGGGGGGGTGAATCAATATTAGTACTTTTACCACTTTTAACCATAAATATGAATGTCAAATTTATCAACATCATATCATAAATATCTCATCAGTATATCATGAACATATAAACATGAACAATGTTGCAACATCACATCAAATACATAGTACACCACAATTTATGTGGAAACCCAAATAGGAGAAAACCATAGAATTATTTATTATATAGAAAATATTACATTCATTGGGAGCACCAACTCCCCAATTCTCCAGCTACAATTGAAAGGAGGATATGAGCCCCTATTTATAGGCTCCAACCTGAAGGAAGGTACAATTCCCTGAATTCTCTGGCTCCAACCATAAGGAGGCTACAACCCCCTAATTCTCAGGCTCCAACTTGAAGGAAGCTCCAACTCCCTATGTTCTCCGGCACCAACCAGAAGGAGGATACAAAGCCATTTCCTTTCCCTATCTTACCATCCTGAAATATAAATGTAGACCAAACTGTCACTACCACTGGTACTGTCACTACCTCTAATAATCAACCTGTCATCCAATCTGTCACTATCACATCAACCTGTCACTGTATCCTACCTATCACTGTCACTATATCATCAACCTGTAACTGTCATTGTATCATTAACCTATAACATGTACCCTCAACCTCTAATCCCGTAGCACTCAGCTATGTCAGATAATAGATAAGTAAACCAACATGGGCATCAACAATTTGGTACAAGCATCTCTTCACACCCTTTCACAAGATTTTCATAGATCCACGACTTCCTTCACTACTACGCACATATATCTATGATTTTCTCTACTGCAGCCCACACACATATGCACCCTTATGACATGCAACCTACAGATGCCTCAAAAACTAGGGTTACTCACAATTTCTACAACTCCGATACTTTCACCTTCGACCTTCCTTCACAACTTTATACTTTCTACCTCAGACTCAACCGCATATTTTCCAATAGACCAAAATTTCTTCACAAGATAAATAATCAATAGAGATGTGTGTGAATGTGCTTATGAAAGACTCCTTGAGGGGTATTTATAATTTTTCTAAGTAACTTCTTTCCTTACTTTAGGGGTTTCTTGTTACAACCACTTAACCCTTTAATTAATTTTCTTGTAACCAACTAGGGGCTTTGTAACCCATATTTTGGGATTCCAATTTCATGACCTCATAACTCGTCAACCGTGAGGAACCACATGGCGTACCACCTATCACTGGAAAAAAACATGATAGACTATCCATATATGATTCTTTTACCTGCATTTACACTATCCTTCATGTCCTTATTCCTCAAATCAACTTCAGGCTTCATGACCACACCTCTGGGGATTCTTGTAGACTTCTTCATAACATCTTCCCGTGAGGGCCATGCTTAGAGATATTCCATAAGGGGACCACTTTAGAGACTTCTACAAATACGCACATCACATCTATTGACATCAATTGACATCAATGACAACCATTGCTTGTTGGTATCAATGACAACCCACTCTCCAATAATATCCCCGTTTGGCATTTATGGAAATAATGATGGCATGGGAACACTCATTCTCCTGCTCATGCTCCGCATGTGACCATTGCTCCCCCTATGACCAATTCTATTTTCTTTCTTTCCATTTCCATGAGTTTGTTTTCTCTCTCCCCCTTTGGCATCAATGACAAAGGGTAATTCTCCTTGGGGTTTCTCCCCCTGCCTACAAGCCTCAAATTTCTCTTCATGGTGCTTCCTTGTGTAAATATTTGATGTATATGAAAAGAATTCAAAAATTTCTTTACTAATATTGTTCATGTCTTTAGCTTCTCGCCCCCTATCTTACTATATCCATTGTCATGTGGATAACTGTGGGGCAGAAACTATCCCAAGTTTCCGTCAAAGATACTCAAATTCTCCCTCAGAAGATGTTTGGTGAATATATCTACAATCTTCTCTTTTGTCCCAATATACTATAGCTTGATGTTTTTCTCTATATCCTGTTCCCATAGAAAGTGATACTTGATCGAAATATATTTCATCTTGGAATGCATCAATGGATTCTTGGAGATACTGATAGTGTTGGTGTTGTCAAAGAGTATTGAAATGGGCTCATCACACTTCACTTGTTTATCCTGTAAGGTTTGCTTCATCCAAAGAAATTCAGTGCAAAACCCCACCGCTGCAATATATTCTACTTCTGTTGTGGACAAAGATACAGATGAATGTTTCTTTCTCAACCATGATACTAAAAAATGACCCAAGTAGAAGGTTTCTCTACTAGTACTTCTTCGATCATCGATGATGTCAATGTTTCATCGAAACCTGCGTAGAATATCGAGCTAAAGCAAATACAAACATAGATTATCAAGGAAGGATGAGAGATTCAATATGGAAGAATGAGAAAAATATATTCACACTACTCCAATGAGCTAATCAATGATGATCATTGTGATACAATGAATGAGTGGAATACACTCATATATAAGATAAAACATTCCATAATTAAGAAAAAAAATCAAGGAGTTAGCTTTCCTTAGGAATGCATGTATGCATAATAGTGATGGTCTAAATAGAATGTCTAAAATAGAAATAGTCAATTAACTCCCATTGAACTAGTATGTTGAAAATGGAAATTTCTCCAACACCCCCTCTGAACATCACTATGGAGTAAAATGAGTCCCATATACTAGGCCATATTAGGTACTCATGTACAATGCAACTAATGAACACTGAATAAAAATGAGGAAAGAGGGAAAACCGCATGGGAAAAAACCCCTCCCTCAAAATACAATGCATCAAAAGAAGAAGAACAAACTGCTAGGAAAATGTGTTCTTCATTCCAAGATGATCCCGCAAAGTCTAAATTTTTTTTCCAGTGAAGGTCTTGGTGAATATATTGACAGTCTATTCATAGGAAGGAAAAAACTACAGAACAATGGTCCCATCATGTACTAGATCTGTGATGAAATGCATGTGAACCTCAATTTGTTTGTTTCGCTGCCACTATACTAGATCTCTACAAAATCTCAGTGTACTCTAATTTCCACACCATATGACAGTCATACAATGAAAATAGATACCAAGTTCAGTAAGGAAGTGTTGAATCCAAAGTGCCTGAATGACACAAATGAATACTCCTCTATACTCGGCCTCTATGAAAGATAAAGAAACAAATGATTTCTTGTTACTTGACCAACAAATAGGGTCCGAACCCAAATTGAGAGTGTACCTAGAAGTGGACTTGTGATATGTGCCATCACTAGCTCAATCTAAATCTGTAAAGCCTATGAGATCTAATGAAAAACCAGTTACATAGTGAATCCCATAACTCATGGTTCCTTGAACATATTTGAGGATGCACTTGGAATCCTTCCAATGTAGATCATGGGGCTCCTGCATGTATCAAGAAACTTCTCCTACTGCATATGAGATATCTGTATGAGTGTGGGTGAGATACAAAAGACTCCCCACCAACTGTCGATAAAATGTGTTGTCCACTAATGGTGTATCCCCGCCATCCTCAAGTCTGATCCCAGATAAGAAGGGTGTAGGTGCAGACTTACAATCTGTCATGTGGAATCTATCTAGAAGATCCCTGGCATACTTAGCCTAAGAAAGTTTCATGCTTGAATCATCTTGAATAATCTCAAGTCCAAGAAATAAATGAATTGGAACCATGTTCGTCATAGAGAACCTGTCATGCAGAGTATCTTTGACCACAACAACGGCCGAAGCAGAGCTACTAGAGATCAAAAGATCATCAACATATATTACTAAAATCATTAAAGAGTCAGTAGTCCTCAACATGTAAATATTGTAATCATATTTACATCTAACAAAATCATGTGAAAGAAGATAAGAATCCATCTCTTCATGCCATGATCTAGGTGTTTGCTTGAGGACATAGAGTGACTTCTTCAGTTTGCATGCTAAATATGAGTTTTGAATGAAACCCTATGGTTTCTCCTTGTAGATCTCCTCTGAAATCTCATCGTGAAGAAAATCATTCTTCACATACATGTGGTGAAACTCCCATCCTTTGGATGTTGCAATGGATAGAACCAAGCGAATGGAGTCCATCGTTTATACAGGAGCAAAGGTCTCATCATAATTTATCCCATGAATTTCTTGAAATCGTTTTGCAACTAGTCTTTCCTTGTACCTTATCACCTAACCATATGATGCTCTCTTTGTCCTATAGACCCATTTTCATATGAAAAGTTTCCTTCCTGTTGGAAGTGGAACTAAATCCCAAGTCTAATTCTCTGGGAGTGAGTCATACTCATCATGCATGGATACTTACTATAATGGATTTCCCACAACCTCGTTGTAAAGTTGCGGATCATAAGATTGAACCATATAGAAATGTATGGGAATCGATGGTTCATAAGTTGAAAGTACATGAGATGACTTCTCATGCTGAGATCAAGTCCTCCTCTAATCCAATGGATTCATTGCAAGGTTTCTTGTTGCCTAAACTGTGGATTGTGCCCACTTGGGAATCTACTAAAGCTCCGATGTTGGCTCCTCATCTGGTTGTACTACCTGCTAAATTCCATGTATAGAATCCTTTGAATCTGAGTATGAATGTGTAGCATCTGAGTGTATGGAATCATCATATTTGATGTCTGGAACTGATGGAAGCACAAGAGTCTCTGCATTTTGCACTGGAGGTGCATGAAAAGAACTCTCCTCAAACTAAACACTGCACTCAATGATGAGCCGGTCTATAGAGGGATCAATCAACTAGTACCCCTTCACATCATCTGGATATCCCACAAATATGCAAGGTTTGTTCTATGGCTATAATGCTTTCCTCTTTTTAGAATGAATATGGGCCCATGCATGAGATCCAAATATGTAGAAGTGTGTTACATCTGGTTTGTCACCTATCCAAGCCTCAAAAGGTTTCATGTACTCAACAACTCTATGAGGAGATTTATTCTATATATAAGTAACACAGTTAAGTGCCTTAGCCCAAATCTTGGAAGGAAGAGACCTCACATGCAACATGCAATTGGTCATTTTCTTGAGAGATATGTTCTTCCTTTCAACAAATCCATTCTTTTGTGGAGCATATGGAACTGTATGTTGCAATTGGATACCAGCCTCATGAAAAATATTCTGAACATATTTTTTGATATACTCCCCCCCATTGTTTGTATGAAGGATCTTTATTTTCTTCTCAGTCTCTGTTTCTACTAGAGCTTTGAAGTCTTTGAGATGCTAAAAAATTTCATACTTTTTCCTGAGAAAATAAACCCAAGTATAGCGTGAGTAATCATCAATGAATGTAAGTACATAACTTGCTTCACTAATGGAAGGATGTGGAAATGGACCCATGAGATCACTGTGAACAAGATCTAAGGAAGAGGAGGCTATCCTTGCCTTCCCTTTTTCAAAATTCTCTCCAATATGGTTGCTAAGAATGAAACCTTCACAAACCCTTTGCTGATGGAAGGATGTGGAAATGGACCCATGAGATCACCGTGAACAAGCTCCAAGGAAGAGGAGGCTCTCCTTGCCTTCCATTTTTCAAAATTCTCTTCAAGATTCTTGCCAAGAATGCATCCTTCATAAACCCCTTCAGAAAAGTAAATATCTGGCAAACCTTTGACCATTCCCCGCTTGGCAAGTCGTTGCATGTACCTGAAGTTTAAATGATCAAATCTATCATGCCATACTCTACTACTATCATCATCATGAATAAGTAGTAAGGAAGAGTTATGGTAAAAAAACTTAATGGATTTATACAACCTTGATTTGTGATCTACCTCACCAATTGCATTAATGGAATTGTCATGCATGTCAAATACAAAAACTAAATCTAATGTAAATTCAACCTTTTTACCTATCTAAGTGATCTGATAAACCGAGAGCATATTCATAGAAATATTTGGAACATGTAAGACATTCTCAAAACTACCATAAGAGATTTCAACTCTTCCCTTTCCTACTATTGCTATTGGAGTATCATCCCCCATGAGAATAGGGGGTCTTGAGCATGAACTCAAAGAAGTGAAAAATTCCTCTTTCATTGCTAGATGATGTGATGCACTAGAATATATAATACATGAATAAGATGAGGAATTAATTGCAACAAGAAAATTATGATTATCTTACTTAGACACATGATCTTCTTCCTTCTTCTTCTTGGATCCTTCTAGAATGAAGTTTCCAAGGTTGTTCTGCTGAAGTACCTGTGCCATAAGATTGGTTTATTTCTTCATGCATGTGGATTCTTCATGATTTGGTTTACTGCAATAAGTTCACTACTTTCCCTTCTTCTTATTCTCTTTGGAACTTGAAGAGTCTTTGGAACCCGAAGAATCCTTGGAACCTAAAGAATCCTTGAAGGGTTTGGAATATCCCTCCTTTGGCTTTGGATGTGATTTCCCCTTTCCTTTTTGTTTGGATTATCCTTTTCCATCATGCATGGTGAGTGCATGTTATTTGGGATAATTTATTAGGCCCATTTGATTGAGTTTTTCATGCTCATGTGTGAGAGAATCAATGAATTGATCCATGGTAGGCATCTTCCAATTTGTTCCCATGAGATACCTGCTAGAATGGAAAGTTGAAACATAGACAACATATTCTGGTCCTATCTTGGCCAAGATTTTTAGAATAAGTTGGTCCATTTGTTTAGACTTATCAATAACACAAGATGAAAATATCAATATCAAATATTTAAAATTGGTAAATAAATCCTGTATATTATCAAAACTTTTAGGATCCAAGGTATTCAACTCTACCTCAAGCATATGACCTATCAACTGATCCTTCTTTCCAAATAGACTTTCCAAGGTGGTACAAATTGTGTTTGGAGTCTTGCATGATGTAACATGAAACCATAAATCATATGAAATCAATTCAATAAGAAGTCGTGTGGCCTCATCCTTTTGTTTCTCCCATCTGGTCTTCTCAATTGCTAATGTAGGTTTTGTTTTTGTCCACGTCATCAAATTGTATAGTCCTTTCCTTTCGAGTTGTAATTATTCCTTTAGCTTCCATTAAAAATAATTTTATGGTGTGAGGATTACCACCAAGTTTCACTATAGAATAGGTGTTATATCCATATCTCCCATTGTCTCTGAGAAACCCTAGAATTTACCCTCAATCTGCAAGTAAGAAAATTGAGAAATCATTGTGCTGGGCTCTAAAGATGTCTTAAAAACAACCTTAGTCTGACATTAATTTTATCAACTAAGGATTCGTCTTTTCTCTCAATATTGTCGGCAAATTCTATGCAGATAGTTGTAGATGTTTAAATCATGTAGATAATTCAGTTACAACAAATTTGATTCTATCTAAATTACTATAATAATCAAGTTTTTCACACATTAACTACAAACTCTGAAACTAATAACTCAATTAACAAAAAATATATTCTTGTGAAATGACACACCATGAAGAAAAACATCAATTACTGAACTCATTCATCTATTCAAGAAACAACAATTTAATTTACAAAAACATTAATGAACCAATCTCTCAATAATTAATTAATCTATTGGAAAGAAACAATGATCTATTGAATATTTAAAAAGGAGCAACAAATGTGAATTTAATGAAAGGAACAAAAAATGTGAATTTAATAAATGGAACATCAAATGTGAATTTAATAAAAGGAACAACAAATGTGAATTTAATAAAAGGAACAAAAAATGTAAACTTAACGAAAAGAATCAACACACGATAAATTGACAACAATCAGTATTGGAACAATAATCGATAATCTATTTTATGCAAGTAGAATAACACAACCAACTCATAAAAACAACACATTAACGAATCTATTCTAACTTTTGAAGGAAATATCAAGTCACAGATTTATAACAGAATTGATAAGATTACAGATAAGACAGTATCTCCCGTCGACTGGACCCACGGTCTTCAGAAGATATTGTTATGAAAACTCAGTACGCGGAAATGATGAAAATGCTTGAAGATTCCATTAATTCCATAATTGATATGTCATTTACAATGGGATTGTTGTACAGAGTGCCAACAATTAAGAGATCCGAATTTTGGTATCCCCTTCTATTGTTCACTATCCTTTATATATTACAATGAGATAAGTAAATTAAGCTATCCTAAGGATCGAGAGATCCTCAAGATTTCTTTTACTATTTATGAAGATTGCAAGATAAAAATTCAATCTTCCTTTGAACTGCTTTGTGCCTGATTTCTTTGATATTCAATGGTTTGTGCATCTTTATGATCTTTTTGATTATCCTTAGTTAACAACAATTGTCCATTTCTGCATAAAATCAACACAATTCAAGCCAAATCTTAGAAAATATCTCATATCATTTTATATTATTTCCTAAGACCTTTTTAATCATTTTCTTCCCCAATGAATTCAAACTAATAGAAAAGTCAATAAAGAATATATCATAAACCAAAGTAACAAGGAGAATATTTATACCTTTTTCTCACCCCCAACATACCCCCCAAGGAGAATATTTATACCATATGCAAAACAATGATACTGAAGAGTGGAGAGGTCTCTTCTCCAGGCCTCCAAAACCCATGCTTACCTTTAATATTTTCAAAAGAATCATCTTCCTTTTTCTTACGGACTTCATAAACACTCTGATAACCCTCTAGAGGATACCGAATAATGGGGGGATTGTTCCTGCATCAAATCCAAGAAGGCCCTTCTTCCATGATCATTTTGGCATACCTTTTTCTAATCTGAGAGAAGCTTCTTGAAAATTCCTAAAACCAAATGGTTCCCTATTCTTGATTTCATTTGAAGAGACATTCCATATTAATTTGGAAGCAGAAAGGGATTCTTCTTTAATTTCTTCAAAATATTCCATCCCTAGATGCACAACATGTCTATGGATGAGAGCTAAAGATTCCACAACCTTCTCCCTCTTCATAAATGCTCTATGTTGCATAATGGTGTCAAAGGGTTTAGAAGGTTATCCTTTGACCCACAGGTCTATCCCATTCTCTCTTTTCATGAAGAAATTATGTGCCTTGGCCCACCTAAGTTGATTTTTTACAAAAGATAAAAAGGATTGAAACTGGATATCCCTAGTGAATGGATTGGGGTTCTCATCTCTGTTTTCTTCTAGAATAAAATTATGAAGATATAATTCACACAGAAAGTATTGTACTACATCCTCTTGTTCTTTAAAACACGAAACAAAATCAGAGACAGTGGCAAACTCAGAAGGTGTTCCTGCCCTAATGAATTTCACTTTTAATAACAAATAACGTTCTAATAAAAATAGTGCATAATTAGTAGCAGGGGTTGTGCAAGCTAATATATTAGAACAAATAGAGAAAATATTTTTGATTTGCTCCAAAGCTCCATCAAGATGACCCTGCACCTTCTTTACCTTTTCTTTTTCTCTACTGATATCATCAAAGGTTTCATTCTTAGTTACTGACATGCTCGGAGTTTTCTGAATTTTTTTTGATGGTTTGTTACTGTCACCATTTCATTTCAGTATTGGGTTAGGGTCTGTTGGGATTGTTCCAATTCTTCTTCCAACCTTCTAATAGTCGCATCCTATTGAGGGGGATGAAATACTTCTTCAGTATGAACAACTATTTCTACTATTGCTAGAGCATCTGTCTGAGTTTCTGTTTCAACTGATTCCAAAGGAGCATGAAAATTTGTTCGTGTTTCAACAAAATTAGTGTGAATTTCCCTTCTGGGAAGTGGATTTATTCCCTGTACTCTAACCCTCTTAGATTTTTTCTTCTTATGGGATTTGTCATATTGTTCCAGTTGCTTCTTAAGTTGTCTAATTTTTTCTTTCAATTTCCCAATTTTTTTTTTTAATACCTTTATTTTCTTGACCCTCTTCCTTAATGTCTTCTTTTTATGTTCCAGTTTTCCGATTCTGTTATTTCCTTTTTCTACTGTTTCTTTATGTCCAAAGGGAATTTCAAGGTATTTCCCACCTTGATCAATTGGAAATTCATTCCATGTATCCTCTGGTTTCTCTTGTTTCTCTAAAGGACTTTCCTCAATGAACTGAGGTTCTGGTTGTTATGCTACCTCAGGAGATTCCCTCATAGGAGAAGATAACATCTCCATATCAAGAAGATCAAAGACAAAGTTTGAAGGAGGAGAGGTTGGAGCTTGGGGTTCTTCTTTCCCATTTGTATCTTCAGTAAGTGATATTACCAAATTTCCAAACAGTTGGGCCATCGCCTCTTCATAACTTCCAAAGAAATCATCCTGCTGTCCTACATGGTTTTCATGTGATGGCTCTTCTGTTTGCACAGTTTCCTGAGTGCTTTCAGGTTGTGTTGTCTCTTTATACTTTCTTCTTTTAACAGAGGAGGTTTCATGAACAAAAATGTTCTTTATATTTTCCTTTTTGATGTTCCTACTTGCATGCTCTGAGTTTCTTCCAACTGAATAAGGTCTATTTCCATTTCAGGTTGGTATTTCTATTTGGGAATTGCCTCCCTCTGTCTAGGCTACCTCAATTCCTTGTAGAGGAATTTCATGGTGGAATTATGGTTGCTCAATTTGCAAGGGTCTATCGAGATCAATTAGGTCCCCGCACATTATTTATGTATGATTTAAGGCCTTGTCTACTATCAATTTTACTAACCCATGATGACTGATTACGTTAGCAGGGTATTTTTCTTTTTGGGTTCTTCCAACGACCTCATGAAACATGTTATTAAAAAAGAATGGTAGATTTAACACTAACCGTTGTTTTAACACTGCCAAGAGCTTGAGGTGGTGAATTATAACCATGTCATATCATTCGTCGCATGTGATGTATATCTACAGCACGCCTGCTAGCTCTCTCCAAGGTTCACTAAGAGAAGTGGGGTTGAATCCTTTTCCTTTCTTGTCGAATTCCTCCCCTGGTTCTGCAAAGGATTCCACAACTTCCTGGACTGTTGTGTATTTACCAATCCATTATGTTCCTTCATTTGGAAATACTCTTGCCTCGACTATGATGGCATCCGTGACTGGTATTTGTATGCCCCAAATTACTGAGACTCCTCCCTGTAGATTTTGTTATAATGCTAGCACAACATTTACATCAAATCCTTGCAGTTTGTTAAAATACTGTGTCCACCCTAAACGGTGTAGAATTTCCCTTACTTGATTAGTCACTTGAAACAATGTAGGCTCACGATGAATACTTCGACCACCCATATCTTCTGTAAACAAATCAGCACGATTATCATTCCCACCTGTAAAACTAGTTAGACCGGCCTATAAAAGAAAGTTACTAGAAATGGTAAAAATTACACAACAACAATGATATATAGAAATACGTAATTTCCCATTATCTGTAATCATTATGGATTATCGATAATCGTGTGGAATGTCCACCCGTTGATGAGTGAAAGGTCGACCCCGATTGACGGTATGTGTGAACGTAATAATGAGGATCAATCAAGTGAGGGATAATTATCACGCCGTCACCGTTGGGAGAACGACCGTTAATAGATTTCAAAGAAACTTAATGTTAATTATGAACGATAATCACATCTTTTGTGGAAAGTGAAGTCCAAATACCAATATCCAATGTGTTAAGGAAGAAATTCCGAATATTCCTAATGTGTCCATGTTTTATAAATATGATACGTGTCATAATTTTGTTATCCTCCCTTGTTTTGAATATAGCAAGAATGATAGCCTCTTTTCTTAAGAAAGGCAGTCTATGAGCACAATAAAAACTTAACGAATTAAGATAAACTTCAATACCACAGGCAGAGCCACTACTTCCAACAAGCATCCATAACCTCGACATGGTTTCCATTTAACTCATAGATGAGCTAGTATCCTCAATAAATAGTTTGAATAGTCTTTTCCCAAAAAGGCCACTATCCTTGTTTGGTAGCCAGATAAAAACATTGCCACTCACTAGATCATAACAAAGTGAACAAGCCGGCTTGTGATGAGACGTCTTGTCCTTTGACCCTAAATACCAAAGGCCATTGCCCTGGTGTGGTAGCCATAGTGGGAATGTCACTTATGTTAATCTCTTATGATCATGGTAGGTTGGCTCATGATGAGACCCCCTATCTTTTTTGGGAGAAGGTTATTTTCTCTTATTCTCTCTCTCTCTCTCTCTCTTTCTCTCTCTCTCTCTCTCTCTCTCTNTATTAGGCTTTATTAAGGGAGGCTCATCTACTCCTTAAGAGTGTGGGATGACGTAAGAAGTGTAATAATAGCAAGTAAAAATGTGCCTTAGACTCCTTATTATGATGTGAAGGAAAATTATCATTCAAGTATATGTATATATATAGGGAGAAGAAACAAATTATGGTGGTTATGGATTATGAACAATATTAAGATAATTCAGAAAAATCAATTCATAAACAATTTGATAAGTTATTCTAAATATTCCTCGAAAAGAAAATAAGAAATCATTACCATGATAATTAGAAGTGATGCTGTTGAAAATTAGTTAGTGAAGTTCATACCCAAACAAGTAGCTAAACATATAAGGATTAGTCATAAAAAAAAGCATGTGTTGTTGGTGGAAACAAAAATCATTACTTTCAAGGGGAAGGAACAAAAACAGGAACAACCTTAAAAGGATCAACAACTATTTCTTTAAAATGAACAACACTACCCAAGAAGGGAACAACAATCACGGCAAAGGGAACGACAATTGTTACATTTCGAATGAATGACACTACCCGCAAAGGAAACAACAACCGCAACAAAGGGAAAGACAATTGTTACGTTCGAATGAGCGACACTGCCCGCAAAGGGAACAAAAATCACAACAAAGGGAACTGTAGTTGTTACGTTCGAATGAAGATGACGATGATGTTCAAATTGGACCATCTAATTAAGTAATTGGATACCTCCTGCATAAATGTTTTCTTTAGCGGATCTAGGATTGATTAGTCATCAACTAAATTCATTAATTTTACGGGTAGGTTTATTCAATGATCGAGGGAATACAATATATTGGATAGTTTACAGTGTCATGCATTCATTTTTATTTACTACAGTCGCAACCACGCATCTTTTGAGTACAGTGTTTGACTTTCTCTGCAAAACATGACATATTTATCTTTTGTTATCAAAACAAGTTCTATATTCGATGGAATAGTGAAACAAGAGCAATTTGGAGTTTAAATGAGGGACAAAAAAGAGTGCTAATTATATTTCGTTACAATAAATTTTTACATCCTTTCTAGTCTGTGTTCTCCAAATCTCTTTATAGTGACTTCCCTAGAAAGTAAAAAATCTTAAAAAAAATTCAATCAAATATTCAATGAAAAATATATACAATATGTACAGTGCTGGAAAAACAACAGTTTCATGGAGCTGAATATGCTAGGTTACCTTCCCAGCCAGCTAAAATATGAAGAGTAGGATCATTACTTACTTCTTGGAAAAATGATTCTTTTGAAAGTGACTTATGGTAGAGTCGTAGACGATGTCCATTTACTAGAAAAGAAGAACCAGACTCGTCGATGGTAAATAAAGTGATAGTGCCATTATCATGTACTTCCTTGATTTCATACGGTCCCATCCACCTTGTCTGCAATTTCCCAGAAAAATCTTGAAATCTGGAATCATAAAGAATCGCCCAATCACCTTTTTGGAAGGATTTCTTCTTGATATGCTTGCCATGCCAGCTAGCTCTCTACTACTGAATAACAAATTTGCACTGAAGGGAAAATAAGCGTGCTTCATCTAACTCATTGAGCTGATGTAAGCGCTATGTGTGTGCTTCCGTAAGATCCAGTCCAATTTCTCGGGCCATTTTTAGAGTCTTGATCTCAAATTCAATTGGAAAGATATGCTCTTTTCCAAAGACTAGGTGATAAGGAGAGTAGCCAGTAGTGTTATGCCATGTTGTGCGATAGGCCCATAAGGCATTTGGAGGCTCGACTGCCCAATTTTGATGGCTTTTTGAGACTATTTTTGTCAATATTGCCTCCAAGACTTTATTGTTACTTTCCACTTGTCCATTTTCCTGGGGGGTGGCATGGGGAGGTAACCCTATGCTTGATGTGATAATTGCGTAGAGTGGCCGAGATTTTATGGGCTGTAAATTGTGACCCTCCGTACGTGATTACTTCCCTAGGTAATCCATAGCATAAAAATAGTTCAAAGAGAAATTTAATGACTGCTTCCTCAGTTGCGTTTTCCAAGGCTACTTCTTCTGCCCACTTGGTCACATAGTTTGTTGCAACTAGTATATAAGCTTTTTGGATTGATTTTGGGTTAAAGGGACCAAAAACATCCAATGCCCATCTCTCGAAAGGTTCCACCACCACTTGTGGTTGTAGGGGAATTTCATCATCTTGGCCTGGTCGACCCATCCTCTGATAGATATCACAGGCCTGGACATACTTCTTTGCATATTTAAATATCGAGGGTCAATACTACCCCATCTATAAAACCTTATGCCCAGTTCTGCGGTCTGTAAAATTTCCCCCACAGGGCTCATCGTGACATGCTTTCAAGACATCGTGAATTTCATCCTCTCTGATACATCTTCGTATCTGAAGATCAGACCCTATGTGAAAGAGATATCCACCAATCTAGGTGAACCGTGAACTATGTTGAACAACAAATTTCCTTTCTCTTGATGACAAGTGCACTGGCAATTTCCCAACTGCTAGATAATTCGGTACATCAGCATACCAAGGTGTATGAATAGTCACAGCGAAAAAAAAATTGTCTGGAAATTGATCTTCGACTGTCAAAGAGTTATCTTTCTTGGGTATACGAGACAAAAAATATGCAAAATTTTTTTCTCTTCCCGACCGATCCTTAATTGTGATGTTGAATTTATGCAACAACAACAACCACCGAGTAACCTGTCCATTAGTAATGGGGTCGTTGGATAAATATCTAATAGTAGATTGATAAGTATATAGAATCATTGGATAGCTTGTTATGTAGTGTCAAAATTTATTAATAACATGTATAACAACTAAAAATTATTTTTCTGTTACTGTGTAATTTAATTCGGCAGGGGTAATATTTTTGATAATAAAGTAAATAGCATAAGGTTTCTTGTCTTCTTCCTGTCCAAGGACGACACCTATAGTGACATCTGATGGATTTGAAGAGATGTGAAATGGTAGCTTCCAGTTTGGTCCTCTCAGCACTGGTGCTGTTGAAATTAACCTTTTAAGCTCTGCAAATGCAACATCACACTTATCAAACCACTGAAATTCCACATTACCAGTTAAAGCATGTAAAGGTGTAGCTATTCTTGAAATTTTCTCTATGAATCTGTGATAATATCCAGCAAAACCAAGAAAACTACGTACCTTGGTCTATGTACGAGGTGTAGGCAATTTAAGGATTACCTCTATCTTTGTTGGGTCTACCTTGATTCCATCTGCAGAAACATAGTGTCCTAGTACCACACCTTCAATCATCATCATATGAAATTTCTCATGACTTAAAAATAGCCTGGTAGCAATGCATCATTATAGTACCTTTTCCAAATTGCTTAAATCTTTATCAAAGTCAGTTCCATAAGGGGTAAAATCATCCATGTAAACTTCAAGTCCTTCATTAATTAAATCAGAAAATATGCTTAAAATAGCTCTCTGGAATGTAGCTGTAGCATTACATAACCCAAAGGGAAATACTTGATATATGAAGGTACCCCAAGGACATGTAAATGTAGTTTTATCCTAGTATTCTAGAGCAATCTGAATCTAAATATAACCGCTAAATCCATCTAGGAAGGAGAAAAATTGCTTCCCTTCAAAAGTATCAAGGACCTGATCAATTAAAGGTAGGGGAAAATGGTCCTTCCGGGTATCTTTATTAAGTTCTATGTAGTCTACATTGATTCACCACTTACAATTCTTTTTAGGGACGATTACCAGTGGGAAGACCCACTGGATTTTTGAAATAGGATATATGAAATATACATCCAACAACTTCTGTAATTCTTCTTTGACAATGTCCCAAAGATGAGGATTTAATATTCGTTGGGGATATCGGATGGGTCGGGTGTCTTTTTTGATGTAGATATGATGTGACATAGTTGGGGATCAATGCCCTTCATGTCGAGTTACTCCCAAGCAAAAGCATGTTGGTATTTAGCAAGGATCTGGATTAAATTTTGTTGTTGTTGGTCATTCAAATTGGTGTTAATATTCAGGAATCTTCCTGGTGCGATTTCAACTGCAATGTTGTTATGGACAACAGTAGTGGGAATTTGTTGCTCCATCAATTCTTCCAAGGGGTCTCCCTGAGCTTCATTATCTATAACGAATTTCAACATTTGACATGTTGGGTCTCCTATAATAGTTGGGTTGTTAATGAAGTTGTTGATCACATCATCTTCTGGTTGGTTTTTAAGCCCAAGATCTTCTTCTAGTGTGAGAGGAGGGCATATGTTTTCTTCCGGATATCTAGGTGGTTGCAACTGCTGATGTATCACATGAAGACTTGGTTTAGCTGAAGGATACAAGATAAGGTTCTTTATATCACTTCTTCTAGAAATTTTCATGTTTCCTGTGCAACATCCTATGTATGCATTTTCTGTTGCTAGCCACAGTCGCTCTAATATTAATGAGTGTCCATATAGTTTACTTCTCAGGTTGATAACTAAGAAATAAGTTGGGTAATCCCAAGAGTCGACTGATACTTCTATGTCTTGTAATGTGCCTACTAGTTTAACCATCGATCTATCAGCCAATTATAACATAGTTGAAGTAGGTTCAAAGGAGGTGATACCCAGGACATTACATGTCTCAGTGGTTAGGATATTGATGGCTGCTCCAAAATCCACCAGTGTATTTGGGAAAAAGAAACCTTGTATCTAAACTGTTACCATGAGATTTCCTGGGCTTGCATATTTAAATGGCTCTTGTTTTCCTAGAATAAGATCGGACAAAGTTCCTACCACATGAACAGTTGATGGATTCTTAATTTTCCTTCTGGGCTTCTTCCCACATAATTCTTTAATTGTTTCTACATAAATAGGAATATCTTGTAAAGCCTATAGGAGTGGAATTTTAACACATAGATTTTTTAGTTCCCCAACGATATCAAAGTTGGGATATACAACTAGTTTTTCTATCATTAGTCTTTCGGGAAACGGGGGAGGATAAATTACGTGTTTATCAGGATTTTGTTGCTCGATTGTATTTTCCCCCTGTTTTGTTTCTTTTGTTATGACCACAATTGATGGTTTTATTGTTGGTTTTGTATCATCCTCATTCTCCTATTCTTTATGAATGTCACTTTCCTTAGGATAAATTTCATGCCCCAACCTCAACCGAAGTTCGTTGCATCCTACAGAGTTTGTTTCACCTTCCATATTCTCAAAAATTCGCATGAGATGGAATCGTCTGTTATTAGAATTCGGGTTGGGTTGAGCTAGTAGTTGAGGGTGCATTTGAGGTTAGGGATTTTGGGGAAATTGAAATGGATCCTGTAAAGTGGGCTGAGCTTGAGGAACCATTCCCATAGGTTGATTTGTTATTCCCATGGGGCACTGCTATTTTTGAGTCCAATTGGAAGTTTGGGCAGCTGTGCTAGAATACTGCGAATGATAGTGATTGTTATTTGAATTCTGCCAAAATGGGGTAGAGTATTGCAAGTTAGGACAAGTAGGAGTGGGAACTGGTTGATTTGGCTAGGGTGCATTAGGATATTGTTGGGACTACCAAGTGGGGTTAGCAAATGGTTGTCCCTGCCATGTGTTTCCAGAATTATGTTGCTTATTATATTGTCCAAGAAAGAAAGAAGAAGGAATATGTAACGTACCTGGAGGACGAACCTACCATTGGCGACACTGAGCCATTAGATATACTGGCTCTATTTCCTCTTTTGATTCTTTAAAGACAAATTTTAGTCATGGGAGTGATGGACATTGCTCTGTCGCATGGTGTTTGGCATAGATAGCACAGGTCCGAACCATGTCCAAGGGACACTCCCTTGAACTATGTTTCCTCCTGCATTGTGGAAAAAATATAGCCAATGCCTATTCTACTTCTGCCTGTTTCTATTTAGCCCGCAGAACATCTAATTGTGTAATTAAAGTACCTAAAATGTCAGTTTTAAAATTTTCCAAGAGATTACCAATTTATGCTCGGGTGACACTTCCACTAGTAATGTTGCTACTTCTGGTGATGGGGCCTCGTATTCCTGATCTGGTTCGTGTACTACTGCACGGACACCTGATACACAATTGGATAATTTCATCATACGTTTCTTGACAGATATCTGCTTTTCCCATTAAATTTAACATCTCTACCCATTCGACTCTCGTACCTTCTATTAAAGTGGCTTTAAGCACCTCAACTAGTAGTGTGTCGTAAGATGATCTCTGTAGGTTATATTGAAACCTTTCAACATATTCTTCTATTTTTTTTTTCTTTTGCAGCCATTTTAAATATTTCATCCTTTAAATCCATGGTTCTATAGTAGTCTTGATATTTCGTAAGGAAGGCTTGTTTCATTTCATCCCATGAATTTATAGTTCCTCTTCCTAGTCCCATAAACCATCGTAAAGTTTCTCCTTTCAAAGTGGAAGGAAATAGCTTTAGTTTATGGGGTTCAAAGGTATAGTCATATCCTCTACATAGGACATCAAATTGGAATAAGAACGCGTCAGGGTCCTCTGAGATCAATCCATTGAAGGTTGGAATATTCTGTTGTGGAATGGCTTTCATTGGGGCATTAGCAACCAAATCAACTATAGGACATTCCAAAGTGGAAGTCTAGGGTCACGACTAATTTTGCTGTTCCATTTGGTCGAAAAAGTGCCAATAACCTTCAGGGATTTCTTTGTCTGGGTGTTCTACTCGGGGTGGTTGATTACTTGGTCCCTTAGGAGATTTGGTCACACTTCTTATGTCTGGGATATCAGGGGTTCCTTCTCCTACCAGAATCATATGAGATCCAGGGTCAGGTGGTTGTGGTTTTGCCTCAAAAATTCCACTGGTCTCCCCTTCTCCTTCTCTCAAATTACAAGAATTTCCCTCTCGTAAAGGATTGAAAAGTGAAGTGTGTGTATTTTGAAAACTCTATTCAGTTCCACTATGAACCTTAGTGTGAGCTTCAGTTGGTGAATTTTTTGATTGAGGGACTCGAGTAGAACCTTTTCAAGGTCCAACCGAGGCTTGATATTCAACTTTTTGGATAATTTCGTCTATAAAAGTGATCCTTGCAGGGGCCACCGGGCCCTGGGATTTTGTATTTTTTGGTAAGGGTTTTTGTTTTTTAGGTTCTTTCTTCTTAGTCATACACACCAACAAAAATTCTATGCACCTATGTAACCTCTATGCATCAACTGAAGGTAGGCGTTGGCACAATCATTTTACTTGTTTCCTGCGTAGGTTCTTACCTTTGATTTTCAATACCTCATCCCTTTAGAGACGCAACCTATACTATCTTTGACATTCTCCTCGGCAACAATGCCAAAATGTTGGGCTCTAAAGATGTCCTAAAAGCAATCTTAGTCTGACATTAATTTTATCAACCGAGGATTCGTCTTTTCTCTCAAGATTTTCAACAAAGTCTATGAAGATAGTTGTAGAGGTTTAAATCGTGTAGATAATCCAGTTACAACAAATCTAAGTCTATCTAAATTACTATAATAATAAAGTTCTTCACACATTAACTACAAACTCTGAAACTAATAACTCAATTAACAGAAAATATATTCTTGTGCAATAACACACCATGAAGCAAAACATCAATTACTAAACTCATTCATTTATTCAAAAAACAACAATTTAATCTACAAAAACACTAACGAACCAATCTCTCAATAATTAATTAATCTATTGGAAAGAAACAATGATCTACTGAATATTTAAAAAAGAACAACAAATGTGAATTTAATGAAAGGAACAACAAATGCGAATTTAATAAAACGAACAACAAATGTGAATTTAATAAAAGAAATAACAAACGTGAATTTAATAAAAGGAACAACAAATGTAAACTTAACGAAAAGAATCCACACAAGATAAATTGACAACAATCTATATTGGAACAACAATCGATAATCTTTTTTTCTGCAAGTAGAATAACACAACCAACTCATAAAAACAACACATTAACAAATCTATTCTAATTGTTGAAGGAAATATCAAATCACAGATTTATAACAAAATTGATAAGATTACAGATAAGATAGTAGCTCCTGTCGACTGGGCCCACGATCTTCATAAGATACTGTTATGGGCTTCCATTAATTCCATAATTGATAAGTCATTTACAATGGGATTGCTATGCATAGTGTCAACAATTAAGAGATCTGAACTCTGGTATCCCCTTGTATCATTCACTCTCCTTTATATATTACAATGAGACAAGTAAATTAAGCTATCCTGAGGATCAAGAGATCGTCAAGATTGATTTTACTATTTATGAAGATTGCAAGATAAAAATTCAATCTTCCTTTGAACCACTTTATGCCTGATTTCTTTGATCTTCAATGGTTTCTGAATCTTTATGATCTTTCTTGATTATCCTCAGTTAACAACAATTGTCCATTTCTGCATAAAATCAAAACAATTCAAACCAAAGGTTAGAAAATATCTAATATCATTTGATATTATTTCCTAAGTCCTTTTTAATCATTTTCTTCCCTAATTACTTCAAACTAATAGAAAAGTCAACAAAGAATATATCATAAACCAAAGTAACAAGGATAATATTTATACCTTTTTCTCACGCCAACACACTATAAAAAAGTAACTTTAAGAGGTGGTCGCTCTATTCCTTAAGACACAGAGTGAACATATCCTAGTGGTCGCACTCTGCTAGTGTACTAGGGTGCGATCAGTCTAGAATTGAGGTTGTCACACCGTTCCTTCACACACAAAGCAACTAGCTCCTAGTTGTTGCACTTTGGCAGTGTACTAGGGTGCGGAAATTCCAGAATAAGAGAACTCATTAGTCTAGAGTCTGACTGTCACACCTTTCGACAAATAGAAGTTGCGACAACTTCAACTTGTCACATGTTTCGACTAAGAAAGGCTGCGACAATCTCTATTACGTGGATTTTTCTCATCGAAACTCTGATTTTCCTGTTCTTCGGCTTGTATGGATTTCTACAAGTAGCGTAGCTCTGATACCATGCCATTTTTTCATCAAAAAATACACATGAGATTTAGTCAAAGAAAATACAAAAAAATCTTATCAAGAAAGGAAGAGAGATTCAATATGGTATAATGAGAAACATATATTCACACTAATCCAATGAGCTAATCAATGATGATCATTGTGATATAATGAATGAGTGTAATACACTCATATATAAGACAAAAGATTCCATAATTAGGAAAATAAATCAAGTAGTTAGCTTTCCTTAGGAATACATGTATGCATAATAGTGATGGTCTAGATAGAAAGTTTAAAATAGAACTAGTTAGTTAACTCCCACTAAACTGGTGTGTCAAAGATGAAAATTTCTCCAACAAATGCTTCCTACCCAATATGCATCTATGTAGGATACCAAAGATAGATCATTCTCTTTTGGATACCACAACCCAAACTCTTATGTTCCTTTGAGATATCTGAATATCCTATTTATTACCACAACACGTGCTTCCTTTGGTGCTACTTGAAACCTTACAACCTATCCAACTTCCTGCATCACATCAAGTCGAGATGATGTCACATAGAGTAAGCTTCCAATCATCAAACTATAGAGGTTCTGATATGCATCCTTAGAATCATCATCCTTAACTTTCAATTGGTTTGCATAGGATTACTCATGGGTTTGCAATCTGCCATTCCAAACTTCTTTAACATTTCCCTGATATAATTGGTCTGAGAGATGAAAACACCTTTATCATGATGACATATCTATAATCCCAAAAAGAAAGTCAACTCACCAAGAAAATAAATTTCAAAATCATTTTTCATATCTCTAGAAAATTTCTGACTCATACTATCATCGTCACATCCAAAAATGATGTCAACTACATAAACGTCAATTATCAATATACTGTCTTGATCCACTTTTATGTAGAGATTGTTTTTTGCATTATCCTTCCTAAATCCTTGTTGCTGTAGATACCTATCCAATCTTGAATACCATGCTCTCGGGGCATGCTTGAGTCAATACAATTCTTTCTTCATCCTGCAAACATAACCTTCCTTTGCTGACAATAGAAATGCTTCTGGTTGTTCGATGTAGACTTCTTATAATTCTCCATTGAGAAAGGTTGACTTAACACCCATCTGGTATACCTTTATTCTTTTTGAACATGCATAGGCTAAGATCAATTTGATTTCTTCCATCCTCGCAACTGGGGTAAAGGTGTCTCCAAAATCTATATGTTCAATATGAGTGTATCCTTTCCATACTAACCCTTCTTTGTTTCTGTTACCTGTCCATCCTGGCTGAGTTTGTTTCAGAAAACCCACTTTGTACCAATCATGTTCTTGTTCTTCGGTCTTGGAACTAGTTCCCATGAGTCATTCTTCTCTATCTGAACCAATTATTCATCCATAGCCTTGATCTAGTGTTCATCCTTGATGGCTTCTTCAAAACGTCTTGGTTCATCTATGGATAATAGAGCTAGGTGTTTTTGTTCTAGTGAATATTCTTATTTAGGTTTCAATTACTGCATATTTATTCCCAATAATCTGTTCTGCTGGATGATTTTTATGCACTCATTGGCCTTTGCTGCCTTCTTTGTGCTTTCGCACATCTACCTCATCAATCATTACATTTGTGCTTTCCATTATTCTTTTGAGTCTTGTACAGAAACATTTATATTTTTTTATTTAGCTTGAATACCTAACCAATATGCCCTTATCCACTCGGGAGTCAAATTTTCCAAGCCTGCCATCTTATCTTTTGATATAAGATTTGCTTACAAATACTCTAAAATGTTTCACATTTGTCAGTCTTCCTTTCCATAACTTGTAGTGGGTCTTATCACTATTATTTCTGAGTATTTCTCTATTTAGGACATGAAATTATGTATGTACTACTTGAGCCTAAAATATGTTGCTCAACTTGGAATATTTAAACATGGTTATGGCCATTTCATGTACTATTGTATTATTCCTTTCAACAACTCCATTTTGATGAGGTATCTTGGTTGTCGCGAACTGTCTCTTTATTCCATGTTTACCACATAAATCCATGAATTCCTTTGATGTAAATTTTCCTACATTGTCTAATCTCAAAAACTTGATTTTCAAATCCATCTTTGTCTCAACCATCTCTTTGTATATCTTGAAGTGTTCGAATGCTTTTGACTTATTTTCGAGAAAGAAAATTACATTCATTCTTGTGTAGTCATCAACCAATAACATAAAACAATGTTCACCATTCAATCCTTTCATTCTTGTAGGTCCACATAGGTCCACATAGGTCCACATAGGTCAGTGTGTACGATCTCCAAATGTTTTTTCGTGGAAAACGCTTTTAATTTGAACTTGGTCCTAGTTTGTTTTCCTTGTAGACAATGCTCACATAGAATATTTGATGGCTTTCAAATCTCAAGGATTTCCTTCACTACTTACTTTTTGATAATTTTGTCAAGGTTATCAAAGTTCGTGTGACCCATTATTCTATGTTAGAGAAAAAATTCATTTTCCTTTCCTAAGAAACATATTTCCTTCTAAATTTTATTCAGGACATATATGTTATTCAGAGTTCTTATAGTTGTGGCCACCAACTTGCCTGATCCTTCCTTCCTTATCTCACATTTTTTTGAGTCAAACACAAGATTGTGTCCTTGATCTCACATTTGACTTACACTGAGTAGATTGTGCTTCATATCTTCAACCAGTAGAACATTTTCCAACTTAGCTTGTTTGCTTCCAAGATTGACTTTTCCTCTTCCTATAATTTTGGATGAGTTATCATTTCCAAACGAAAATGATCCATCACATTCCTTATTCAGTGTCATAAACATGTACTTTCCACCTGTCATATGCTTCAAACAATCATTGTCAACATACCATCCACTTTTCTTGTGTTGAGATTGTAAAGAAAGCGAACATTCTTCAGTGTTGAATTGATATTTCTTTCTTCTCCATATCCTTTGTGGTTCCTGTTTGATATTCTTCTTTGGTTCCCTTGGAGGAATAGTCAATCTATAATATTTGGCCATGTGTCCAAAATTGTTGCACTTGTAGCACTCTACTTCATTACTTAGTGAACCAAAATTATTATGATTTTGTTTTTTGTGCTTCATGTGACATTCTAGGATAATTGTTGTTTGAATACTCTTCATAGTTGCTTCTATTCTTGGTGTAGTCTCTAGAGTTTTCAACTTTGTGACCAAAATTGTTACAAGAATAGAATAAACCAAGAAAAATAGTTTGATACCTGGATGTACATGATCTTCTAAATGGTGTTTCTCTTCTGAAGCCTTGTTCTTCTTGAGATGTTGATGATTTTTGGGTTTGTGTGATGAATATTCTAGGTGATGAATATTATTGAGTACCTCTGACTATTTTTGCATAGGTTCTTTGTTCTACTTCTTGTTCTGTTGTATTGGAGATGGAACCTTTCTCAGTCTGTGTCTGGTTGTATCCTAGCTCGGACCTGTTGTAGTATGGACTTTGAATGCTGATGATCTCATCCAGTATTTTGGAGATTTTCTATGACATATCTTTCTTCTGAAGATCTTTTCTGAGGTGACTATTTCCACTTCCAAACTTTCAATCATATTTTCCTTTTCTTCCAACTGATTTCTGAGTGCTTCTTCAATCCTTTTGTCTTCTTCCACCTAGATTTTTAACTTTGCAATCATTTGTTCGATTTCTTTTGAGTTGGAATTTTGAGATCCTTCTTTCTTCTTTAACTATGCCTTGAGTGACTTTATTTTCTTTCTTTCTTTCCCTTGATCTTCTAAGACATTGATTAATTCTTCTTTGAGATCGATCTTGCCTTATTCTTCAGAATCTTCTTCATCATCATATACTTCCATGAAGAATACTCTTTTTGAATCTCTATCACTATCATGATCCTCATCTAATGAGGAGCTGCCTTCTTTTGAGTAGAATTTTTTCTTGAAGAATTTATTTTTGTTCCTTCTCTTGTCTTCTTTTTGGATTTTTTTTTCCTTCTTAGGATATTCTTCTTCATCACTATTTTTATTCTTAGCATAAGTACATTTAGAATAAAAATGACCAATACTACCACAATTAAAAATTTCAATGGAAGCATACCTTTGTACTTTTTGGTTCCTCTTTTTCAACTTTCTTACGAAGTTTTCCATCTCTTCATCTTCCTTTGAATTGTCGCTACAACTACAATCTGATTTTGAATTTTGTTTGGTTTTATTCTTTGAATTCTTGGATTCCATGAATGTTGCTTCCTTTGTGAATGGATCATCTTGCTCTATCCTCATTCCATAAGTTGTGAGTATCCCATGTAGCCTGTCCATGCTTAATGTAGCTAGGTCTGCTCTTTCTTCAAGGGATGAAATCTTTGGGTCATATCTCATAGGTAGAGACCTTAGTACCTTTTGAACAATGATTGGTTCTTTCAACTCTTCTCCCAACCTTTAATGGCATTGACTATTTCATCAAATAGTAGAAAATAGGTGACAATTTCTTCATCTTCCTTCATCTTCAATTGTTTGAAATTGGATCTAAAGGTTTGAAGTTTAGATCCCTTGAATTTGGAATCACCTTCATAGATATTCTAAAGTTTGTCCCAAATTTCCTTTATAGATTCACAATGCATAACCTTGACATGTATTGATTTAGTTAG
Organism: Picea engelmannii; assembly: GCA_009831015.1. Taxonomy (NCBI): domain Eukaryota; kingdom Viridiplantae; phylum Streptophyta; class Pinopsida; order Pinales; family Pinaceae; genus Picea; species Picea engelmannii. The sequence goes on along the minus strand of ML792982.1, from coordinate 459,833 downwards.
ATAATTCATAATAGAATTTTTGGTCGTTGAATTATTTTCTTCAAGTTTCTTTCCATCCTTGTATGTTGGTGGAGTGGCCAATGCATTATATCCATCTACAACTGCTCACCAGACATCAAATCCATGTGCCTGCACATATGTTTTCATCCTTCTACTATAGAAGGCATAGTTTTGGACGTCAAACTATGGTACTCCAATCTTAGCGTATTCCATGATCTCCTTCTAGTGGTTACACTTTTTCTTGAAGGACCTATCTTTGTTACCAATTGTTGGAATACTGAGAGGGGGGCTGAATCAATATTAGTACTTTTACCATTTTTAACCACAAATATGAATGTCAACTTTATCAACAATATATAATCAATATATCATCAGTATATTGTGAGCATATAAACATGAGCAATATCGCAACATCACATCAAATACACGGTACACTATAATTTATGTGGAAGCCCAAATGGGAGAAAACCACATAAAGATTTCTTATATATCAAATATTACATTCATTGGGAGCACCAAAATTCCTATTCTCTAGTTGAAAATGGAAGGAGGCTACAACCTCCTATTTACAGGATCCAATCTGAAGGAGGCTACAACTCTCTAAATTCTCTGGCTCTAACTAGAAGGATGCTACAATCCCTTGATTCACAGGATCCAACCTGATGGAAGCTCCAACTCCCTATGTTCTCTAGAACCAACCAAAAGGACGTGACGAACCCCTTTCCTTGCCCCGTCCTACCACCCTGAAATATAAATGTAGACCAAATTGTCACTTCCTTTAATAATCAACCTGTAATCAACCTGTCATCCAACTTGTCACTATCACATCAACCTGCAACCTGTAACATAAACCTGTCACTGTCACTGTATCATGAACCTGTAACTTTCACTATACCATCAACCTGTAACCTATACCATTGTGATCCAGATTTTATGAGAAGAATGGAATGAATATAAATTATTAAAATATGCTTAACACAAAATAATAGAGATATAGTAAAATTGGTTTCCTATTCAATAAGGAAATACGCTGAAATTGTAAAATGCAGTGGAAAACAAGCTTGCTGGAATGGTGATGACTTATCTTTGAGAAGAGATCTGACGACTGCGCTCATTCGCAAGAAGATGGTTACAATGAGGCTCTGAAGGCCTTTTACAATAAACAGGAATTTTAATATCCCTAGACATCCAAAAACCTAACCATAGGAGATGAAGTGCCAAAAGTCATGTGGGCTCTGTTTGGGTAAGATAGTACATCAATTTCCCAGGGTCGTATCTTTTGCATACGATCTTCGTTTTAGGTGCACAATAGCCCGTTGGAAAGGTCTAACCAAGAAGAAATTTTTCAACTGGCCAAGGTTAGTGGATTTGGTAGTCACCTGGGCCCCAAATCCACAAAAACGTTGTTTAGGGCCTCAAAACAACCCCAGAAGTTTGGAACCCGAAAAACTGTCGAAAAACTGCAAAGGTGGAAAACTATTTTTTGAGCCAGTGGAACAGGTGGGTAACCATCGATATCTACCTAGATCAATCCTCCCTCCTTAGGAAGTAATGGTATCCATTGCATTTAGTTTCCCCATCAGGTGAGGAAATTTCTGCTGAATTTGGCCCCTGATGAGCCACTTGCCTTGGTGCAGGAGTTTCCCTTCTTTGACGACTCGATAAAGATGGATCCTTTATTGTCAAGTTCCCTTGATCTATGTGTCCATAATATGATCACTGGATTATTATTGCATCCATTTAGGGTTGATATTTGTTGGTGTAAACTTCTCTTCTATCTCTAAGGTGTCCAATAATGGTGGGAAATTTGGTCGAAGGAGAGCCACGTTGAAGACTGGATGTAGACAAATGAAGGGGGGAATGTTGAGCTCAAAAGAATTTTCACCCACAACCTTGGTGATGGTGTACGACCCATAACAGAGTGGGAGAAGCTTCTGATGGGGCCCTGTAAGGCATTCTTTCTGCAAATGCAGCCAAACTTTGTCACCCACCTGAAACTTATGTGGCACCCAATGTTGATGTGGAATTGTTTATACTTGGCATTAGACTTTTGTAGAATATCCTGAACCTATTGGTGGATGTGTTGGATCTTCTTAATGAATTGATGGATTTGTTAGCTTCTGGTCAAGGAGGTGATGAGTCGGTCGAGGTGGTCGCCAGGGGTAGTGAAACATCCATGGGGCCCAATGGTTGGAATCCCAACCCCACCTAAAAGGGGTTGTATCCAGTTGAGCTATTTAGGGCTCGATTGTAGCTATGCTGGACATAGGTAAGACTCTAATCCCATGTGCAGGGGTGTTTTGAATTGTACATGCCCAGGATATGTACAACCATCCGATTAACGACCTCCATTTTTCCATCTGTCTAGGGGTGGAAGGCAGTCGATTTGATGAGCTTGGTATACAATAGTGACCAGAGGATCGACCAGAATGAGCTGAGGAACCGATTGTCACAGTATGAGATAATGGTTTGTGGGATCCCAAAATGTACCCATACTCGTTCAAATAAGATCTTGGCAGTGGCTTCTGTTGTGATGTTCTTCTTGCAGATGGATAGAATCGCCATATTGGAAAAGCGAACAACAACCTAAAAAACACAATCATTTCCCCTCTTGGTGGATGGAAGGCTCGACATGTAGTCCATTGAGATGGATTCCCACGGCCTGTTAGGAGTAGGAAGAGGGGTGTATAGGCCATGTTTCTTAGTGGTTTGTTTGGAAATAGCACAGGCAATGCAGGACTTGATATACTTGCCGACATACAGTTGAAGTTTCGGCCAGTAGAAATGTTTCTTCAACACTGCCACTGTCTTTTCGATGCCAAAGTGTCATGCCACTCTTCTGTAGTGAGCTTCCCAAATCAGCTTCACTTGCTTTCTTTATGGAACACAAAGATGGCCCAGACGACACAACAACCCATCCTGAAGATGGAAATTAGTGACCACTAAGTTGGAGCCCAAAATTTGGTAGGTGGAGGAGAAGTTAGGGTCTGTATTGTAGAGGTGGGACCATCTAGAGGTCTCATGACTACAAGAGTCTAGCATCATGGTGAGTGCCACAACTAGAGGTTGGCTGAGGCAGTCAACAACTTGGTTGATAATTCCTATTTTATACTTGATGTTGAGGTGGAACTACTGTAATTGTGTTGGCCACTTTTGATGGAAGTCATTCTACAATTTTTCTTGGGTCTGCATGAACTGTAGTGGCTTGTGATCAGTGTGGATGTCTATCTTCTTTCCAAGAATGTAATTTCTCCACTGGCGGCAAGCTTGCACAATGGAGTACATTTCTTTGTCATAAGTAGGGTACTTATAGACAACATATGATAGTGTCTCACTATGATATGCCACGTGGTGGCCATGTTGAGTGAGAACAATTCCCACAACATAGTTTGAAGCATCTATCTCGATCTCAAAGGGATGATGTAGGTCCGATAATGAAATTACCAGGGATGAGCACAAATGCTTCTTCAAGTCATCAAAGGCTTGTTGTTGGGACACACCCCACACAAATTTTTCCTTTCCGCCACCCCTAGTTACTTGGATGAGGGCCCATGCGATATGAGAGAATCCTAGCATGAACCTATGATAGAAGTTGGCGAGGCCCAAGAAGCTCCAAACTTAAGTGAGTGTGGTTGGGGCTGGCCAGTCACAGATGACCTGGATATTGGCTGGATCCACATGAAACCCATGTTGATCAACGATGTAGCCTAAGTAATGGACCCTATCCATGCGGAAGGATCATTTTTCCAAGTTTTCATATAGTTTGTGTTGCCGTGGGGTGTGAAAAACTTGCTAAATGTGTTGCAAGTGTTCTGCCCAAGTCTTTTTGTATATGAGGATGTCATCCAGATACACCACTACAAAAGTATTGGTGAAAGGTCATAGGATATTATCCATCATTTTCATAAAATTTGTTGGATCATTTATCAAACCAAAGGGCATGACCAACCATTCAAAAAGACCTTATTTTGACTTGAAGGCAGTCTTCCATACATCTGTCTTTTCTATTGGGACCTGGTGGTAGCTAGACTTCAAATCAATCTTACTGAAGTATTTGTCCCCTGTGAGTTGATCAAGGAGGTCGTCGATTAGGGGAATTGGGTACCAATTTCAGACTGTGATTTTATGCAGGGCCAGGTAATAATGCAGAGTCACCAGGTCCCATCTTTCTTCTACACCAGCACGATTGGGCTCCCACAAGGCGATGATTTGGGATAGATGTGCCCCTTGTGGAGCAGTTCTTGGATCCACCTCTTGATCTCCCCATTTTCTAACAGAGAATAGTGTTAGACTAGCCCATTAGGTAGCAGTGCACCTGGGGTCAGATCAATGGGATTCTTGACCTGGCAGTGCAGAGGTACCCCGGTAGGAGAGGATAAGATATGTGAGTATTCTTCCACGACCTTATCCACTTGCTTCTATTGTCTAGAGAGATCATCCACAGAGGCCCTGGACGTGGCTACGATCTTTCTCTCACTCTGAAAGTGAATCACGAAGAAAAAAAAATTCTTGGTCTGAGAGATGACCTTCCTGCATTGCTAGGCAGAGATCAAGGAAATACCACTAGGAGCGACTTTCTCAGGTATCCTGTACAGTTTCCCATTCAAAGTAATAATAAAAATACGAGGCCTAGACTCATATGTAGTATGACATTTCCATAAATAAGGTTGGCCCAAAATAACATTACAAACTTTGAGAGGAGAAACATCACACGATACCTCGTCTTTGAATGGATTGATTTCGTACAATAGTCGACACTATTGGTTGACATAGAGATCGCTTCCTTGGCAGAGCCATCCAATGGTGTAGGGTTGTGGGTGTGGCATTGTTGGTAGGGTTAGCCTCTTGACAACCTCTGCTGAGATGAGGTTCTTTTGTCTACCACTATAAATGATGAAGTGCAACGGGGTTCCTTTTACCCACATCTGTGAATGGAAAAGGCACTCTCCTTCTTTTGGCTCGTCTGGTTCACTAGGTTGGATCTTGGTGGTAGAAAAAATGACATTAGGTTCTGAGTCAATGATGTGTCTTCCCCTTTCTGGTTCTGACTCATAGTCAGAACTTGCATCTGATTTAGAGGGTTTCACTTCGGCCACCAATGACTGCTTTGAGTGGATTTCAACAGTGTTATGCCAAGGCCTCTTATGGAAGTCATACCACTTTCCAATATAATTCTTTGTCTTTCTGATGTCCTTCTTTGCTTGTGTCTTGGAATAGTTGTACTGATACTTTCCATATTTTCTCTTTCCTTTGTTCTGTGGGTTGGGGCCACCCTTTCTTGGATTTTGCTGTGAGGGTTTCCCAAGCCCAAATTGTCGCATCTTTTGTTTGAGATTCTACTGGATTTTGATGACATATCAGTAAGCCGCACCCAAGGACTAGATATCCAAAATTTCCATTTCGGTCTGGATGTATCTATGCAGAGCACTATGATACTTGAACACCACATGTTGCTCTGAATATTTGATACCCAACTTGGTGTGCAAGGTATGGAAGATATTTGTGAACTCTGGCACTAGTTGGTCTCTTTCTTGTTGCAGTGTGATCCATTTGGTATACAAGTCGTCATAACTTCCGACAGGGTAGTATTGTTCCTTAATAACATCCCTGAAGGATTCCCAAGTGGTCTTGACTATAAATAATGAGGTTTCCTCTATTTGATTTTTCTCATAGAAAGTTTCCCACCAATCTTTGACATGGGGAACGACTTTGAGGAGCACAAAAGTAATCTTTTCTCTATTCGAAAATTTATGGACAAAAAAATACCCTTCTAGTATATTCAACCACTTGTCTACAACATTTACGTCTATCTGACCTTCAAATATAGGAATATCGAAGTTGATTTGTACCTTAAAGGGGGCGACGCCTCCTCTCAAGGAAGATATGTTTCATGTTGGTAGTCACCAAAATATTTGTGTGAAACTATCCATCATATTGTTCCTCTATTGCGTGAGGTTTTCCTCAAGAAAATTTTTGAAACGATCTCCTGTCCTGTCATATTTTTTTTCTCCTTCCATGAGAGGTCGCTTGGGCATGCGAGAGATTTTTTCCTCAAGAGAAAAAATCTCAAGACCCAATTATTTGTACCCTGGCCTCGTTGGGGACATGCATTAATACGAAAAGGAGAAGACCGCTCTGATACCATTGATCCAGATTTTATGAGCAAAACAAAATGAATACAACTTATTAAAAGATGATTAACACAAAATAACAGAGATACAGTAAAATTGGTTTTCTATTCAATAAGGAAATAAGTTGAAACTGTAAAATACAGTGGAAAACAAGCTTGCTGGAATGGTGGCGACTTATCTCTGAGAAGAGATTTGATGGTTGCACTCATTCACAAGAATATGGTTACAATGAGGCTCTGAAGGCCCGGAAGTTTGGAACCTGAAAAACTGTCGAAAAACTGCCAAGGTGGAAAATTGTTTTTCGAGCCAGTGGAATAGGTGGGTGTCCACTGATATCCACCTGGATCACATCGACCTATAAGTCATGTAGCACTTTTTTGTGTTAGGTAATATATAAGTAAACTAACCTGGGAATCAACAATTTGGTACACACATCTCTTCACACCCTTTCACAAGCTTTTCATAGATCCACAACTTACTTCACTATTCCCGTGGATATCTGCACTTTCCTCTACTCCAACCTACGTACATTCATGCCCTTTTGACCTGCAACCTATGGATTCCTTAGAAACTAGGGTTACTCACAATTTATGCAACTTTGATACTTTCACCTTCGACCTTCCTTCACAACTTCAGACTTGCTACCTCAAACTAAACCTCAGATTCAACAATAGACCAAAAGTTCTTCACAATATAGATAATCAATAGACATGTGTGTGAATGTTCTTATGAAAGACTCCTTGAGGGGTATTTATACTTTTTCTAAGTAACTTCTTTCTTTACTTTAGGGGTTTATTGTTACAACCACTTAACCTTTTCATTAATTGTCTTGTAACTAACTAAGGGCTTCGTAACCCATCTTTGGGGCTTCCAACTTCATGACCTCATAACTCCTCTACCATGAAGAACCACA
>ML792982.1:407652-445677 GCA_009831015.1 Picea engelmannii | reverse complement strand
ATTGTAAAGAAAGCGAACATTCTTCAGTGTTGAATTGATATTTCTTTCTTCTCCATATCCTTTGTGGTTCCTGTTTGATATTCTTCTTTGGTTCCCTTGGAGGAATAGTCAATCTATAATATTTGGCCATGTGTCCAAAATTGTTGCACTTGTAGCACTCTACTTCATTACTTAGTGAACCAAAATTATTATGATTTTGTTTTTTGTGCTTCATGTGACATTCTAGGATAATTGTTGTTTGAATACTCTTCATAGTTGCTTCTATTCTTGGTGTAGTCTCTAGAGTTTTCAACTTTGTGACCAAAATTGTTACAAGAATAGAATAAACCAAGAAAAATAGTTTGATACCTGGATGTACATGATCTTCTAAATGGTGTTTCTCTTCTGAAGCCTTGTTCTTCTTGAGATGTTGATGATTTTTGGGTTTGTGTGATGAATATTCTAGGTGATGAATATTATTGAGTACCTCTGACTATTTTTGCATAGGTTCTTTGTTCTACTTCTTGTTCTGTTGTATTGGAGATGGAACCTTTCTCAGTCTGTGTCTGGTTGTATCCTAGCTCGGACCTGTTGTAGTATGGACTTTGAATGCTGATGATCTCATCCAGTATTTTGGAGATTTTCTATGACATATCTTTCTTCTGAAGATCTTTTCTGAGGTGACTATTTCCACTTCCAAACTTTCAATCATATTTTCCTTTTCTTCCAACTGATTTCTGAGTGCTTCTTCAATCCTTTTGTCTTCTTCCACCTAGATTTTTAACTTTGCAATCATTTGTTCGATTTCTTTTGAGTTGGAATTTTGAGATCCTTCTTTCTTCTTTAACTATGCCTTGAGTGACTTTATTTTCTTTCTTTCTTTCCCTTGATCTTCTAAGACATTGATTAATTCTTCTTTGAGATCGATCTTGCCTTATTCTTCAGAATCTTCTTCATCATCATATACTTCCATGAAGAATACTCTTTTTGAATCTCTATCACTATCATGATCCTCATCTAATGAGGAGCTGCCTTCTTTTGAGTAGAATTTTTTCTTGAAGAATTTATTTTTGTTCCTTCTCTTGTCTTCTTTTTGGATTTTTTTTTCCTTCTTAGGATATTCTTCTTCATCACTATTTTTATTCTTAGCATAAGTACATTTAGAATAAAAATGACCAATACTACCACAATTAAAAATTTCAATGGAAGCATACCTTTGTACTTTTTGGTTCCTCTTTTTCAACTTTCTTACGAAGTTTTCCATCTCTTCATCTTCCTTTGAATTGTCGCTACAACTACAATCTGATTTTGAATTTTGTTTGGTTTTATTCTTTGAATTCTTGGATTCCATGAATGTTGCTTCCTTTGTGAATGGATCATCTTGCTCTATCCTCATTCCATAAGTTGTGAGTATCCCATGTAGCCTGTCCATGCTTAATGTAGCTAGGTCTGCTCTTTCTTCAAGGGATGAAATCTTTGGGTCATATCTCATAGGTAGAGACCTTAGTACCTTTTGAACAATGATTGGTTCTTTCAACTCTTCTCCCAACCTTTAATGGCATTGACTATTTCATCAAATAGTAGAAAATAGGTGACAATTTCTTCATCTTCCTTCATCTTCAATTGTTTGAAATTGGATCTAAAGGTTTGAAGTTTAGATCCCTTGAATTTGGAATCACCTTCATAGATATTCTAAAGTTTGTCCCAAATTTCCTTTATAGATTCACAATGCATAACCTTGACATGTATTGATTTAGTTAGATAATTCATAATAGAATTTTTGGTCGTTGAATTATTTTCTTCAAGTTTCTTTCCATCCTTGTATGTTGGTGGAGTGGCCAATGCATTATATCCATCTACAACTGCTCACCAGACATCAAATCCATGTGCCTGCACATATGTTTTCATCCTTCTACTATAGAAGGCATAGTTTTGGACGTCAAACTATGGTACTCCAATCTTAGCGTATTCCATGATCTCCTTCTAGTGGTTACACTTTTTCTTGAAGGACCTATCTTTGTTACCAATTGTTGGAATACTGAGAGGGGGGCTGAATCAATATTAGTACTTTTACCATTTTTAACCACAAATATGAATGTCAACTTTATCAACAATATATAATCAATATATCATCAGTATATTGTGAGCATATAAACATGAGCAATATCGCAACATCACATCAAATACACGGTACACTATAATTTATGTGGAAGCCCAAATGGGAGAAAACCACATAAAGATTTCTTATATATCAAATATTACATTCATTGGGAGCACCAAAATTCCTATTCTCTAGTTGAAAATGGAAGGAGGCTACAACCTCCTATTTACAGGATCCAATCTGAAGGAGGCTACAACTCTCTAAATTCTCTGGCTCTAACTAGAAGGATGCTACAATCCCTTGATTCACAGGATCCAACCTGATGGAAGCTCCAACTCCCTATGTTCTCTAGAACCAACCAAAAGGACGTGACGAACCCCTTTCCTTGCCCCGTCCTACCACCCTGAAATATAAATGTAGACCAAATTGTCACTTCCTTTAATAATCAACCTGTAATCAACCTGTCATCCAACTTGTCACTATCACATCAACCTGCAACCTGTAACATAAACCTGTCACTGTCACTGTATCATGAACCTGTAACTTTCACTATACCATCAACCTGTAACCTATACCATTGTGATCCAGATTTTATGAGAAGAATGGAATGAATATAAATTATTAAAATATGCTTAACACAAAATAATAGAGATATAGTAAAATTGGTTTCCTATTCAATAAGGAAATACGCTGAAATTGTAAAATGCAGTGGAAAACAAGCTTGCTGGAATGGTGATGACTTATCTTTGAGAAGAGATCTGACGACTGCGCTCATTCGCAAGAAGATGGTTACAATGAGGCTCTGAAGGCCTTTTACAATAAACAGGAATTTTAATATCCCTAGACATCCAAAAACCTAACCATAGGAGATGAAGTGCCAAAAGTCATGTGGGCTCTGTTTGGGTAAGATAGTACATCAATTTCCCAGGGTCGTATCTTTTGCATACGATCTTCGTTTTAGGTGCACAATAGCCCGTTGGAAAGGTCTAACCAAGAAGAAATTTTTCAACTGGCCAAGGTTAGTGGATTTGGTAGTCACCTGGGCCCCAAATCCACAAAAACGTTGTTTAGGGCCTCAAAACAACCCCAGAAGTTTGGAACCCGAAAAACTGTCGAAAAACTGCAAAGGTGGAAAACTATTTTTTGAGCCAGTGGAACAGGTGGGTAACCATCGATATCTACCTAGATCAATCCTCCCTCCTTAGGAAGTAATGGTATCCATTGCATTTAGTTTCCCCATCAGGTGAGGAAATTTCTGCTGAATTTGGCCCCTGATGAGCCACTTGCCTTGGTGCAGGAGTTTCCCTTCTTTGACGACTCGATAAAGATGGATCCTTTATTGTCAAGTTCCCTTGATCTATGTGTCCATAATATGATCACTGGATTATTATTGCATCCATTTAGGGTTGATATTTGTTGGTGTAAACTTCTCTTCTATCTCTAAGGTGTCCAATAATGGTGGGAAATTTGGTCGAAGGAGAGCCACGTTGAAGACTGGATGTAGACAAATGAAGGGGGGAATGTTGAGCTCAAAAGAATTTTCACCCACAACCTTGGTGATGGTGTACGACCCATAACAGAGTGGGAGAAGCTTCTGATGGGGCCCTGTAAGGCATTCTTTCTGCAAATGCAGCCAAACTTTGTCACCCACCTGAAACTTATGTGGCACCCAATGTTGATGTGGAATTGTTTATACTTGGCATTAGACTTTTGTAGAATATCCTGAACCTATTGGTGGATGTGTTGGATCTTCTTAATGAATTGATGGATTTGTTAGCTTCTGGTCAAGGAGGTGATGAGTCGGTCGAGGTGGTCGCCAGGGGTAGTGAAACATCCATGGGGCCCAATGGTTGGAATCCCAACCCCACCTAAAAGGGGTTGTATCCAGTTGAGCTATTTAGGGCTCGATTGTAGCTATGCTGGACATAGGTAAGACTCTAATCCCATGTGCAGGGGTGTTTTGAATTGTACATGCCCAGGATATGTACAACCATCCGATTAACGACCTCCATTTTTCCATCTGTCTAGGGGTGGAAGGCAGTCGATTTGATGAGCTTGGTATACAATAGTGACCAGAGGATCGACCAGAATGAGCTGAGGAACCGATTGTCACAGTATGAGATAATGGTTTGTGGGATCCCAAAATGTACCCATACTCGTTCAAATAAGATCTTGGCAGTGGCTTCTGTTGTGATGTTCTTCTTGCAGATGGATAGAATCGCCATATTGGAAAAGCGAACAACAACCTAAAAAACACAATCATTTCCCCTCTTGGTGGATGGAAGGCTCGACATGTAGTCCATTGAGATGGATTCCCACGGCCTGTTAGGAGTAGGAAGAGGGGTGTATAGGCCATGTTTCTTAGTGGTTTGTTTGGAAATAGCACAGGCAATGCAGGACTTGATATACTTGCCGACATACAGTTGAAGTTTCGGCCAGTAGAAATGTTTCTTCAACACTGCCACTGTCTTTTCGATGCCAAAGTGTCATGCCACTCTTCTGTAGTGAGCTTCCCAAATCAGCTTCACTTGCTTTCTTTATGGAACACAAAGATGGCCCAGACGACACAACAACCCATCCTGAAGATGGAAATTAGTGACCACTAAGTTGGAGCCCAAAATTTGGTAGGTGGAGGAGAAGTTAGGGTCTGTATTGTAGAGGTGGGACCATCTAGAGGTCTCATGACTACAAGAGTCTAGCATCATGGTGAGTGCCACAACTAGAGGTTGGCTGAGGCAGTCAACAACTTGGTTGATAATTCCTATTTTATACTTGATGTTGAGGTGGAACTACTGTAATTGTGTTGGCCACTTTTGATGGAAGTCATTCTACAATTTTTCTTGGGTCTGCATGAACTGTAGTGGCTTGTGATCAGTGTGGATGTCTATCTTCTTTCCAAGAATGTAATTTCTCCACTGGCGGCAAGCTTGCACAATGGAGTACATTTCTTTGTCATAAGTAGGGTACTTATAGACAACATATGATAGTGTCTCACTATGATATGCCACGTGGTGGCCATGTTGAGTGAGAACAATTCCCACAACATAGTTTGAAGCATCTATCTCGATCTCAAAGGGATGATGTAGGTCCGATAATGAAATTACCAGGGATGAGCACAAATGCTTCTTCAAGTCATCAAAGGCTTGTTGTTGGGACACACCCCACACAAATTTTTCCTTTCCGCCACCCCTAGTTACTTGGATGAGGGCCCATGCGATATGAGAGAATCCTAGCATGAACCTATGATAGAAGTTGGCGAGGCCCAAGAAGCTCCAAACTTAAGTGAGTGTGGTTGGGGCTGGCCAGTCACAGATGACCTGGATATTGGCTGGATCCACATGAAACCCATGTTGATCAACGATGTAGCCTAAGTAATGGACCCTATCCATGCGGAAGGATCATTTTTCCAAGTTTTCATATAGTTTGTGTTGCCGTGGGGTGTGAAAAACTTGCTAAATGTGTTGCAAGTGTTCTGCCCAAGTCTTTTTGTATATGAGGATGTCATCCAGATACACCACTACAAAAGTATTGGTGAAAGGTCATAGGATATTATCCATCATTTTCATAAAATTTGTTGGATCATTTATCAAACCAAAGGGCATGACCAACCATTCAAAAAGACCTTATTTTGACTTGAAGGCAGTCTTCCATACATCTGTCTTTTCTATTGGGACCTGGTGGTAGCTAGACTTCAAATCAATCTTACTGAAGTATTTGTCCCCTGTGAGTTGATCAAGGAGGTCGTCGATTAGGGGAATTGGGTACCAATTTCAGACTGTGATTTTATGCAGGGCCAGGTAATAATGCAGAGTCACCAGGTCCCATCTTTCTTCTACACCAGCACGATTGGGCTCCCACAAGGCGATGATTTGGGATAGATGTGCCCCTTGTGGAGCAGTTCTTGGATCCACCTCTTGATCTCCCCATTTTCTAACAGAGAATAGTGTTAGACTAGCCCATTAGGTAGCAGTGCACCTGGGGTCAGATCAATGGGATTCTTGACCTGGCAGTGCAGAGGTACCCCGGTAGGAGAGGATAAGATATGTGAGTATTCTTCCACGACCTTATCCACTTGCTTCTATTGTCTAGAGAGATCATCCACAGAGGCCCTGGACGTGGCTACGATCTTTCTCTCACTCTGAAAGTGAATCACGAAGAAAAAAAAATTCTTGGTCTGAGAGATGACCTTCCTGCATTGCTAGGCAGAGATCAAGGAAATACCACTAGGAGCGACTTTCTCAGGTATCCTGTACAGTTTCCCATTCAAAGTAATAATAAAAATACGAGGCCTAGACTCATATGTAGTATGACATTTCCATAAATAAGGTTGGCCCAAAATAACATTACAAACTTTGAGAGGAGAAACATCACACGATACCTCGTCTTTGAATGGATTGATTTCGTACAATAGTCGACACTATTGGTTGACATAGAGATCGCTTCCTTGGCAGAGCCATCCAATGGTGTAGGGTTGTGGGTGTGGCATTGTTGGTAGGGTTAGCCTCTTGACAACCTCTGCTGAGATGAGGTTCTTTTGTCTACCACTATAAATGATGAAGTGCAACGGGGTTCCTTTTACCCACATCTGTGAATGGAAAAGGCACTCTCCTTCTTTTGGCTCGTCTGGTTCACTAGGTTGGATCTTGGTGGTAGAAAAAATGACATTAGGTTCTGAGTCAATGATGTGTCTTCCCCTTTCTGGTTCTGACTCATAGTCAGAACTTGCATCTGATTTAGAGGGTTTCACTTCGGCCACCAATGACTGCTTTGAGTGGATTTCAACAGTGTTATGCCAAGGCCTCTTATGGAAGTCATACCACTTTCCAATATAATTCTTTGTCTTTCTGATGTCCTTCTTTGCTTGTGTCTTGGAATAGTTGTACTGATACTTTCCATATTTTCTCTTTCCTTTGTTCTGTGGGTTGGGGCCACCCTTTCTTGGATTTTGCTGTGAGGGTTTCCCAAGCCCAAATTGTCGCATCTTTTGTTTGAGATTCTACTGGATTTTGATGACATATCAGTAAGCCGCACCCAAGGACTAGATATCCAAAATTTCCATTTCGGTCTGGATGTATCTATGCAGAGCACTATGATACTTGAACACCACATGTTGCTCTGAATATTTGATACCCAACTTGGTGTGCAAGGTATGGAAGATATTTGTGAACTCTGGCACTAGTTGGTCTCTTTCTTGTTGCAGTGTGATCCATTTGGTATACAAGTCGTCATAACTTCCGACAGGGTAGTATTGTTCCTTAATAACATCCCTGAAGGATTCCCAAGTGGTCTTGACTATAAATAATGAGGTTTCCTCTATTTGATTTTTCTCATAGAAAGTTTCCCACCAATCTTTGACATGGGGAACGACTTTGAGGAGCACAAAAGTAATCTTTTCTCTATTCGAAAATTTATGGACAAAAAAATACCCTTCTAGTATATTCAACCACTTGTCTACAACATTTACGTCTATCTGACCTTCAAATATAGGAATATCGAAGTTGATTTGTACCTTAAAGGGGGCGACGCCTCCTCTCAAGGAAGATATGTTTCATGTTGGTAGTCACCAAAATATTTGTGTGAAACTATCCATCATATTGTTCCTCTATTGCGTGAGGTTTTCCTCAAGAAAATTTTTGAAACGATCTCCTGTCCTGTCATATTTTTTTTCTCCTTCCATGAGAGGTCGCTTGGGCATGCGAGAGATTTTTTCCTCAAGAGAAAAAATCTCAAGACCCAATTATTTGTACCCTGGCCTCGTTGGGGACATGCATTAATACGAAAAGGAGAAGACCGCTCTGATACCATTGATCCAGATTTTATGAGCAAAACAAAATGAATACAACTTATTAAAAGATGATTAACACAAAATAACAGAGATACAGTAAAATTGGTTTTCTATTCAATAAGGAAATAAGTTGAAACTGTAAAATACAGTGGAAAACAAGCTTGCTGGAATGGTGGCGACTTATCTCTGAGAAGAGATTTGATGGTTGCACTCATTCACAAGAATATGGTTACAATGAGGCTCTGAAGGCCCGGAAGTTTGGAACCTGAAAAACTGTCGAAAAACTGCCAAGGTGGAAAATTGTTTTTCGAGCCAGTGGAATAGGTGGGTGTCCACTGATATCCACCTGGATCACATCGACCTATAAGTCATGTAGCACTTTTTTGTGTTAGGTAATATATAAGTAAACTAACCTGGGAATCAACAATTTGGTACACACATCTCTTCACACCCTTTCACAAGCTTTTCATAGATCCACAACTTACTTCACTATTCCCGTGGATATCTGCACTTTCCTCTACTCCAACCTACGTACATTCATGCCCTTTTGACCTGCAACCTATGGATTCCTTAGAAACTAGGGTTACTCACAATTTATGCAACTTTGATACTTTCACCTTCGACCTTCCTTCACAACTTCAGACTTGCTACCTCAAACTAAACCTCAGATTCAACAATAGACCAAAAGTTCTTCACAATATAGATAATCAATAGACATGTGTGTGAATGTTCTTATGAAAGACTCCTTGAGGGGTATTTATACTTTTTCTAAGTAACTTCTTTCTTTACTTTAGGGGTTTATTGTTACAACCACTTAACCTTTTCATTAATTGTCTTGTAACTAACTAAGGGCTTCGTAACCCATCTTTGGGGCTTCCAACTTCATGACCTCATAACTCCTCTACCATGAAGAACCACATGGCATACCACCTATCACCAGAAAATAAAATACAAGGAACATCCATCTATGACCATATTACCTACATTTACACTGTTCTTCATGTCCTTATTCCTCAAAAAAACTTTGAGCGTCATGAATGCACCTCTAGGGATTTGTGTAGAATTCTTCAAAGCTTCTTCCTATGAGGGCCATGCTTGGAGATACGACATAAGGGAATCGATTTGGAGACTTCTCCAAATACACCCATCACATCTATTGAGATAAATTGACATCAATGACAACCCATTGTCCAACATGTAATATTCCTTCATGATTTTCATGAAACCTAAGGTCTTTGTGATTCTCAATGAATCTCAGGTGAGACCTTGTTCAATCCTTAAATATTGAATATGCCGATGCCTATGGGGTATTTTTTGGTAAATAATTTCGAACCGTGGGTTTGAAACCCCGGGTCAACAATTGGTTTCATTGTGGGGATCTAATGGTTTTGTGCTACATGTTGAAGGAAGGAAATGAAATGGAAATAGTCCACGAAGGAGATAGAAGAATCGATCTTTGAGAAGGAGGAAAATTTTAATTGATCAAAGAAAAAGAATATATAGATTCACCTCGAGCGATGGAAACTAAGGTACATATATTCATATCTGCATGGATTGTTTTTGTCGAGTTTCATTGTTTATTGCATGAATGGATAAAAAGACAAACATAGATAAAATCTGTATGGAGAGCCCAAGAACCATTGGTTTGGGACCAATATGTGGTCAATAGTTTGAGATATATGGATAATAAATGGCCTAAATCCATATATTTTTGGTTTGATCATGTGAAAGAAGGGTCTATTGTGGAGTTTACCATTGAATGCAACAAATATTTCAATAATGTTGAAAGAAAGTTTGTTGTAGAACCCAAAAAGAGACTGTTGGAGGAAATCCCTTTGTGGATCAAACTGCTATTCATAGGGAAGGGGATGATGTGCATGGATCCTACTAGGATGGTAGAGTAAAACCCCCCTCATTGAGGGGGGATGGAAATATGGGGGAAGAAAATTACATGAGGTGAGAGAGAATGGATCTACAAGAGAAGATGAGAAGAAAATATGAAATAAGGAGGCAAGTCGAGTAGAGAAGAAAATAAAATAAAGAAATGGGTCATGAACGAGTAGTAAGATTGAATATAAGGAGAAAAAAACCACACTAGAAGGGTGCGTGGGAGAAAAATATGTGCTAGATAGATGCACTGAAGAAGAGAGGACATCAATGAGATTGCATGAAGTTAGGAATGGGGTATCAAGAGAGGATACCAGAAGTAGTGGGAGTAGGATTGAAGAAAAAACAGTAAGATAGCCTTCGCTAGTGAGAGATGTAGTCACATTAGAGGAAGATAGAGCACCGAGTAGTAGCACTGACACAATATAAAATTACAATGGATCCCTCCAACAAGGAGCATCTTGGTGATTATGAGGAGGCTTGTGTGGTTGGAGATAGGGAGCTCTTTTGGATCCATCATCGGAGAAGATGAAAGAGTATGGAGGAACCCCCTCTTTGAACCATCCCCCTTATGCATTTTGAATAAAGAAGAAAAAACCAAAGAAACTGTATAGGTGAGAGAAGTATAATAAGAAAGGGAAGGAGAAGATACAAGTAAAGAAAAATTCAAGGTCAACAAAACTTCACAAGAAATATTATCAATACCAATAGTAGCAAGTAGTAGTCAGTCATGATTACTTAGTTCTAGATCGAATATGGCCAACCAATATTCAACCTTTAGCATTACCACATTTCATGGGGTGGGAAGCAATGATGCATAACAACATTGGTTCTTGTGCGGAGCTATATGGTCTGTAAAGAGAGTCACATACGAGGCATCCAAGATCACACAAATAGAAATGAAATTCATAGATAGAGCTCTAGCATGGTACATGAAGTACAAGGATACTATGCTAGTAGGATAAACAAGGTTTCTTATATAGATAAAGAGATATCTCATCTAATAATTCTAGAAACCAAAGTCAGAATGACAATTTATAACCGAGATCAAATATATTAAGTAGCAATATGGAGAAACCATGTGGGATTATGACCAATGTTTCAAGATTCTGTTGGACAGGCTGACATTTCAGATCAAAGATGTCCAACACAGAGAATGTTTTATTGTTGGAATCCTACCAAACATTCGAATCCCTCTTACCCAACATAAAGTAACAAGCTAGGAAAAGGCCATATAAATTGCAATGTGCTTAGAGTCTACTCCATGAGGGGGAGAGGATTCAACATGGATGGCACAGGTACAATCCCAGATTTTGAACCTCACTATGCAACTACAAGATATGGAAAAGGTTAAGGTACTTCAGGAGAATGTCTGGTGTACCTTGTGCCATGAAAACGATCACCATACAAATGTGTGTCCTACACTGGAAAGTTACACAATGATGAGAACAATAAATATGTTTCTGATAGGACCATGGATATAGTGGTGTGATATTTGTAGATGATGGGGTCATATACCCCCCCATTGTCCAACACTACAGAAGTATCAAAAGACCATGCACACTCCATTTTGTGAGTTTTTCAAATCCGTGGGCCATGATTTGAACAACTGTTGGTCACTATAGAAAATGAAGGAGAACAATACATATGTTTATTGGGTCCAATAAAAGAATAAGGGTGGATACCATGAAGGATTCAATTGGGGAGGCTTCGACAAAGGAGGATACTAAGGAGGCTAGAGAGGAGGACATGGAAGATGAAGAGGAATACCACCTACCTATCTTAACTATGGAAATATAGGCCACTTATTACGATTTTGTACCAATCCAAGTGCACTTTATGGTATTTCTAGAGTGTTGACTATGTCACAAAGGATTTCCTAGATTTATTGTTAAAATGGGAAGAAAATAAGGGGCACTACAACATGGTGACTGTTGAGCCATGGGAATTTAATAATCTGATTTATTGGTGGTAACCTAGGGAGGGATTTGTACAGTAGTCAACTTGGACCAAGGAGAAAGTTCAAGGTAGAATATAGAAGGAAAAATCATAAATGTAGTGCAACAAATTCCTAAGTTTCACACTACACAACATAAACAGTTCAAGTACGACGCGTAGAGGGCACTAGAAGAGGACTGCATGCATAAATAATTGTAACACAGGGTGTAGAGGGAAATGGAAGAGGCCTCCATGCATGAATAATTGCAATACACAATATAGAGGGTAATAGAAGAGGAATGCTTTCATGAAGAGTTGTGATGCATGGTGTGTGAGGAAACATAGTGCAACACTTACCCCAAGGCTAAATCGAAAATCCAGGGAAGTGGCTTCTTTCATTGTTTTGTTAAGGTGTTGGGTGATCATATAGTTGCAATGATATTGACCCACATGTTGACAATATGTATGGAGGAAGGGGAGATCAACGTTGTTATTTATTCCCTGTTACTAGAATGAGATATGGTCCATGCTAGTAGGAATAAGTGCACATGGAGAGAATTTAGATGATATTTGACCTAGGGAGATATGATATGGACGATGTCATGTTGGAATTGGGATAAGATGTGAACATATTTCAAATAAATCATGGGAGTTGATGGGTAATCCAAATTTGGTGTTATCCCCCATTCAACTCAATCCTTCCAAGCAATATAGAATTTATCCCATTGATAGGCTAAACAAGTGGAAGTGAACATCGATGGGGTAAAAAATAAAGTAGAATTTGAAGTGATTGATATTATGGATGAATCATACCCCTATCCAACTCTACTTGGCATTGACTAGGAATTTTATAATCACGCCATACTAAATAGGAAGCAATAATATACTTCCTTTGAGACAAACACCTTGAGTGACATTGTGCCGCTAGAACCATAGGAGGGAGACATATATAATGAGCATGTAAATTAATATGCATAGATATCGATCATCAAAAACATATGAAACATCACATGAAACAAGGAGGACCATGAAAATTCGATATTTGATGGCGAACTGAGTTGGAGAAGTGTCAGTGCCTATGAATAAAATCAGAGGATGAGATGACCATATGGAAAAATAAGTTGTATGAGGTATCAACTAGGAGATGCACATGAATAAAAAAATTGGTGTGACTTACAGAGGTTTGACGAGATAGGACCAATAGACACATTTCTAGCACAGATGGAGGAGAAAGTGCCTCTGATCCAAAGGATTTAGGATATGGATGCAGTAGTCAAAGGAATTCTTAAACACTAGTGGGAGACACACTATGCATATCTACATGATTGGGAATAAGTGGTAGAGTGCATCAAAGTAAGGTTCTAACCCATAATCAACCTTGAATTAATGAGCTAGTACAATGGTACCAAAGAACCTCAGGAACATATTTGTTTCTGTGAGCGACACTGGATAGACAAGAATATACTTAGCACAAAATGGGTTCATAGGTTTGTCCATACCATGGATATGGTACCCAAAAACTGGTATATCTAGGAGGAAACAAGAAGGAAAACAGGTGATTGGGATAAAGTGAGCAGTCAATTTTACACAATGTTCAAGTTTACATTAGAGGTCCTTGTGTAGAGGGAGATTTTAGTAAGAATCAAGGATTCCATCTTCCATTGGTAGCCAAAGACACTTCCATAATGGTTTTTGTGCATACCATAAGATGATGGAAACATTGAATCAACCGGTATACTATTGGAAGGTTGAAAGTGATTATGCATAGGAAGAGGACCCCTGGAGAATATAGATCAATGAAATCGATCATGAGCACATAGTTCAAGGAAATGACTCTAGTAATATTGTGCCAGGCTATCTATGACAATTGAAAATAAAGAAACATAATATATGCACAGAAGAAGCACCTAATATGGCCATAATTGGTGATTACGAGGATCAAGAAATAGTGACATAAATGGTAGACTTGCTGAAAGGATATGAGTACATGTTTCCAAGGATTTTTTAGAATATTAAGGGGTTGCAGGATTGCTTGGAGATATAAAGATTTATTTGAATCTAGATGATAATATGTTTAAGAAGAGACCATATCAGGATAAATTAGAAACACACAATAGAAGGCCATTGTAGGGGATGATAAATAGAAGTTGATTGAAGAAGGATCATGGTCCACAGGGGTTAGTTTTACTTTGACAATATACATTACACTAGAGGGAAGTGGGAATTGGATAGGAATTACAGAGGGATAGAGTAGGAATTAGAAGTATATTAGTCATAAAGACATAATAATTAGGTAGATTAGACAGGTCAAGCAATAAGGAAGGATGTGACAGGTCACACTCGAACAAATTTAGAATATTTAAAAGAGATTAAGGCATAAATTCCCAGGTACAAATCAAAGGATGAAACATGTTGTCCCTCGACCAAATTTTGAGGAAACCTTGGTCAGGTTTGGACCACTTTTTGGACTTCGACACATTGGTCGAGGAAGGAGTGCCCAGGCGGAGCTTAGATAGTGGATTTCACTTATTTTGTGGGCTATGTGGACCGAGTAAGGGGTCCTCTAGGTTTTTTGTAATGGGTTATGGGATGTCGGCCCATGGGGTTTACCCATGATTAGGCCTTATTGTAAGGAATTGTAAAAGTATAAATAAGTTGAATGTATGGTAGAAAAGAGTGAAGTCTTGGTAGCTAAGTGCAAGTAGTTTTGAGTGGCTTTGTGCAACAAAATGTAATTGTGTTAAGGCTCTGTGATCGATAGAGAAGTTGGCTTTGTTCCATGACCTAGTTTTGGAAGGAGGATCTGGTTCTTAGTGCATAGATCTCCTGTTTGGTGCAAAGCTCGGATTTGTGGCTTAGTGCACATGAGAAAATGAATTTAAGATCTAGACGAATAATAAAGAAGGCAAAGCGGTTGGTGGACGTATCCCCACACTGGGGTGAAACACATATATATTGTTTGTTTGGTTTGCTTTGTGTTGTGTTATTTGTGTTATTTATTTTGCTTAGTGCCTTGATTATTATGTATAATAGATAGATCTGTTGTTTCTTAGTGATTTACTTGTGTTAAGGATGAATGGATGCTAGATCTAACTTATAATGCTAAGTTCTCATGGTATGTAATCATTTATTGTTACTACACCGATACATCTTTGGGTATGTTCTGTGATGTTAATAAAAATAATGAACTAATCCATATCTCCTTCTAAGTGTTACTAGAATACTCTGTGAAGTGTTGTTATCACAGATCTGTGTCCCAACTTGGTTACAAACACCTGTGTCATGTAACCCCCCCTGCTTCTACCTCGGGTGAGACTTCGCCTTCTTCACAGGTGTTGCTGAAAGGCCCAGTATTTAGGGTTGTTGATATTATGGTAGTTGTGGGAGGTATTTACCTCCACGTGTAAACCTGACGAGAATAGAATACTCCGTGAAGCAAGAAGAAACCCTAATGAGTTGGCTAATAACCCTAGAAGACTTATTGGCTCAAGAAGATAATTTATATTAGGTTATTATCCTTCAAGAGAAGAATTCATCCAGAAGAAATAATACTATACTAAATAGATAGATACCTAGAATGAGAAGTCGGCCCAGGTAGTTAGCCAAAATTAGTATAAATATAGGAGGCTAGTCTTCATTTTGGAAGGCAGTCTTAGAATTGCAGAGCAACACTTGTGCGCACTGTAGTGCCTAGTTTTGTGCACAGGTTTGAAGGAGAGCTGCCGCTCCAGCTGCTGCAGCTAGCAGTTATGTTTTGTATTGGAATATCTCTTGGCTAGGGTTTGGACTATCTGATCATCTCTTGTTGGTGCACTATCCTTAGGGAAATGTGCGCTACCCTTTGTTTGGATATCTAGCCTAGGGTTTACTTCCAGAGTAATTCTCTGTCAAGGTTAAGGTGCTCGGAGGGTGGCTTCGACCTATGGTTGGGTGACAATAGATATATTGTCAATGGTAAAATGAGCACATTCATTTATATTCTAATAGGTTATGGGCCCACACCTCCTTCATTGAGTCTAACCGATGGAAGGAAACATAGCCGTAAGGATATTAAGCTCGTTGAAGAACTGTCGCTAGGGTTCTAGTAGGAGCAATCACCATAGCACTATCGCTAGGGTTTCTAGCAGGTGCAATTGCAGAAACCCTAATCCTCTCATTGAGGCACCTTAAGTGAATGGATTGACCTAATCTATGGATAGATCAGTGCACCCTAGCCTAGCACATCTCATGGTACTCTCAGCAAGCCAAGACGTGAAGTTTGATTTTTTGGTCAAATATCGGGTTGACCAAGTCAAAGAAGCCATGACTTACTCTATGAAGTCATAGAATAAGTTAGATGGAGCTTATAACTTCATAGCGTGGAAGACTAGGATTGACCTCATCCTTGCCAAGAATAAAATGTTGGATATCTTGAAAGGAAAGATCATGAAACCAGAGTTTGAAGAAGGAAAAGAGAAGGAACCACAAAACGTTGCAGCTATGGAGAAGTTCAAAGACGATGACATCAATGCCATAAGTATCATAATGGACTCTATCAAAGACCACTTGATACCCTACATCTCCCATATTGAATCATCGAAGAAGATGTACAATTCCCTAACAAACCTCTTCTCAGTCAGAAACATTGGACAAGTAATGTGTCTGAAGAATGAGCTCTATAACATGAAGATGAATGATGAGGATAGCATAACATCATATTTTGTGAGAATCTCTCAGCTAAGAGATCAACTACAAGCTATTGAAGATATCATCTCAGAGAAGGAATTGGTAAACATAGTACTCAATGGTATTCCCAAGATGTGGGATGCATTTTCCGCAAGCATGAACACAAGGAAGGAGTATCCTACATTTGAAGAACTTTGGACTTGTTGTGCTCAATAAGAATCCAGGATTAGTGAAAAAAAAAAAACCCAAAAGAAGTATGATGATCAATCCTACACAACAAGATTCAATAGTTTTAGGAACAAAAGGAAGTTTGGCTCAAGGAGAAAGACATTTCAGAAATACAATGCTTCAATTGTCGAAAGTATGGTCACTACAAGAATCATTGTCCTGAGCTAAAGAAAAGGAAGGGGACACATGAAGCATCAGTTGCTGATGAAAAGCAACCTACAAAGAAGACTAAGCAGGATGAAAGAGACTTCTTCTTCTAAAGGTAACAATACTCTTCTTAGTTCTTGTACATATCCTGTTTGCATAGTCTCTACACATATATTGTGCATCTATCTCTTAGAAGATAATGTGTTCCAAGAAGAACTATACCTATGGAAGAACAACAAGATAAGGATTGTTATTATTATACAAGTCAGATAAAACACATGAATGGATGAATTACATTAAACAAATAATGTGGAAGCTATTACAAGATAAGTCGAAATCATGATCAATCCCAAAGAGACTTAGAAGAAGCAAAGACATAAAGAAATTGGAGAAAGACTTATAACACTTTGCAGAAGGGAATAAGGATGCAGATGGAAGCATGGACTCTCCTAGATGGAGGGAGATGATTATATATCACCTAAAGGAAGAGCATGCATTCATACAGGAAGCAAGGATTAGGAGGGAGCTAATCCTATGATCCATTGAATATGATGAAGTATATATCCATGATAGCAACCATGGAAGACTGTACGTGTTCAGTTCAACCGCAGAAGAAGACTTCTTCAAAGAAAAGCCTCTAAGTATCCTTGGTTGTCCATCCACATCCGTGATCCTATGATGAAAGAAAGAAATGGAATCTTTAGGGCATGGAATCTATAAGTAACTCCATGGACCCAAGAGCTAAAGAAAAACATCAGGAAGAAAATGAAGATTCCAAGAAAGAAAGAGAAGCCAAAACAACCAGTCATTGTATTAAGAATCACAAGATTACCAGCTTGATATGAACTCACTAAAAGAAATCAAGTAGAGGAACAAAAAGTTGTGATGAAGAACAATGTATATGAATACAAGCATTACAAGATCTAGAGCTAGAGGTTCTCCCATATGGAGGGAGAAGATTATGATGATTACCTGTTCCAGTAAATCAGACATGCCTCTACATAAGTCATTCGCAATATCCATGGGTTGGAGTTCTACATCATATGAATGCAAAGACTGTTCTCCAGAACAATTGAACAAAGAGTGCATGAAGAGAAACCTCAAGACTTTGAGAAAGAGACCCTTATATTCACATGGAAGAAGATAACTTGGTGGAGAACCTCTAGTGCATAGTGGAAGCATGGTGAACATTTTCTATAACAGAGATCTTGTATCAAGATGATTACTCATTAGATCAGATCTCATGATGAGAGAAGAAGTGTGACATGGATATGTTCCAGTTTTCCAACAATGATATACTCTATTGATCAGAGCTACATGAAACCTTCAAATAAAACTAGTGTTCCAGACCTAAGTACATTTGAAATCAAGAATTACATTATCCTTGATGAAGTCCAGAAAGGAGAAAGAGATTCTCCAATACATATCTCCACAGATGAGCAAATAAGCAGACATTTTGGTAAAGCTTATGTCCAAGATGAAAGAGTTTGCGTACTCAAGCTAGAGCTCGTGGATATGACTTCCTTATTGAAAAAGAAGACTCCCAGGTTGGGAGGGAGCACTGATGTATTATTGGAAAGTCATTTTTCATTTCAAAAAATGGTCTAGGATGAATAGATTCTTTCCAGTTCAGAAATTGGATTGAGATTTCTGACAGACAAACATTTTCCATTTCAGAAAATGGTTCAGATTGTTGATGTACCATAGACATTGACTTCCCATTGTGGTTAACATGGGGAGTGGTCTAGGGAAGTCTCTCTTCTTGAGGGTTACTCAAGACGACTAGCCCGCCTCGCCGGACAACGATTTCTCATTGTGGTTAACATGAGGAATGGTTTGTTTTGGAGGTTGGTATAGGATAGTCTTTTCCTCTTGTGGTTAACAGAGGAAATGGTCCAGAAATTCATTCCTTAGGGTGTATTCATTCTCTCCAGGTTGCACTTTGTTTAGTGCTGGAGGAATGGCCTAGGGTGGGGAATGGTCCAGGTTCAACAATCAGGGACAGACATTCCTTAGGGAAGATTCATTCTCTCCAGGTTACACTTTGTTTAGTGTCGGAGGAGTGGCTCAGGGTGAGGAATGGTCTAGGCTCAGAAATAAGAACAATCATTCTTCCTTGTTTGAGAAGAATAAGGCAGATAACCCATCATTGATGTTCTACTCTGAGGGCATATATTCTTTCAAATCTCACATATGTGAGTGAAATATTGGCCCAGATGATTTAGTTTATATCATAACATTGTTTCTGTGCAGGTTAATATTAGATGATTGTTATGAACACTGTATGACAGTAGATGTATACTATTGTGGTGGATGTATTCCATTGTTTGTGACTATACTTTACTGATCAAGTACTTGTTTGCTACTTGGTGTGGTAGTGTACCACTGGATTGTAGTTATGTACTACTATGGATAGACATAGTTGTGTTCTATTTTTGTTCTAATTACCTTGAAGACTATCAACAGTTTGGTAAATGATTATCAACCAGATGAATGATTAAAGGACAGATATTTCCCAGATGGAAAATGGTTCAGAACATCTACTCTTCTAGGACATATGTCCAGATTAGAAGAATGGCTCTTGTATCACTATGTGGTGTGAGTGACTTATCTAGCATCATGTCTGATTACTTAGATGGAGTATGGTTTTGAGAGATGATGCAATTGATGCACCGATGGTGATGATGATGCTCATGATCTAGTCATGAGATAGTCTAGATGACCATGTTGATGCTACTGGGTGAATGGTATGTTTGTGCTCAAGACCATTACCTGTAATACCTCCCTAGCTAGGAGGGAGTGTTGATATTATGGTAGCTGTGGGAGGTATTTACCTCCATGTGTAAACCTGACGAAAATAGAATACTCGAGGAAGCAAGAAGAAACCCTAATGAGTTGGCTAATAACCCTAGAAGACTTGTCGTCTCAAGAAGATAATTTATATTAGGTTATTAGCCTCCAAGAGAAGAAGTCAACTAGAAGACATAATAATATATTGAATAGATAGATACCTAGAATGAGAAGTCATCCCAGGCAGTTAGCCAGAATTACTATAAATACAAGAGGCTAGTCTTCATTCTGGCAGGCAGTCTCTGAATTGTAGAGAAACACTTGTGTGCACTGCAGTGCCCAGTTTTGTACACAGGTTTGTAGGAGATCTGTCGGTGTAGCTATTGTAGCTAGCAGTTACATTTTGGCTTGGAATATATCTTGGCTAGGGTTTGGACTATCTGATCAGCTCTTGTTGGTGCACTATCCTTGTGGAAAGGTGCGCTACCCTTTGTTTGGCTATCTAGCCTAGGGTTTGTTTCTAGAGTAATTCTCTATCAAGGTTAAGGTGCTTGGAGGGTGGCTTCGGCCTATGGTTGGTTGACAATAGAGATATTGTCAATGGTAAAACGAGCACATTCATTTATATTCTAACAAGTGTTTTTTTGGTGCGTTTTTGAAGCGTTGAACCCTGGGTATGCCCCTGTGCCAACAAATGGTTCCGTTGTCGGGACCTGAAACTGTGATTGCTAGGAAATGAATTAAAGAAAAGAGAAGCTTTGTATGTAGATCTGTTGCTAAAGTGCGTTGTACTCTACTTGACTTTCGAAGCTTTGTGCTAAGAAAGAAATACGATCTGAAGAAAAGAAGTAAGATCTTAAAAGAGGTAAAGATTTTTTCTTTGATAAGAGTAAGATAAGTGAAATTTTTTGTTTTGGAAGCATGAACCTAAGTATGTTTAATAGATTTTGTCCTAGTCTGAAGGCTAGGGCGTAGTTGGAAGAAAGATTTGATTTGAGTAAATTTAATAGAAATGAAGAAAGATATGTTATTCCTATGCATAGAAAGAATTTTTGGACTAATAAGTGGATGCAGGAACCTAGAAATGTTTTTTGCAGAGTGCAGGTCCAGCACTGTGATCCTAGTGCGTAGTACATAAGAGGTTGGGGAATGTTTAAAAGAAAAAGAGGATTAACTTTGTGTTATAACTGCAGAAGACCGAGACATCTTTCTAAGGAATGCCCTAGCGTAGGTCCTATTTGCCTTTGTTTCAAGATTGTTGGTCGTGAGGTTGAGGATTGTCTAAGGATGATTGCTAAAGTTGAACAAATGAACATCAGACAAGAAAACTATGAAGGAAGTTAAGAGACTAAGGGCATGTTAGAGAATCATAAAGAGAAATAATCAGAGGAAGCTCAGACTACATTATTACAATTGAAAGAAATGATGGATATTCACAAAGATGTATGTTTACCAGAGATCCTGAAAGAAAAACAACGCATAAGTACAATAATAGAAGACTTCAACATAGACTGTGTCTTGGGTGAGGACACACAAGTGAATTTTATGACAGAGGGAACTTGGAA
Organism: Picea engelmannii; assembly: GCA_009831015.1. Classification (NCBI taxonomy): domain Eukaryota; kingdom Viridiplantae; phylum Streptophyta; class Pinopsida; order Pinales; family Pinaceae; genus Picea; species Picea engelmannii. The sequence continues at coordinate 424,592 of ML792982.1, read as the reverse complement.
AAGTTGGAAAAGCCTACTGTGGTACCTTAATTGAGATGGATAGGCTTGTTTAAGGGTAAGATGATAACTTTATGCGGAAGAGTTACTAATGTACCTATTATTGTTCATGGAACATCGATTGAAGAGGAATTTGAAGTCATTAAGTTTATTGGGGACAACGCCCCTTTCCCACTTTTATTAGGTAAGCCTTGGATTGAGAAGGATCAAATCAGAAGAAAAGTAGAGGAAGAAGCTACCAAAAATAAAAAGAAAGAACTAAGGGATTTCATAGCCAGAAAAATAGATCAACTAATAGAAGAACGAGAGGATAATTCAAAGCAACAGAATCAAGTAACAACACAGGAGGAACAAAAAGAAAAAGAATTAGCTATCAAGGTTGAAAGAATGAAAAAATATTTGAAGGACCTATCTATGCAAGAAAGAAGAATACCCACCCAGGAAGTATTAAGAGAAGGGGTATTCACTTCAAACCTTTTGAGGGCACATCAACAATGTGAATTCACTACGCTAGGGGAAGATAAGAATAAGAATGGAAAGAGGATTCCAGAAATAGTTCGAGAGACTCAAATCACGGGAAAGAAGGAAAGTAAGCTCAATAAAAAGAAAATAAAGATGGAAAAGCTGCAAGAAGATACATATACCAGATGGAAGACTTCACAGACTAGAACCTTGCAGTAGGCAGTTTTGCAGGATTTGAACCGCATTGGAACAATAGGACCACGCAGAATCAGACTTCACCCTAGCAAATCTATATGACCATTGGAGACGCCCTGACCATTAGAACGATGCTCCAGAATGGTTAGAAAACACATTTATGGGCTGATGGACCAATTTTGGGATGTTGAGACCATGCCATAATGCATAGATTTAGATTGATGGAAGCATTCTTGGTCGTTGGAAGAATCTGTTACGAGGCCCCACTTATTTAAATTGTTGGTCGTTGTGTCAGGACCAATTTTTGCTACCCTTAATTAATTGAGCCAAGAAGATAAATGATTGTGTGTCGAGCTGTGTTATAAGAAACTAGACATCGTTGTCCATTTGTCTACCCCACTTATCCATTCACCTACCCTGACCTGTTTGTTTAAAAGTTAGAACATCAGGCGAACCTAGTGAATTAGAGAAGTATGTCGAGGAGGTCCTCAAGAAGCTAATGGCTGATAGGCCATTATCTGAAGGTGTCCAGGCATCGTCGACTAGGGGATTGTAGGCTTCCCCTTCGATTGGACGTCGTTCTGTCCATGTCAACCCCGTGACTTAGCAACGAATTAGTAAGCATCGCGACGATCTAGCTAATGCGAAGAAAATCTTGTCGATCCTTCCAGAGTATATCCCGCCTTTGGATGGCATCGTTAACCATGAAAACATCCCACGATATTTTGAGTATGCTTTTTTCACCACGTACATTCCCAAGGGAATATGTGTATTCGAGATTTAGTTAGAATAGATCCCGCTGCTGAATAACAACGAATTCAATCTAGGCTACATGAAGAAATATGATATGCTAGCCCCCCACTGCTACTTAATGAAGTCAAGTGGGAAGAAGCCTCGCCTTATCTCCCATCCATGGATTAAGGGACTGTCATAGTCCACTGTGCTAAATGTGATGAAGATTCCCCATTTTGGCCGACACCAGGAGGTTAATGCTTGCGTTAAACTCCTCCTGTCTTGCTATCATGGAGGATACATGTGACTCGACTGAAGGATTACTATGGATCATGTGTTGATCCACCAGATTACAGGCTTAAGCATGAAGGGACCTGACCCTCAATAGTTTTATCCATGGAAGGCCTCTGACCGGTCCCTAACACAACGCATCAAGGAAGTTTACGACAAAGTTGAGAAAGCAAAATGAGGTTACATGATAGCCTCTATCCAGGATGAAGCAGTGTGCCTCGCTTGCCAACTCATAGTTGGAAAGATCATAAGAAAGAACCTCCCCACACAGGTCACCAGGTTCGTGGTGGACCTCACAGGAAAATGTGTGGATGACATGTAGATGAAATGGGCAAGTTACCTCGTCAATGAACTAGAAAAATATTGTCCTGAAGCTCAGGATTTGGGATTGAATTCTACTTTAGCTGGTTGATCGTTTTGTTCGCATTTTTTTCTTGGCAAATGCCTGAAGGAGACACCTTTCTAGAAATCAAACCATCGGAGTCATTGGCCACTAGGTTTTCAACCTTGTGGTACACCAACGACATGACGAAGAAGTGGTAGTCCAACGCTATGTTTCATGCATATTATCAGCAACTAAAGGTTTCCATCCAGTCATTTACATGCATGACACCGCACACCTTTCAAACAGATCCACATTTCATCTATATCACTGCATGCAGAGATGAGAACAAGGAAGAGTTACAGTCATATTACAAGCTAACATATGAAGACATGGAGCAGATCACAAAGGAATGGCTGGAGGAATTTCTTTCACCCGTCACTGATGCAAAACTCTCTGACACTGACACCATAGGAAGCCCCATGGTCACCCAAGTTGAGCATGTCATACAGTCCAGTGGGATGAAGAATAAGAAGAAATAGGAAGAAGTCCAGTATATAGAGACCGATGAGGAAGACAATGCCTCTGAAGAAAATGGATCTGGCTCGCTAGGAGGAGGAGGAGGAGACGAAGAAAATAGACAAGGAGGAGGGGATAAATAAGGAGAAGGGGATAAAAAAGGAGGAGGTTAAGCTACACCACTGGAAGATCCCCCTACTGGAACAATCACACCGTATAAGAGGAAGGTTTCTCCCCAAAAACCTTCAGCAAGGAAGAAGACGTGCGCTAGTAAGCCCTAGTTAGAGGCCATGCTCATGGAGGTTGATGTTAGTTTGGTCCACGGAGCTATGGAGGATGCTTCCGAGGATATCTTGCATAGATATAAAGTGAAACAGGAAGAGATATATGGAAGGGTCGAGAAGGAATTGAAGGAACTAAAACAAGCTATTCGTTTGGTCCGTGCAGTACCTACTGCGCCTTTCTCGTCACAGATTGCATAATTGGGGGATGAACCATCCCAATTGAGAAGACTGGCAGATGGGACATAAGCTCGACTTCAGAAATTATAGAAAGAGAAGGAGAAGGCTACAGAAGCCTTGAAACAAGAGAAAGATGAAGCCTTAGATAAATTATGAGTAGTGTGCTACAGTGTAGCTGCCTACGAAAGTGAGAGAGAAGAGTTTAAGGAGATGCCTCAGAAGGAAAAATCCTATATACAGAGAGAAAAGGAGTAGTTACTCGCATAGTGGGTTGTAGTCAAAGAGGTAGTAAGTAAAGGATGTCATTTTGTGCCAGACGTGGCATAGGAGGAATAGGAGTTAGTTGAGGATCAAGTGGTGAAGCTCGTTGAGACCATCAAGCAGCTTCAAGCCAGGATAATAGAGTTGGAGGCTCAAGAAGTACCGAGCACCCCCCAAGAGGTGCGTGACCGGAGGGAGGAAGCCTTTAAGAACACAGTAGGAAGCATAATATTCCTCACCTCAGAGTGCAAACAACTGAGTGAGAGAAGTGCACAAACATATGAACGCCTCGTCGAGGATCCAGAGCTAAGAAAGATGGAAGCACAATTACAAAAGCCACAACAATAGGCATTCTTTGTGCAGGCACAAATGAAGCTTCTCATTGCAATTGAAAGAATGAAAAGATCACAGGAGAAACCCGCAGTACACCAATAGATTACTTCCATCCAGGGCAGAGTAATCGAAGTCACGCAGAAGCTGCAACCTGTGCAGGACAAAGCCTGCAAGATGTTTGAAGAGATTGATGGACAAGGCTCACAATTGGACCAAGTGGTTGCAACCGTGGAACAATGCCTGGAAGGGCATGTTACAAATCAAATGATCCAGGAGCTCTCTTAGCAGGAGGCTCAGGCAAAGAAACAAGTCGAGGCAGCTCGAGTTAAGCTCAAGACCATCGAAGCAACATTGACCAAAACTGAGTGACTCAGGACGAGTCAAAGGTGAGTGTTGGGGGCCTATTGGCCCTCGACCAAGTTTTGAGGAAACCTTGGTCAGGTTTGGACCAATTTTTGGAATTTGACACATTGGTCAAGGAAGGAGCACTCAGGCGGAGCTAAGATCGCGGATATCACTTATTTTTTGGGCTATGTGGACCCAGTAAGGGGTCCTCTAGGGTTTTTTTAATGGGTTACAGGATGTTGACCCATGGGGTTTACCCATTATTAGGCCTTATTATAAGGGATTGTAAAATTATAAATAAGTAATAATGTATGGTAGAAGGGAGTGAAGTCTTGGTAGCTAAGTGCAAGTATTTTTGAGTGTCTTTGTGCAACATAATGTATATGTGTTAAGTATCTATGATCGATAGAGAAGTTGGCTTTATGCCTTGACCTAGTTTTGGAAGGAGGATCTGGTGCCCAGTGTGCAGATCTCATGTATGGTGTGAAGCTTGGCCTTGTGGCTTCATGCACAGGAGCAAATGAATGTAATATTTGGATGAATAATAAAGAAGGGAAATTGGTTGGTGGACGTAGCCCCACGTTGGGGTGAACCACGCACATCTTTTGTCTTTGGTTTTCTTTGTGTTGTGTTATTTGTGTTAATTATTTTTCTTAATGCCTTGATTATTATGTATAATAGATATATCTATTGTTTCTTAGTTATTTACTTGTGTTAAGCATGAATGGATGCTAGATATAACTTATAATACTAAGTTCTCAGGGTATGCAATCATTTACTATTACCGCGTCGATACATCTTTGGGTATGTTCTGCGATGTTAATAAAACTAATGAACTAATGCATATATCCTTCTAAGTGGTACTAGAATACTTTGTGAAGTGTTTTTATCATAGATCTGTGTCCCATCTTGGCTACAGACACCTGCATCCTATAACCCCCCCTGCTTCTACCTCGGGTGAGACTTCTCCTACTCCGCAGGTGTTGTCGAAACAACCGATAGTTAGGGTTTTTTCAGTGCGTTTTTGAAGCGTTGAACCTTGGGTCTGCCCCTGTGCCAAAAAAACAATTGGACATGATAAGTGGCCACCAAGACACAGGTGGATATGGATAAAAATAGATAGGTAGTTAATGCTAAGACATGTTACAATAGCATGGGGAACTAGAATTAGTTATGACAGTAATTCCCACCAACACACTAATAGTTATGGCACTAAAGCCTATAATTGATTGAAATTAATGATGAGCATGCACCTAGGTATACGACTAAGTAGCTAGATATCATGGAGGGAAATTCATCCAACTTGCATTTAATGCCTCAGATGCACTGCTTTCATTTTTTATTTTCGTAGAGTTTAGAGTAGAGAGAAAAGTGTAGAGAAAATATTTGAGTGCAGAGAAACCAAAAATCCAAAATAAATATAGTGTTGAGCAAGTATGTGCTAGCCAATCAGTACATGCAACACTATGGTGTAACTAGAGTACAAGTCATGAGCAAAGTGTGGAAATATAACAAGCCAACTTAGCCAAAAAAGTCAACCAATAAAATTTATTTTGCAAGCAATCCCAAAGTATGAATGAAAGTTAAAGTAGTAAAGGGACAATAGGTACCTGAGCCTAAAATCCCTCCTAATGTGAATACCACATGACCCCTCGTAGGAATGGTTCCATACCTCAAATACATAGTTTACAACCTACATGATGAGGTGCATTTCCCTGAACTACATTTCAATGGTTACACAAAGGTTATTCAAGGGGTCAACTGAAGACAAAAAGTAATCACTCAAGAATGGGACAAGTCCCTTTACAAATCATGTACGATGACATTGTTGTATTTTCCACATTTCGGGTGTAGCCTATACATCAAATCATGTTCTATATTATTACTCAATAAAACTTCATGTAGGATTCCTCTATCTAGACTTCCCTTACCAAGTTGACACCGGTGTAATTTTCCAAGGCTCAAGCATCCTACAAAAGGAGAGGATATTTATCTTCTGATAGTAGCTAAGGATTCCATGAATGAGGAGGTGTATAAAAATTATGGGACATGTATAAGATAGAGAGGAGTGGTGATTTCAGTTATCAATGATACAAGTGTTCAATTCACAACATAGTTACTTTCTTGCAAGTTGATGTGAAAGTGTCACAAGGATGAGTTCCCACTTGGGGTAATCCTCACTGTAGAGTGATGTGTCAAAGGAATATGTATGAAATAGGCACAATACTTGATGAACGATTTCATCCAAGGCCACGTGAGTGGATGCACAATACTTTGTCAAAGAGTTTCACTATTGTTTGGTGTTACTTTGTCTCACAATGTTAGAGTGGAATCCACCACCAGGCCTTAAGTAAGACAACACGTGGTGCAAACCTTCCCTATGTCAAAATTCATAGAGTTGCAATACAACTCAAACAAGAAGATCCAATGAAATAATAATACAATTTTCCAACAATGGTATATAGAAATTATTTATGCAATGACGAGATCTTTCCACATATCGCACAAAATCCTTACTAGTTATGAGGACTATCTATTTTTTGAAATCGATTTCCCTAATTTTTTCATCACCCCACTTATAGCTCCATAGACTTTGGCCAAGATCCTCCCCTTTTGCATTATCAAGGAGGATATTCAATAGGTTGTCACACAGTGTCTAGAGGAATTGTGTTCCATGCTAAATGAAGATGTCGAACAATTGGAAACAAGGACTAAGAAGAGGCAGAAGTGGAAAAGGTAGTGACATCCAAATATAAAGGTAAGGGGCCAGTGGGTGAGCGAAAACAAGAAGAGGTATCCCAATGGTAAGGTAAGGAGAAAATGTGTGTGTGAAAAAGGGAAGATGTATCTAAAGAGGCAGGCAAAGGACATGTGTGGAAGAGGAAGCATGCATAAGAAGTCATAGATAAGATGTCACCCATATAATGAAATCCCATAGTAGTTTATTCAATACCAAGAATTGGTTCTAGTGAATAATATAACACACCTAATCCGTCACCACATACTGAGACTATGCTCGTTGAATATGAATCCCCCTATTAGATTCCCATGTAGTTCACCATGTGCAAGGTAGTGACTGGCCAGATGGGAGAACATGAAATTGACGCCAACACTTAAGGGAAGAAGCTAGGGAAAAACCCAACACCAATTAAGAGAATTGTTAAGGTGCTCCAATTTAATTTGGATGTGAAACAAATTCTCAATAGAGATCCATCAAAAAAATTAGATGAGTTATGTTGTATGCTTGAGCTTTCTCTAACAACTAGCCTTACATCCCAAAAAATGTCCAAGAGGTACTAATGGTGCCACATCACCGTGTAGCAGTACCTGTAAGAGAGTGTTTTGGTTCAACCTCTTATCCATCAAAACCATCAAGCCATCCACTATCTTAGAGCGCTATCCATTACCTTATCCCATGCTAGAGTTGACATGCATTTCCTCATAGGACCTGCAAATATATGTGGAAGAGATCATGAATGAATTGAGTTACATGAAACACACACTCAACCAATCTTGTATAGAGTAGCAATAGAGTCATGAGAAAGAGATTTTTGTGCACCAAGAAACTCAAAAACAAAATTCCCTATATGTAACGACACACAAAGAGATCAAATATCTCCATCAAGCAAAGGTTATTGCGCTCAAAGTTTTAATTAGTGCAGTGGAGGAATTCTACATGCATGCCCCCAGTAAAACAATAGAAACTTTATACTTCCCTGCACTAAGTAAACTAAATAAAGTCAAATAGAGGGTCCAATACTTGTAGGCATATAACATAAATCTTTTGGAAAAGATGAAGTGTATCCCCCAATCATAACAAGGAGAGTTTCAATAGTAGATTGTTGCTGCAAAAAAGAAACTACAACATGGACAAGAACACATGAATGATTTCTTAGGGGTTGTTGAGTACAACTTCAAGCTCTGGATGCACCTCCAGAATTCCCTTGAAATCAATGCCTTTGAATATCATATACATGCAATTGAGGTGAAAATTACTAAGAAGAAGTAGGTGCTTCCCTCCCTGCCACCAATAAAGTGATAAGAAACCATGATAAACATTTATGGCCTTCACTGGGAGATTGTGTCTGGTTGAATGGAACACCAAACGTTATTATCCATTGTGTTGCAAGCAATGGAGAAGGCCCATTAGCACTACTATTAAATTACCCATGCACATTAAAGGGAAGCCCCGGTGGTAGAAATGGGTTTTCATATCAAACCTACCATTGGGTCTACCACACCAGGAGATGCGAAAGACTTTTTCAAAAATATGAAGGAACTAAAAAAAATGTTTGATGAGGTTGATGCCCACTTCAAAGACTTCATCATAGACCTCATGAATATGGTACCATCCATTTCCTTTGTCACTCCATATGTAACTTCATTATATCAAGGATGATCCAACTAATAGTGTCGATGGCCTATTGGCACCCTAAGGTTTTGGAAATGTTATGCGCATGCACCACAATTCGTCAATGTACATGAACCACAAGTCATCGCTATGCATGCACCACAAGTTGTCACTAGGCATGCACCAAAAGTCGTCACGATGTATGTGCCAAGAATTTTCATCGTGTAGCACTAACATTTAGTGTGCATTCCAACTAGTGTTCTACTATGAACACCAACCCGTTTTTTACTACGTGCAAAGACTTGTAAAGTTTGCATGCATGCTAAATCCTTGAATATATATGGTAATGATTCTAACCATTTTTATAACAACCCAACTAATCATGGTAGAGGTTGTGGGTGAGCTATCTAAGTTGCTATGATTGCCACACTCTGGTAGAGATAAAAGGAATGCATGAATATAGGTAAGGGTTGGGATTTTAGCTAACTAGGGGTTCATTGTTATATTAGTCGTGGATAAGTTAGAGCTTTGGTTAAGAATTGTATCATCTTTTTTTATGTTTAGCTTAACTATTTGTTCAATAGATGTTATGTGAATATGAGAGACAAAGTAGATCAAGATATGAGAATATTGTTGGCATATGTTTCACTCTAAATGTGTTATGAGCAGGCTTCGACTCATTTTATATTGAAATGTATTTTAATGAATTTGGGAATGATGAATGAAGCGGGAAGCACCTTTGTCTCTAAATATTATGAATCCTAGTCTGAATGTATTTCTGTTATGTATTATTCCAGCAACACTAATATGGATGTTATGAATGAATGTGAAATGATTGCATTCATTTGAGTTGGATGACTCCAATCTACACTATTCCTTCATGATGTGCATGAAACCTACAGTCTTTGTGATTCTCATGGCACCTCGAGTGAGACCTTCTTCAATCCTTTAAGATTGAATATGTCGGTTCGTATGGGGTATTTGTTGGTAAATAATTTTGAACCCTTGGATTGAAAACTTTATCCAACACAACCTATTTTTGAATAAATACAAATTATGTCTTGATTAAAAAAGAAAAAATGGAAAATTGTTGTGTGGTGTTCTTGTAGTTTTCCCCTTTTTGCAACAGTTAATTTGAGTTTCTTAGGAATATTACCGTAGTTGTATTTTTCTGATAGAATTATTTATTGGAAGAAAAAAGTTATAAAATTATTTCCATTCAATATTTCTTAGATTTACCTCTTGGGAATAATCTTTTTTAAGACTCATCTAGATCATATTTATTTACTATATTTCACATATAATAGAAAAGAGTAAAAATAGAAACACCTTGAAATATTTTATAAATCCCATGGAATAATTGCTCGACCATAACCCAGAGAATTATTCCATTCAAAATAAGGAATATGATAATTGGATCTCTTCCTTGGGTTTAATCCATCACCCTAAACATAATTGGTACTATAAGGAGGGCCAATGTATGGAAATTCATACAAATAGCCCATTTTCCAAAAATGATATTCCAAATCCTAAAAGTCGGACTTTTGAAAATCTCAAGCCTCAATAATTGGAAAATCTTGGACTTGATATTGATTAATTTTGATATGAAATATCACACGAGGAAGTAAACACTTTAAGAAAAATTGTTGGAACAAGCACAAGGTAGATCAGTGATTTCCTTGTAACCCCTTTTCTTCCTCAACAAAGAAACACTTCTTAAACTGCAACTAGCACTAGGGATCATATTCTGGTTCATACCATAGAAGACTTGGTAGAATTTTCCTTACAATAAATTACTCTACCTTTCAGCTTAATTCCTCTAACACCGATCAACCCTGCTACCACCTTGATAGAAAGTGAGCAATTCGAAAGACATAGAGATTTTGATTTTGATTCATACAAATTAGAAGGTTCAAATTCTAATTTCATCCATTCAAACACAAATTCATATCTGTCAAATATGGCCAACAATTAGAATCAACCTTGGTTGGCTTGAGATTAATTTTCCTTACCTAGTCAACTACATAATTTTCCTAAGCATCAATATTTCTTGCTTCCCAAATATGATCCTAAATTGGCTAGTCCTCTAGAAGATCACGTTAATAAGTTTAGTTTGGCCATTGGATTAATGAATGTGAACCATGAATATATGGTGTGTATACGTTTCCCATACACTTTTGAAAATACAACCTCTACTTGGTATTCCAATCTACCTGTTGGATCAATTACCAATTGGGGTGATTTTCATAAATCATGTTTAGATAAGTTTGGGGAAGAAAATACCAATGGTGCTTTAATGTCTGAGTTATTATATTTAGTCATGAGTCCTAAGGAGAGGGTAAAATATTTTAATCAATTGTTTACCATGGTCTCGAACAAGTTTAAATATGGAACTGAACTTACATAAGAGCTTCAAATCAAAGTTTATGCTAATTCCTTACTTGCACCAATTTCCATGTTTTTCAAGTAAGAGGGAAACAATACCTTAGCATCCATTTTTGAATAATCCAAGAAAGTAGAATTTGAGATGATGGGGTGTAAATAAATACAGGCACCTTTCAGAAAGAAAGATATTTCTCAACCAAAGAAAAGCCTTGTCTTATCTAGACCTCAACCACAACAAATTATGGAAAGTAAGGATAAAGATTCCATGGATATGGATATCATGAAAAGAATAATCAAACAATTATCAAATGAATTCATGGACATGAAAATGAATAACAGAGAAGGAACTTGAAAACAAAGACCATATGGACCTTTCTTTAGGATACTTGTTCCTCCTAAACCTATCGAACCCCCACCGACAAATTTGAATATTGATTTAGAGGGGGTTGTTGGATTACTGGGAAGGGGGGTGAATCAATAATAGAGCAATCTAATCCTTTTTAACCATATAATGCAAGTTTTATATCAATGTAGCATTATCATCCAATATTTGCAGAGTAAATAAACATTGAACAAATGAACAATCATACACATACACAGTACATCATTGTTTTTACGTGGAAACCCAAAGAGGGAGAAAAACACATAATGATTTTTCTGATATGTCTTGAAGAATTACATTCATTGGAAGCACCAACTTCCTTTTTTTTTCCAGCTGCAACTAGAAGGAGGCTCCAATGCCCTAGTTTCTTAGGCTACAACCTGAGGGAAGCTCCAACTCCCCAATTCTCTGGCTACAACTAGAGAAGGAGGCTACAACCCCCTATGTTCTCTGACTACAACCGGAAGGTGGCTACAACCACCTGTCCTTGCCATGTCCAACCTCCCTGACATATAAGTAGAATTATGGAACCACTGTCACACTATCATTGTGAGATATATTGTCATAAACCTATACCAATAAATATACACAAAACAACCTGTACCAATAACCTGGACCATGTATCAACCTGTACCTCAACTTGTAATCAACCTGTACCATAAAAAAGTGCATCAACCTGTACCTCAACCTGTAATCAATTTCAACCATAAACAAGTGCATCAACCATGATCCAACCTATACCAAACAACCTGTAATCAACTTGTGCCATAAACAAGTGCATCAACCATGCACCAATTTGTACCTCAACCTGCAAACCTTCCTTAACTTTAAAAACAAGAGACTAACATTTTCATCAAACCTTACTTTAGTCTCATGTGACTAGTTTTGGATTAGTCAACAACCCTAACTTGAAATAATCATAACTATGTACTTGTAATGAATAAAGATCTGAAAATAATACACAATGTTCTTCAGTGTGTTTTATGTAATTCCTCTAGGTTGTAAGTTTTAAACCTGTGAAGTAAAGAAATGCATATAGATTCTTAAGAAAAACATGATTTAATCAATGGCTCATACACATAGTACACAGAGATTTTATACCGGAAACCCTCAACCGTGAAAACCTTTCTTATATTCATTATCAAATTTCACCATTCACCATACAATATATACAATTTTTTTAAGTATTCTGTAGATACCAAAACCCTAATCCCTTAATCTGGGTTAATTTAGTAAACCGCTAAAAATAGCAAAAACCGCCCAAAAAAATAATTTTGGGGTGCTACCCTGGGCTAACGCCCAGTGTCGAACATTGTGTGTAACTAGGGGGGCATACCTACCCCCCCTGGGACCCCCCTAGGAAAGAGCCTGGTGCACACGACACAAAGAGAACTACTAGAGGGATCGTCAGACATAGTTGTCGAACCTGACATGCCCACACACACACATGCAAAGAATATAACACATACTCAACATTCTCCCACTTGTTGTTTTCTTTGCATCCAGGGGTCAATCCAAGGCAACAATGCCCATTGTTACTCTACACCAGGAGAACTTTTCTGTGCTCACATACTCTGTCAATGAATCTACAACATTCTTCAAAGTGTCAACCTTTTCCAGCAACACCTTCTTTTCCTCAACCATGTCTCTCACAAAGTGATACTAAACATCAATATGCTTTGTCTTTGAATGATAAGATGGGTTATTTTCCAGGAGGATTGCACTCTGACAGTCATAATATAATATCACTTCTTGTTGTACCAACCCAATACCTGAACACAATCGTTGTAACCATACTGCTTCCTTGCTTGCATGAGTGGCTTCCGTGTATTCGGCTTTTGTATTTGAGAGTGCCACTACAGCCTGTCTTTTTCTCATCCAACTGATTTCTCCTCCAAATAGGTTAAACACATACCCACTTGTAGATATTCTGTGATCCAGATCTCCAGCCCAATCTACATCAACAAAGTCATGTACGTCCACCACTTTGTCCAATCCTGGTCTTCCTTGGTATAACAATCCATAACTGGTAGTTCCACGAAGATACCTGAAGACCCTCTTTACTATTGTCCAATGCTCCTTCCCTGGTTTTGACATATACCTGCTCAAAACTCCCACTTCATGTGCAATGTCTGGTCTAGTACAGACCATTGCATACATCAAACTGCCAACTTCACTGGCATACGGAACATGGGACGTGTCCTCTTCTTCTTCATGTGTCTTGGGACACTGATCTGCAAATAAATTTACACCTATAGGAATAGGAACCTTGATCGGTTTACTTCCATGCATATTAAACCTCTGTAATATTGTCTCAACATATTTTCTCTGATTCAACTAGAGTTTCATGTTTGCATGATCTCTTTTAATCTCCATTCCCATAATGAAGTTAGCACCACCGATATCCTTCATGTCAAATTTGGAGGATAGCTGTGATTTCACCTCCTTGATAACATCCATGTTATTTCCTACCAACAACATGTCATCAACATACAACACTACATAAATGAAGTGATTACCAAACTGCTTGCAATATACACAATGATTATCCCTGCTTCTTACAAATCCCAATCCAAGGATGTATGTGTCAAACTTTTGGTACCACATCCTAGGTGATTGCTTCAGACCATATAGTGACTTATTTAGCTTACAAACCAACTCTTTCTTTCCCATCACTACAAAGACTTCTGGCTACTTCATGTAGATTTCTTCTTCCATATCCCCATGTAGGAATGTTGTCTTCACATCCATCTATTCCACTTCAAGATCAAAAGCAGCAACAATAGATAAAATAAATATAATAGAAGTTAACTTAGCAACAAGAGAAAAAATCTCACCAAAGTCTATTCCCTCTACCTGGGAATAACCTTTTGCTACTAACTGAGCTTTGTATTTCTCCACTTTACCTTGTGCATTAAACTTCTTCTTAAACAACCATTTGCTACCAACATATTTTCTTCCAGATGGAAACTCAACTATATCTGATGCCTCATTCTTATCCAAGGCATCCATTTCTTCAACCATGGCCTTCTTCCCTAGTTTACTATCCTCTGAATTCACTGCTTCCCTGACAGTTCTGGGATCATCATCAGTAATAGATAAACAAAAATTGGAACGGAAATTAGGTTGACTATACCTTTATGGTTTCCTTTTATCTCTCATTGATCTCCTCAATACTGGGGTATGAGGTTCTTCTTCTTCTTCTTCTTTTGCTTCCTCTTCTTTAGATGATTCCGATTTTGCATCATCCAACTCAAGCTCTATTTTCTCAGGTTCGTCCTGCGTTGGTAGGAATTCCCGTTTGGACACATCTTTTACCTCTATGAAAACAACATCTCGACTATAAAAAATCTTCTTGGTTTCTGGGTTCCAAAGCTTATAACCTTTCACACCATCTTTATAACCAATAAAGATACACTTTTCATCCTTTTTATCCAGCTTACTCCTATTTTCCTTTGGAACATGTACATAAGCATCACAATCAAACACTCTAAGATGTTGAAGAGAGGGTTTCTTTGTAGACCATACCTCGTGTGGAGTTTTATCATCCAACGCGGATGAAGGTGATCGATTCACTAGGTAACATGTTGTACCCAATACCTCTGCCCAAAATTCTTATCCTAACCCGGCACCGCTGAGCATGCTCCTTGCTTTTTCCATCAGTGTCCTGTTCATCCTTTCTGCAACTCCATTTTTCTAAGGAGTGTATGGAGTAGTCTTCTGCCTTGCTATACCACACTTCTTACAAAATTCTTTGAATTCATTTCCGCAGAATTCTTTACCATTATTTGTTCTCAATACCTTTATTTTATTCTCAGTCTGATTTTCTACCAGAGCCTTAAACTCTTTAAATTGATCAAATACCTCATATTTGTTTCTAAGAAAATAAATCCACGTGTTCCTTGAAAAATCATCTATGAATGAAACATAATACACAATTTTACCTAGGGATGGAACATGAACAGGTCCAAACACATCATTGTGTATCAACTCTAAGATCCCCTTTGCTCTTGTAGCACCAGATGGGAATCTTACTCGATTTTTTTTACCATATATGCGATGTTCACATAATTCAAAATCCAGAGTGCAATTAGACATACCTTCAACCATGCCTCTATCGTGTAGTGTTTTAAGGCCCTTTTCTCTAATATGCCCCAGTCTTTGATGCCACAACATGGTCTTCTATTTCAGGGAAGATATTGGTATTGTCTTCTTTATTTGTCTACTCAAGGACAACATAACTGTTTCACCCATTAGGATAAGTTCTTCCCAACAACTTATACAAAGTTCCACACCAAACTCCCCTCATCAACACCATTTTCCCTCGTACCATCTTGCAAGTGTTCTTTCCAAATACAGTGTCCACTCCTGCATCATCCAACTTGCTTACAGATATTAGGCTCCTGGCAAGTTTTGGAATGTGCAGAACCCCAGGGACTGTTCTAATCCTTCAATATTTTAGCAACAACTTAACCCTTCCACATCCCAAGATTTTTGTTGTCGTGTCATCTCCTAGGAATACATCACCACCATCATATTTTTCATATTCAGAGAACCACTCCCTGTGAGGAGTCATATGGTATGATGCACCTGAGTCGATCAACCATACATCATGGTTTGCATGTGTACTTCTAGATGCCAGGTAAACATCACCTCCTTCTCCAGTGGAGGTTTTCGCCTCTATGGAAGAGCTACTATCAAATCCCTTTGGTTTTTCAACCTTATTAGACTTGCAATATTTCTTATAATGCTCTGTTTTACCACACTTCCAACATTTCCTCAAATATTTTCTGGAGACTTAGATCTACCTGTAGATTTAGATCTCCCCCCTGAAGGCTTACTAGGATTCCTGTATTGGGTACAACCTCTTACAAATAATTCATCTGTGCTATGACCATCCATGCTTTTCTGCCTCATCTCTTCAGATAACAAGGATGAAACTACATCCTCATACTTCAATGTATATTGAGTGGTTCTACCAATTGCGACAACTAGATTATCCCAAGAGTCTGGAAAATAACATAACAAAGTAATACACTTATCTTCTTCTGCAATCGTAATATTAACAGAGACAAGTTGACTTACCAGAGTATGAATGGCATTTAGATGTTCTGTCACAGAATCTCCATCTTCCATCCTAAGATGATACAACTTATTTCGAAGAAACAACTTGTTTACCAGGGACTTTGATTGATACAAATTCCCCAACTTATCCCATAATTCCTTGGCTGTAGACTCTCTTGAGACATTCAACAACACCGAATCTGCCAGGCAGAGTCAAATAGTACTCTTTTCTCTTCTGTCCAACTTCTCCCAATCTTCCTTCGACATACCAGTAAGTGGTGTACTGGTAGGTTCTGTACCAATAGCCTGTGTGCTAGTAGACAGTGTAATAGTAGGCTGTGTACCAAGATCCACAACGATCCATTGTTCTTTTTCTACAAGAAGGTCCTCCATCTTCAGCTTCCATAACTCAATTTTTTTACCGTTGAACTTCTCTATCTCAATTCTAGAAGAGATTTCCATTCCTCTTTCTACACTTAAATCACAACTGAAAAATCTCCCACTAAACCCAGGTTTATCACATACCCAAGATAAACTTGATCTATCAAGACCGAGACAAACCCTCAACAACAATGGCATCCCTCTGAAGCCAAAAATGAGCTCTGATACCACATGTAAGTTTTAAACTTGTGAAGTAAAGCAATGTATATAGATTCTTAAGAAAAACAGGATTTAATCAATGACTCATACACAAAGTACAAAGAGATTTTATACTGGAAACCCTCAACTGGGAAAACCTTTCTTATATTCATTATCGAATTTCACCATTCACCATACAACATATACAATGTTTTTAGGTATTTCGTAGATACCAAAACCATAATCCCTTAATCTGAGATT
>ML792982.1:341103-400680 GCA_009831015.1 Picea engelmannii | reverse complement strand
ATAGAGAAATCTAATCCTTTTTAACCATATAATGCAAGTGTTATATCAATGTAGCATTATCATCCAATATTTGCAGAGTAAATAAAAAATGAACAATCATACACATACACAGTACACCAGTGTTTTTACGTGGAAACCCAAAGCGGGAGAAAACCACAGAATGATTTTTGTTATATGTATTGAAGAATTACATTCATTGGAAGCACCAAATTCCTTTGTTTTCCAACTGCAACTAGAAGGAGGCTCCAAACTCCTAGTTTCTCAGGCTACAACCCGAGGGAAGCTCCAACTCCCCAATTCTCTGGCTATAACCAAAAGGAGGCTACAACCCCCTATGTTCTTTGGATACAATTGGAAGGTGGCTACAACCACCTGTCCTTGCCCTGTCCAACCACCCTGACGTATAATTAGAATGATGGAACCATTGTAACACTATCACTATGAGATATAATGTCATAAACCTGTACCGATAAACCTGCAACAAACAACCTGCACCAATAACATGAACCATGTATCAACTTGTACCTCAACCTGTAATAAACATGTACCATAAACAAGTGCATCAACCTGTACCTCAACCTGTAATCAACCTATACCATAAACAAGTGCATCAACCATGCACCAACCTGTACCAAACAACATGTAATCAACTTGTACCATAAAAAAGTGCATCAACCATGCACCAACCTGTAACTCAACATGCAAACATCCCTTAACTTTAACAACAAGAGACTAGCATTTTCATCAAACTTTACTTTAGTCTCACATGACTAGTATTGGATTAGTCAACAAACCTAACTTGAAATAATAATAACTATGTACATGCAATGAATAAAGATCTAAAAATAGTACACAGTGTTCTTCAGTGTGTTTTATGCAATTCCTCCAAGTGTCACTACTTGGAACCTCTCAGAAAATGAGTTATAGAAAAATGGCATACCTTGTTGAATTTTGGCTTATTCTAGAGAACGAACTTGTAGAGTGTTCCCCACATGGAATATTTTTTGTATGGATCTTAGAAAGCATAATCAAAAGAATTTATCCTCCCTTGAATTTCGGTCTTTTTTACTTCACCTTTCCTATGAAATTTGGCTTAGATATCGTTTGGTTACCTCAGACACCTGTAGATATTCAATATGCTCAAGTGTAATTAAAATGAGAGAGTCTTGTCTCTTATTTATACTTTCATGTAGCTTGTTCAAGGGGTTCTTTTAACCATCTTAACCCAATTTCCTTATTTTAGGGCTAACCCACTTCTAACCACTTTCCATAATTAGAAATTTATCCATTTACTTTATTATTTAAATAATCCTCCTTGACTTTGTCATTTCACATTATTATTTAAATAATCATCTTTGACTTTGCCACTTCACTTTATTATTTAAACAATCCTCTTTGACTTTGTCACTTCACTTTATTATTTAAATAATCCTCTTTGACTTTGTCACTTCACTTTATTATTTAAATAATTTCTTCTTTGCTAGAACTTTGACTTCTTTGACCTTTTGGGGATTCAAGCCAACATATGAAGGTCCTCCAAATTCGTAAGGCCATAACTCTCAAACCGTGAGGAGTTATGTGACGTTCCACATACCACCAAAAATGGCATGACATGTACTATCCATATAGAATAGTCTTACCTGAAAATATATTAAAACCCATACCATTATACATAAAAAAAACTTAGGTCCATTACCCAAACCTTTGTGCTATCAAAATTCACTACCGGACTTTCTTCAAGGGTTGACATCAATGAAAACCAACCCAATTAATCAACAGGGGTGGCCAAGGAAAATTTTTGCAACTATCATCAATAAAATCATTCATAAAAACATGTATTGAATGGATAAATTCCATGGATATGGAAGAAATTTTGTTTTCTTATGGATTCATACAAGTAGAAGAACCTAATGAGCCAATTGAGGGAGAAGTAGATGAAGAGAATCTAGATCAACCTCGTGAATTAGCTATGGTTTTATGGGACATAGTCACTATTTTCAATGTGGTTGAATATGATGAGGTAATAGAGGAATAATTTCTAATCCAAAGTGATTACCATACTAGAAGTAAGGGACTAGTGCCTCAACAACCAACCACTTCCCAAACTCCTAATACTAGAAAAAATTGGACTACAAATCCTACTAGTAGGAATTCCTTTAGTACCCTTGATACCAATAAGCCTTTGATTAGTTTCCTAGATCCCATGGAATACATGTTGAAGATCTAAATAATATAAAAGAAAACATTTCAATCCTTGGTTTATGCAAAATATCACAACAACATACGTTACTACTGAATTATTTGATAGACACTAAGATATAAACAACATATGCTTCTAAGAATAGTAATAACACAACAAGTAATAACCCACAAAACACTAGTATCAATGTTTCCCTTCCAGGGAAGAAGTCTAATTCCTTTACACCCCCCCCCCCACCCCCCCCTGTCAACATTTGATATCTTTAATTGAAATGTTCATAATGTTTTGGTACAATTAGGGGATCTTCAAATTTTATGGAATATTTGTCCTGTAGAAAGTTGAATGAAGATCCAATAAAGTGTGTCACTCATACACTTCATCTTGATAGAATAGAAGTCAAAGTCACTGGTGAACTGGAATATTTCCTCATCTGAGTCACTTCTAACACAAAATTTCATCAAATAATAGACATCAAAGTAGCAGATATCCCTGAGGGATATGTTTTGTTGCTAAGAAGAGACCAGTCACAAAATATCCAAGGTTATTTTACCTCATACTAGTCACGTCTTTGTCTCCCATGGAATGGACAACCAAATAATATCATGATTGATCGAGAGAGATACATGAAACACACTAGAACCATTATTGATTCTACAAATGATCCCTCATCTTCTGAGTTTCTAATCCTTGGAAATTATGCTTTTGATTCTCACTTCAAAATTTTTATTGTTGAAACCTCCAATGTGCCAAAAGTTAAAAAAATATGACTTGTCGTTGAGGGAGGATAACCCTAATAAAGTAGATTGTAATATTAGTTCTATAAATTATGAAAATTACATTGCTGAAAAAAGTATAGATTCTATAAATATAAATAAGTAGGCCTGAGTAGTGCATGGGACATTTGGAATTACTTTTTCAATAGTTCCAAATCCCAAGAGGGAGCTAGTGTTGGTTGTATTTTGATTGCTCACAAGGGTAAATGTAGTTTCCTGTCTTGCAGAATAGAATTCAATTGTACTAATAATACAACGGGTTCACTAAATAGAAAATAAAATACATTGTAACTCCCCTCATCTAAAACATTATTAGCAGGAAGTTCACAGATTGATTGATAGCCCTATTTCTTTCAACATTTATGTTGTCCCACATTTAGACAACGTGGTGGTTAATTCTCTTGCTACTACTACCTCTATGTTATCTCCATTGGAAGATTTCAAGGTTAGTAGATTTGCTATTGGATTTCTCTATAGGATTTCTCTTCCATATAATTTAACAAACTAGAAGGCAATCGAAGGAGATGAACAAATCATTGAATTTCTCACTGATGGAAAGAATTTTAAGGAGTTAGTCATAGATGATGAATAATATCAAGAACGTCTTGAAGGTGGTAGAGAACATTTGGCCAAGTCAAAAGTGCATAGAATTCCCAAAATTTAGAAAAAATATTTGATTTGCAAAACACGTTTAAAGGAACCTCAAACGTTAAAACCAATAGTTCCACTCTAGGTCAAGAAGTTATCAATTTGGGAATTAATGAAAATCTAAGAAATAAAAATCTTGGTGAAAGTTGTTTTGAATTGAAAAGGAAAGCTTACATTACATTTTTTAAAACATACCAAGATGTTTTCATATGGACATACAAATACCTCAAGAGTTATGACACAAGTATAATCCAACACACTATCCTAATGAAGAAGCATGTGAACCCATTTAGTTAAAAAATTCATAGGATGAATCCTTCCCTTGAATCCCAAGTCCAGAAGTGATCCAAGAGGGTCTAAGGAATGCTCACAGAGGTCCCAAGGGATCCATAAATGCTCAAAATTTGGTCGTCTCAAATCGTCCGAAAAATGGCATCAATGCGTAGAGATTTTTTTCAACTTTCCAACGACACAAACGACAAGTCAAACAAAGTTCGTATGAAAAATTGATAAGCGGTCAAAGTTTGGGTCAAATAGGAAAAGTCAAAGGGAAAAGGGAAAAAGAAAGGTGAAACGTGTCACCACTGCAAGGGTGACATGTGGTACATGGTTATTGGTAGTTGATTGGGCATATCGTACCTCCAGTTTGATGAATCATAGGTTGACAAGTGGTCTAGTCATGTCATGGCACATGTCATGTATGAACCAATGAGAGGCCACCATGTGCAATCCATCATTGGAAAATATTGGTTAGTGTTGTGTAAAATTATGGAGTCGACAGGGGCCGAACCTGTGACCTCCATAACCATACAAATCCTTAACGCAAGCCCCACTACCAATGCGCCATAGCAAGTGACTTAACCTATATATGGAAAACAATGTATTTGAAATTACGTAAAGGTTTAAATGGGCGAAAAAGGGCTAAGGGCCTAATCCATCGACCCTATCCCTTAGCTCTTGGATCATGGTTTTATGTGATACCATGAAACCACATCCTATATGTGGGGCTTGTTATAGAAACATTTGCCTCACCCTATGCAATCTTGCAAAGAAGGCCTGTTTCCATTTTCCTATGCAAACTTTTCATCCCTTTTTGAAAATCACAGAGCTAAAAAATACTTTTTTCCACATATACGCACCTTGCCTACTATACAACATGCGTATATGCAGGCTTCTCCACTACAACCTGCCTACATCAGGATTTGTGCCCAAAAATGAAAAATGTGCCAGGTTTCCATGTCACGATAGGAGATAAATAATCCTTGTCCTTCCATATACTGGAAACATTTCGACTCAACCCTTCAGTTCCATTTGAAGGCTATCAATGGGCCGATTTAGAGATATTGAAAGAAGGAGAATGAATTCAACTTTGAGAGCAAAGTTACTCTGGATGAATTATTCACTTCAAATTGAGTCTGCATCCCTTTTTCCTTTAAGTCTGAACACAATGTTCAACCCCCAAGAGCTTCCCTTATTGATTGAGAACTTCATTGTCTCTCTTCTATGAGATTGCCTTTGGTGGAGGATTGAAGTGGTGGAGGCCCAACTGGAAGGAACTTATTTTCTTGGTTCTGAACTGTGTCGACACGGAAGTCTGTAACTTTTTCACTTCTGTTGATCATATATTAATATAAATACTCTTTTCCCGTCCAATTGATATCTTTCAAATATTTGAATTATTATTCCATGGGCATATTTGTTATGTATATTAATGGATTATGCTATTGATTGTGCTAGAATCATATATTTTCACCATATTCTTGTTTTTCTTGGTTGTTGAGGACTAGTTGCAGGTATATTTCTTTCATTCAAGTGCTCAATGATGAACTTCATCGAACGTATGGACGAGGTAGGCCTTTTATCTTGTCTTGCTATCATATTTTTTTATATAGCATACTTGAGAATAGGGTTGATTTCTGCAGTCATTTCTGTCTGTTGTGGTTTACCCTGGCCATAGAGATATTTTCCTCGTAATAGAATTGGCGACCATATTTTCCATGCCTTGGGTCTCTAATCATTTTCCTGGTCATATGTCGAACGTGCCTTCACCCTTTCCATCCTCTCCTTGGCACACTTATATGAATCCTAGCATTGGATTTGGGGGCACCATGGCCCCGCTACCAACATGTTCATTTGATATGGCCATGTCCCTCAACCAACTCTCACTATGGGAGGTTGGAACCTCCCCTCTTATGGATCCAATCCTACCTATGCTCTTTCAGGAGCCATCACTCAAATGGGTGCTTATTCTAACTATTACACCCCATTCGTGTATCCTTCATCCGCCATGCCAGTTCCTTCGAACACCTTTCCCGTGGAAAGTTCACATATATCCCCGGGTCTTTCATATGGGGAGAATTAGTTTTACGGTTTGGGATACCCTCTTCACGGAACCCCTTCACATGGGGTCAAAATATATCCTCACTTGAATAATTCTTATCATACCTCCGTCTCTTCATAGAATGCAGTGATGATTCCCATATAAACCTCTTTTGATCAATTAAACAGAGGATACTACCTTTCCAAACAGGGACATGGGGTAAACCATGACCCTTCCTGGCCTGCAATGTTTCAAAGCCAATATTTCCTTGGAACTTGGTATCAAGTGCCACAACCCACTGTTATTCCAGTCACTTCCATTCATACTAGAGCTCCATCACGAACCTCTATTAGTCATGATGGAGATGGGTCAAAAACCCCTACAAGTCATGTTGAAGACCCGCAACCAGCCATTGCTAGTCATGTTGAAGGCATCACTCTAGTTGCCATGAGTCATATTAATGGCACGTATCCAACCTATGTACATCATGTAGGAGATGAATCTCTCGTCTCTGCCAGTCATATTGAGAGCATGTCACAGCCATCGTGAATGATGTTGGGGACATTGAGAAGGCTAGACGTCTCAGACATAAGCCTAAATTCCTTTGCAGGACTTGCGAAGGAAATCACCTTACTCGTTTGTGTTCTGTTACTGTTGGGATACGTGAAGTATGGGGCTCACCTAAGGTCCCTTCAGATTGTGAGGTGTCTTTGGTTTCCCCACATCCCGTTTCTCCATTGATTGACATGAAAGTCGTGTCGATGCAATCTTCTCCTGACCATACCCCCATTGTCGAGGGTGATGTGTCCCCTATCCCTGTTATCATGCATCCTCTTCAACCTAGAATTGAAGAAGTGGTTGTACCAGTGCAATATATGGTCAATTCAACTCTCCTTGTGGAGGGTGATGCCTCCTTCAGCCATGTCATTAGCATTCCTGATATTGCAGATTCTGAACAAGAGAGAGTTTTTCTCTCCCCGAGTACTCTCCCTCCAAGTCTTGAGGAAGTTCCCTTTGATTGGGATGGTATTGTGGGGTATCCAATGCCTCTGCCTATGTCCTTTCTAGTAAGAGACATTATCTGATATATCACGTAAACGATAACTTCCGCTAGTACTTTATCCTCCTCGACTTGGAGAGCTTTGGGTTTTCCCAAGCTTATGTCAGTTATTCGTAAGATACTGACATTCCACAGAAGTCCATCATGGGAGCCTTGTCCTCCCCCTTGAATTGTCGTCTAGAAACTCCCAAACGAATTTGATTTAAGATCTTTTTCGACTCATCTAAAAAGAGAAAATATTGTCGAGTGAATTTTTCCCTTTCACACTCATTAAATTGGACTTGAAAGGTCATCAGTCTTAGTTAATCTATTTTCTGACTCATTTTCAAAAAGAGAAAATATTGTCGAGTGAACTTGTCTATTTCACACTTGTAAATTGGATTTGAAAGGATGTCTATTTGGTACAAGTTTATCCCTTTTTCACACCAAGTAGATTAAATATCATGAAAAAGGACATTTTATTTTGGCGTAAAGTTGTGATTGCATCTCATGCCCTCGCCTGCAATATTGAGCCTATAGTCAGTTCTCGCTTTGCGTTACAAACCATTTGCCTCAACATTTTTTGCATCCTCAACCAAGTAGAGCCTCGTTTATATCCTTCGCAATTTGACACCCTATACCGAGGAGGGAACATTCCCCCAAGTGTCCATCTCCCGCATGCATCTCCTTGTATTGAGCATAGGTATGTTCCACTATTGGAAATATTTTTTCTTACTCGCGACACTCATTTCCTCCTATGTATCATAGCATTCATTTGTCTTTGAAAAAGCAAACAAATGTGGGCGGGAAGGGAGTACTATCTTATATTGGCAGCAGTCGTGTCTCCTTTGAACGTAGCACAAATTTATTGAGTCCACTTGTCATCACAATTTTGGGTTTAGCATGGCCTTAGGAAGTTGAGCTCGTTATAAAGAGTTTTCTCTACCAATTGGTTACTCTTCCAGTCCCTATGGAGAATTTCATTGATACCTCCTGCATCTCATGGTTTCATCATTTAGTCTATGCTATCGGAGTCTTCCATATGTCTCATGCACTTGTTCAAAGGAAGTCTATCAACCTATGTAGGCCATTCCTCATAAATCTTGACTTTGCATGTCGGCCATACCCTCAGTTTGTCTCATAATCACATGATATTGTATTCCTATCATGCACCCTGGCCCTACTTTCATCATTGGTAGGTAACCTTGAATCCAACAATCAACATTTCATCATTGGTCATTGACTGGGTGGTTTCCCTTGTGTTCGACGACAAGAAATCTATTAACACATTGGGATTCATGCAGTGTCTTGGATGCCATTAGCCTTATTGGTGGTTTCCTCACTTTTGTTAGCAATTTGCATCATTGGATGCTATTTAGAGGGTGTTTTTCATGTACTTCTTTCACTGGGCACACGCAAAAGATGCATAGGGTCATTGGTTTGTGAACATGTTCTTCGTCTGATTTCCTCCAAATCATGAAGTTCCTGCTTTGTACCTTGTGTTGAATGATGAGATATGCCTTAATGCTCTCCTTTCAGTGAGTCTCCTTCCATCGACTTCATCTCATCTATTCTAGAAATGAGATATATAATATTATGAGTACCTTGAGGCTTACAATAATTAGTGGCATGTTTTCTCACCATCGATAGTTGGGAATACATCAATATCTCCTGATCGATGGATTATTCAAGTGTTTGACCTCGACTCCTTTATTCATATTTGTAAGAATGTACTCGGTGCCTTGATACCTACTTTCATTATCGGTAGGTTGTCTCGTGTTTGTTAACAGTATATCTCAATGGTCGATAATCAAACAATGTCTCTTTGTGTTCGACCTCAACTCCTTTATTCACATGATGTAGACTTGCACCTTTGGAAAATTGTGTAGAAGACTTGAAGACATTAGTATCTGGTTGTAGCTTTCCTGATTTGTTGCTTCCTTTTCATTGGACCAGTACCTACATGACTTCAGTGATCATGGGAGATTAGATTGTACTCCATTGTATATAGATATCTTCAGATTGATTTTGAGATTGGTTCTACTAGGCCTTGTTCGTGACTATGACAACCTATGGAATGCAACTGCATTTGTATTTTCCTATTCATGGCCACAGATAGTTGTTTGGTATATTTTCACATGGATTTGTAGTGTAATTCAAATTGGCATCCATGTATGCAAAGTCAGTGCAAAATGTAGTGAGCAACCAGTTCTTCCAGCTGGTTCCCCATCACTCCACTTCTGGGTTTTTATAATGTATTTAGGCCATTGCAAATACTCTTATGACCTCACACATTAGGGGGCATCTGTTATAGCAATATTTTCCTCACCCTATGCAATCTTGCACAGAAGACCTGTTTTTGTTTCCCTATGCAGACTTTTCATCCCTTTTTGCAAATCCCAGATCTTAAAAATACATTTTTTCCACATATATGCACCTTCCCTACTATACAACATGTGTATATGCAAGATGCTCCACTACAACCTGCGTACATCGAGATTTGTTCCCAGAAATGAAAAATGGCGTCATATTTCCATGTCATGATAAGAGATCAATGATCCTTGGCCTTCCATATACTGGAAATGTTCCAACTCGGCCCTTCAGTTCCATTTGAAGGCTATAAATGGGCCAGTCCTGAGCTATCGAAAGAAGGAGAAAGAATTCAACTTTGAGATCAAAGTTACTCTGGAGAAATTATTCACTTCACATTGAGTCTGCATCCCTTTGTCCTTTAAGTTTGAACACAGTGTTTAGCCCACAAGATCTTCCCTTATTGATTGAGAACTTCATTGTCTCTCTTCTATGAGCTTACCTTTGGTGGAGGATTGAAGTGATGGAGACCCAGCTAGAAGGAACTTAGTTTCTCGGTTCCGAACCATGCCAACACGGAAGTCTATAACTTTTTCACTTATGTTGATCATATATTAATAGAAATACTATTTTCCCCTCGAATTGATATCTTGCAAATATTTGAATTATTATTCCATGGGTGTATTTGTTATGTATATTCATGGATTATGCTATTGAATGTGCTAACATCATATATTATCACCATATGCTTTCTTTTCTTGATTGTTGAGGACTAGTTGTAGGTATATTTCTTTGGGTCAAGTGTTGAATGGTGGACTTCATCAAACGTCTAGACGAGGTAGGAATTTTATCTTGTCTTGCTAGCATATTTGTTTATATATCATACTTGAGAATAAAGTTTATTTCTGCAGTCATTTTCATCTGTTGTGGTTTACCCTGGCCATAGAGAGATTTTCCTCATAACATGGTTGTTAACACTATGCACAAATTTAAAATATACCATATAATGAACATATACCACCAAATAATTTACGTGGAAGTTATGTTATACTATATATATAGTATAGTATATTAACTATATACTATCTATCTATCTATATATATATATATATATATATATATATATATATATATATATATATATATATAACCACTGAATTTGCAAGGTTCATGGGGAATAGAACCCCCTTCCTTTTCCATTTCATCCAACAACTTAACCATTATGCCAATGACCCACATTTAATGGAGATGCCTCCAAATTTAGAAATTAAGTTGCCAACTAGTTCGGGTACAGTTGGGGGGAGGGGGGGTGCATACCCTATATATTGGGCATGTATCCAAATGCCTACACATATCCCAAGACATAGGTATGCATGTATCCCTAGGTCTGCACACATCTCGAGGTCTTGCATGCATCCCAATGCATGGATTTCCGATACCCGAGAGATCTAGAAGTCGATGAGAAAAATAATACTAATACAATGAATTTGCAAATAAACAAAGAAGAGAGATATAGAGAAGAATTTACTCCACAAGAATGAATTTATTCACAATATCTTTCTTAATATGTTAAAAATTACAATGAGATCAATCCAATATGTAGAGAGGAATTGATGTTGTTGCTAATAATAACAACTACCACTAAAAGAAGTGTAAAAATAACTAAAACACATGCCTAAACCTATAAAATAGTTAACCCACACCTAATATGAGTATGATAGGCTGAAAAGTGTGAATTATCCATAACTGACATGCAAAACATGCAAGTTTACTAAAGAAAGGGGGTAAATCCCTAAAATCAAGGGAAATTTTCCTTGATTTAAGGAGGAAGTGCGCTCTCCTTCCTTTAGGTTTTTAAAATTTGAATGGAGGTTGGAAAGGAGTTATTAAGTGGATTTATAACTAAGGAGCTCAATTTTAACTCCCTAAACTTAAGGAAAATTCCGTAAAATCAAGGAAGGTGTCTCCTACCCTCTCTAGAAAGTCGAATCAAGTGAGGAAAAATGAATTGGGATGCATTAACCAAGGTATAGGTGCCTAAGACAAGTAATACACCAAGGGAAGTTAGGATTATGCTCTAACACCCCCCCTTAAGCTTAACTGTAGTGACATAATAAGAAAATGTGAGTCCTGGCTACGAGGCCAGTTTAGGTACTCAATACAATAATGAACCCCTCATAAAATGAGGAATGAGGGAAAACTTCATGGGAAACCCCTACCCCCTCTCCCCCCAAAACAGGACATAAAAAATGTCAGAAGGAACAAAAATTAGTTGCTAAGCAATCGTGTCCTTCACTCCAAGAATACCTCGCAACTGTGCAAGTTTGTGCTCGTTGAAGATTTTGTTGAAGATGTAGATGTCTACACAGATTTGATGAAGTAGATGCAACATTGATATGTCCACACATATCCACTTTCTTTTTTTGTAATGAAGAATATCCAAATAAAGTTTGGATGAAACTATGAAACCATGTGCCCGTTTCCGGAAAAACATTGAAATGTTGTTGATTTTAAAATGATCATAACTTCACTTCCCAAACTCTGTTTCGGACTATTTTTTTTTAAAATTGGATATGTTTCCGAGAGGAATTCAAATATCCAATTTGTTTCTGCAAATGTTTTTCAAAAAATATCATAATTGAAGTTGATGTGTGCGGCATGCAATATATCTTCCACCTGAAATTCAGAAAAAATAAATAAATATATATATATATATATAGAGAGAGAGAGAGAGAGAGATAGATAGATAGATAGATAGATAGATAGATAGATAGATAGATAGATAGATTGAAATGGAGTAAACATCATCTGCAATTAATGGAATACAAATTTGTGCAGATACTTGTGTAGAATACTCTTCAAAATAAAATGCTTGATCTTCTGAAGGCTTCGCTTCTTCCTCTATCTGTTCAACCTCCTGCATGAAATCTTCACAATCTTCTTTATTCCCAAATAAAACCTCCAATATTCTCCATAATTCATTTGGAGTTGAGTCTTGTGAGATATCATATACTTGGTGGATAATTTCTGGAGAAATAGACAAGCAAATAAATCCTATGGGCATATCTTGTCTATTGAGAAAATAGTTTTTCTCATCGGTGAAATCAGGCTCTACTTTTGTACCCATTATTATCTGGTAGAGACCTATGCTTCAGAGAGAAAGGGTGATCTCGTCTTTCCATTCAAAGTAGTTTAATGGAGTTAAGACAACATGCTTGGGCTGAAGGTGTTGATCCTTTGATGATCTTTCACCTACAAATAAAACTAGTACACCTCTCCCTTAGATTCCCTAAGGCTCTGATACCATGTAAAATTCTGAGACCCGAGAAATCTAGAATTTGATAAGAAAAATAACACTAATCCAATGAATTTGAAAATAAACATAGAAGAGAGAGATAGAGAAAAATTTACTCCACAAGAATGAATGTATTCACAATATCTTTCTTAATATGTTAAAAATTACAATGAGATCAATCCAATATGTAGAGAGGACTTGATCTTGTTGCTAATAATAATAACTGCCACTAAAATCAGTGTAAAAATAGCTAAAGCACATGCCTAAACCTCTAAAATAGATAACCCACACCTAAAATGAGTATGATAGGATGAAAAGTGTGAATTATCCATAACTAACATGCAAAACATGCAAGTTTACTAAAGAAAGGGGGTAAATACCTAAAATCAAGGGACAATTTCCTTGATTTAAGAAGGAAGTGCACTCTCCTTCCTTTAGGTGTTTAAAATTTGCATGGAGGTTGGAAAGGAGTTATTAAGTGGATTTCTAACTAAATAACTCAAAGTTAACTGCCTAAACTTAAGGAAAACTCCCTAAAATCAAGGAAGGTGTCTCCTACCCTCTCTAGAATGTCGAATCAAGTGAGGAAAAATGCATTGGCATGCATTAACCAAGGAATAGGTGCCTAAGACAATTAATACACCAAGGGGAGTTAGGATTATGCTCTAGCAAATAGAACATGTTGCCTTCACCATTTTATCCAACAACTTAAACATTATGCCAATGACCCACATTTAACGTAGATGCCTCCAAATTTAGAAATTAAGTTGCCAACTAGTTCAGGTACAGTTGGGGGGGCACAACCTATATATTGGGCATGGATCCAAATTCCTACACAGATCCCAAGACACAAGTATGCATGTATCTCGAGGTCTTCACACATCATGAGGTGTTGCATGCATCCCAATGCATGAATTTCAAGGTTTGCACAAACCCTGAGGTGGCATGATATCATGTCCCCATTTTTGGGTTTCCCCATTTTGTAGTAGAAACGAATTTCATGGCTTGTCAATGAAGAAAAATGGATTCAAAGGGGGTCATTTAATGTCATTTAGTTATGGGAGGTTATGTATTTAAAGTGACATTAAATAATTAACCACTTAATCATTAAAAATGTATTTTTAATGTTTAATTAATAATTGAAGGATAAATAAGGAAATTTGAAGTAGAAATAAGGATTTTATTTGATTTAGTCATAAAGAGGAAAATTCTAAAAGAGTTGATTTAGTCCAAAAGGGGAAGTTCTAGAAGGAATGGAGGAAGGATCTAGAAGGGGTTGGAAAAGTATAAAAGAAGGGTAACCCTTCACTTATCATTATGATTATGATTTGATATCTTATTGGAGTGCTCGTGTAGCAATCATTTTCGTTGGGGTTTTGGGAAAAAACCTTCCACTATTGGTTTGGTTTCGGTGGTGAAATATCCAGCCTAGCTAAACAAGGAGGAGGATCCATCCAGGATATTCATTGG
This sequence comes from Picea engelmannii, assembly GCA_009831015.1. Classification (NCBI taxonomy): domain Eukaryota; kingdom Viridiplantae; phylum Streptophyta; class Pinopsida; order Pinales; family Pinaceae; genus Picea; species Picea engelmannii. The sequence continues at coordinate 386,625 of ML792982.1, read as the reverse complement.
AGCTTCATCTTCGGTTTGTTTTCAGTTTTGGGTTGCAATGATATTATTGGAGAGGTTATGGCACTTGGAGGGTTGGATATCAGATGTTGAGCGGGCCATGACATGATTTCGGGATTTTGGCTTGTATTGTGTGTTTTCCATTGATGTTTTGCAACTGCTATAGTAGCCATTGGATAGTTTTGTTCAATCTAAATTCATAATAAAATATTTCATGATTCTCTTCTATTCCAAGTGTATCTAGGATGTTTGCAATATGTTTGATTGAATGTATTTAGTATAATGAATGAAAAATATTTATGGAAAAAAATAACATAATTGCATAGAAATTCGTAAAATACCTGCCTAGCTCTATTGGGGATATTACAGTGGTGTCAAAGTTGGTGATCTTTACAGCATGTGATTGCATGAGAGCACTTTCCTTGGCTAGAGAAAAAAAAAATGGGTTCATTTTGCAGAATTGTTTTAGGGAAGAAAGAGGGTTGTGCACTCCAGACTTAGATTTGAAGCTTTCTGAGTATAATTTTCCAAACAAAATTGGGTATTTGAATTCCTCTTAGAAAAATACCAAATTTCAAAAATAAAATCATCCAAAACGGAATCCCGAAGCTAAAGTTATCATGATTTTAATTTCGACAAATTTTCAGGGTTTCCCAGAAAAAGTCGTGCGATTTATTACAGAAGAACTAGAGAAACATGGCACTATAAGCAGTCAAATGGATCCAGATAATATGTATATTTCAACTTGGAGAGTGTTATTCTAGGTACCTTTTTTAGGTTTAAAGGGTTACATAAATGGATAGAATCATAAATGGAATAATGTTACCTACTTTCCTTCCTTCCTCGCCAATAGAGGAGCTGAAGCCTATGGGGGAGGTGTTAATGGTGAACCTTCTCTAGACATAAGAAATAATAAAGCATATATTGTATCAGTATAAAGCTTCAAGACAATATAAGTCATGAAACAAGGAAATATTGGGTAGATATACAAAGGAAGTATCCAAGAGCCTCTATGAGGAGTTTGGTTTAGAGGGTGGTAAATCAAAAACCTTAGATCAATATACAAAAGAGCACGAGGAAAGAAAAAATAATTTACTAGGTGGGATTCCTAAATAAAATGAGACCATGTTCACAATCTCTCTTCCTCCATATGAGTATTTGTATCGAGAAGAATCACATATTTCACCTATGAGGTTTCAGGTTGAGGACAAAGTATAAGAGCATGCAAAGGAGGAACCTCATTTAGATTTATGGGTACAAGAGGGGAGGTATGACTCAGAGATGGTTGACTCTATACATGTTTGGAAGTATGGAGGTTATGAGTTACCTCTTGTGAAGGGTCCATTAAAGTCTCTAGTGGCAATTGCAGAAGTATTTAGTGGGACCATGCTTCAGGGACCAGACGATAGTGACACGGATACATCCCTTGCTTGTTGGCATGGATATATTTAAGATGTGTGGGATCCTGGTTCAAATGACTCTAGTAGAGTGAGTGTATATGAGGATACACCAACACATACAAGATACAGGATGATACAATGGGAGGCAACATTTCATGTGATACTACTCGATAACTATGAGGGTGACATACCTTGTGAGGTTGACCTCATTTCTCAGGAGATGTGTATCAGAGATGAGAGAAAGGTAGTTGATGAGGAGGAGGATGTGATTGGACCCCAATAGAGATTGGAGGACCAACTATTGGAACAATTTTTGAAAGTGTTGACAAGGGTAGATGGTACTCATAATATTATTAAAGATCTTATGTGGAAGACTCGGATATAAGAGAGAAAAAAATGAGTTACAGATGGGATCACTAGTGCTAAATTACGCAACATCAAAGAAGCAATAGAGTAGATTAAATATGATAACTTACAATTTTTCATGGAGAGGGACCTTTCTCTTAAGTTCGTTGAAGACAAGGGAAGGGAGATTGAGGAGAGTTTTCACTAGCTTAGCATGGCAAGCTCTTCATCATTGAAAAAAACAAACAATCCACCATATTTAGCAGTAGTGGCGCAGGAGGGCATGAGTGGCACTCATGATATGAGGGAGGAGACTGTTGTGATGAGTCCACACAAGGAGCATTCATATTTGCAGGTGTTTGAGGAGATTTTTTATCGTGCGTCTATTTTGCATTTCAGGGAGCATGAGCCATTTATTTGGGCTCAAGGATTAGCTACATAAATAGTAGTTGAGAAAATTCCTAGTGGACCATTCAAAAAATATGTGTGTGCACCAATTGATTGGGGAACAAAGTATATGGTGGTTGTGGATACATCACTATGGGATCCCAGTTTAGTTTATATTAGGGGAGGGATTGATACAATGGAACATGTAGATATAATGGGGTGTAGTGGTATACAACAATATATAGTGTTGTACAATGGTATGTAGTGTGATTTTGGGACATTTCCCTCGGGGAGACCTTCAAGCAGAGACTTCAGACATATCACTGATTTTGGTTCACTTAGGATTGATGAGTGAATGAAAAGCCTCATGGAGAGGTATATCCCTTAGATATCAATCCTCAAGTGGGGAATCACCAGAGAAGGGATAGAGAGGAGGATACCTATACGGTTTCTCTTAGACGTTACCTTGAGTCCTTGGTCATACTGTTGGGTTTGACTAACACACTTGACACTTTCCATTTTTGCAGTCAGTGGAAATGGCATCTAGTGCCATCTTCGTCGGCCAACAGTATATTCAGTAGGACATGGAGAGTTCATCCAAGTCATTATGAGGTGGCATAAAATATTATATCCATATCGGATTTCTTTCATTTGGGATATGTTGTCAAAGAATAGGAGGGGATACATATTATAATGGATTAGTTCTCAGATATATCACTCGACAGAGTGGTGGATGGCATGAAGGTCACACACATGTATTTTCTGAGCTCGTGCTTAGGGAGATGATCATGAGGTTTATGTGTGATTCACATTTGGAAGGGAATTCTAAGTACTTGCATGAGTATGAGGCATCGCAATAGGACTCCAAAAAGTAATTGGGTACATTGATGGTGATCATGATAGCCTATTACAAAGTGTTGTGTTGTTTGACAAGAGACAAACAAATTAGGAGGCACATAGTTGACTCCTATTACTTGGTTTCCACTAGATGATGGAATACCATAGACTTGGCTCATTTTAATTCGATGGCTACTAGTGAGGCACGAAAACAACTAGCAGGTATTGGAAGTGAAAGACTCCCAATTCAGTGGTGGGATCTGAGAATTCATCTGAGTGACATATTGATTCATATGATGGTCGAGAGAGTAGTGACAAGGATTTGTCTGCATTATTTTTGGGACGTCAATAGAGGGGAGGTAGAGACTTACTCTATAGGGAAGGACATAATTGAGGCCAACCATGGAATTTCAAGCTTAGACTTAAGTGAGACACTTTCATATGAGAGGATGCATGATGGTATATTCAATACCTTAAAGGAGATCAACTTAGGTTTCCAGGAGAGGAGGTTGCAGACTAGGCACGTTGGTCCGATGACAATGATCATATTGGTGCAACATCAACATGGTGGTACCTTTACAGGATCATTTTGGGACACTGGGATTACAGTGCTTGACAATTCAACTATTATTAGAGAGGAATGCACCAACTTTGAATTTCTAGAGTTTATTTTTGGGAGGCTTAGGAGTGGTTTCTTGGAGGAGTTGATCAACCATAACTTGTATAATTATTCCATTCAAAATAGGGAATATGATAATTCTATCTCTTCCTTGGTTTTAATCCATCACCCTCAACATAATTGGTGCTATAAGGAGGTCCAATGTATGAAATTCATACAAATAGCCCATTTTCCAAAACTGATTTTCCAAATCCTAAAAGTCACACTTTTTAAAATATCAAGCCTTAATACTTGGAAAATCATGTACTTGATATTGATTAATTTCCATATGCGATATCACATGAGGAAGTAAACACTTTAAAAAAATAAATTGGAACAAACCCAAGGTAGAACAATGATATCCTTGTAACCCCTTTTCTTCCTCAATGAAGAAACACTTCTCAAACTGCAACTAGAACTAGGGATCATATTCTAGTTCATACCATAGAATACTTGGTATAATTATCCTTACAATAAATTACTCAACACTTCAGCTTAATTCCTCTAATTTTTCATTAATAATTTGGGGATGAAAATAATTTTTCATTAATAATTTGGGGTGATTTTCATTAATAATTTTTAGATAAGTTTGGGGATGAAAATACCAATGGTGCTTTAATGTTTGAGTTATTATATTTAGTCATGAGTCCTAAGGAGAGGGTAAAATATTTGAATCAAAATTTTAACATGGTATCAAACAAGTTTAAATATGGAACTGAACATAGAATTCCCAAGGTAGTTGTTAATTTAGAAAAAATATTTGATTTGCAAAACACATTTAAAGGACCCTCAAACGTTAAAACCAATAGTTCCACTCTAGGCCAAGAAGTCATCAATTTGGAAATTGATGAAAATCCAAAATTTAAAAATATTGGTAAAAGTTGTTTTGAATAGAAAAGGAAAGCTTACATTATAAAGTTTAAAACATACCAGGATGTTTTTATATGGACATACAAATACCTCAAGACTTATGGCAGAAGTATCATCCAACACATTGTCCCAATGAAGAAGGATGTGAATCCATTCCAGTAGAAAATTCACAGGATGCATCATTCCCTTGAATCCCAAGTCCATAAGTGATCCAAGAGGATCTAAGGAATGCTCACAAAGGTCCCAGGGGATCCATAAATGCTCAAAATTTGATAGTCTCAAATCGTCCAAAAAATGGCATCAATGTGTAGAGCTCATCATCATCTTTCCAATGACAGAAACGACAAGTCAAAAAATCTCGTATTCAAAAGTTATAAGCGGCAAAGTTTGGGTCAAACAGGTAAAGTCAAAGGTCAAAGGGAAAAAATAGGTGAAACGTGTCATCAATGCAAGGGTGACTCATGGCACATGGTTATTGGTAACTGACTGGGCAGATCGCACCTCTAGGTTGATGAATCACAAGTTGACAGGTGGTCTAGTCATGTCATGGAACATGGAATGTACGAACCAATGAGAGGCCACCATGTGCAACCCGTCATTGGCCAATATTGGTTAGTGTTGTGTAAAATTATGGATTCAACAGGGGTCAAACCCATGACCTCCATAACCACCCAAATCCTTAACACAAGCCCCACTACCAACACACCATAGTTGGTGAATTAACCTATATATGGAAAACAATGTATTTGAAATTATGTAAAGGTTTAAATGGGAGGCAAAGCGCCAAGGGCCAAAGCCCTCAATCCTATCCCTTAACTCTTGGCTCCTAGTTGTATGTGGTACCATGTAACCACATCCTATATGTGGGGTTGTTAACACTATGCACAAATTTAAAATATACCATATAATGAACATATACCACCAAATAATTCGCATGGGAGTTATGTTATACTAAATATATAATATATAATATTAAATATATACTATATATATATATATATATATATATAACCACTGAATTTGCAAGGGTCATGGGGAATAAAACCCCCTGCCTCCACCATTTTAGCCAACAACTTAACCATTATGCCAACGACCCACATTTAACGAAGATGCCTCCAAATTTTGANATATTGGTAAAAGTTGTTTTGAATAGAAAAGGAAAGCTTACATTATAAAGTTTAAAACATACCAGGATGTTTTTATATGGACATACAAATACCTCAAGACTTATGGCAGAAGTATCATCCAACACATTGTCCCAATGAAGAAGAATGTGAAGCCATTCCAGTAGAAAATTCATAGGATGCATCCTTCCCTTGAATCCCAAGTCCATAAGTGATCCAAGAGGATCTAAGGAATGCTCGCAGAGGTCCTAGGGGATCCATAAATGCTCAAAATTTGATAGTCTCAAATCGTCCAAAAAATGGCATCAATGTGTAGAGCTCGTCATCATCTTTCCAATGACACAAACGACAAGTCAAAAAATATCGTATTCAAAAGTTATAAGCGGCAAAGTTTGGGTCAAACATGTAAAGTCAAAGTTCAAAGGGAAAAAATAGGTGAAACATGTCACCAATGCAAGGGTGACTCATGGCACATGGTTATTGGTAACTGACTGGGCAGATCGTACCTTCAGGTTGATGAATCACAAGTTGACAGGTGGTCTAGTCATGTCATGGAACATGGAATGTACGAACCAATGAGAGGCCACCATGTGCAACCCATCATTGGCCAATATTGGTTAGTGTTGCGTAAAATTATGGATTCGACAGGGGTCAAACTCGTGACCTCCATAACCACCTAAATCCTTAACACAAGCCCCACTACCAACACACCATAGTCGGTGAATTAACCTATATATGGAAAACAATGTATTTGAAATTATGTAAAGGTTTAAATGGGCTACAAAGGGCCAAGGGCCAAAGCCCTCGATCCTATCCCTTAGCTCTTGGCTCTTGGTTGTATGTGGTACCATGTAACCACATCCTATATGCGGGGTTGTTAACACTATGCACAAATTTAAAATATACCATATAATGAACATATACCACCAAATAATTCGCGTGGGAGTTATGTTATACTAAATATATAATATATAATATTATATATATATAACTAACCACCGAATTTGCAAGGGTCATGGGGAATAAAACCCCCTGCCTCCACCATTTTAGCCAACAACTTAACCATTATGCCAACGACCCACATTTAACGAAGATGCCTCCAAATTTTGAAATTAGGTTGTTATCTAATTCGGGTATGGTCTAGGGGGGGGTGCACCCTATATTGGGCATGGATCCCAATGCCTGCACACATCCCAAGATACATGTATGAATGGATCCCAAGGTATGCACACATCCCGAGATCTTGCACACATCCCAATGCATGGATTTCAAGGTTTGCATGAATCTTGAGGTGGCACAATGTCATGTCCCTATTTTTGGGTTTCCCCATTTTGTAGTAGAAAATACTTTTGTGGCTTGTCAATGAAGATAAAAGGATTCAAAGGGGTTCATTTAATCTCATTTATTTATGGGAGGTTATGTATTTAAAGTGACATTAAATAATTAACCACCTAAGAATTGAAAATTTGTTTTTAATGTTTAATTAATAATTGAAGGAGAAATAATGATTATATTTGATTTAGTCAAATAGGGGAAAATTCTAGAAGAGTTGATTTAGTCCAAAAGGGGAAGTTCTAGAATGAATGGAGGAAGGATCTAGAAGGGGTTGGAAAAGTATAAAACAAGGGTAAACCTTCACTTATCATTATGTGTATTATTTGATATCTTATTGGAGTGCTCTTGTAGCAAGCGTTTTCGTTGGAGTTTTGGGAAAAACCCTTCCACTATTCGTTTGGTTTCAGTCCTGCAATATCCATCCTATCTAGACAAGGAGGAGTATCCATCCAGGATCTTCATTGGAGCTTCATCTTAGGTTTGTTTTCAGTTTTGGGTTGCAATGATCTTCTTGGAGAGGTTGTGGCACTTGGAGGGTTGGATCTCAGATGTTCAGGGGGGCATGACATGATTCCAGGTTTTTGGCTTGTATTGTGTGTTTTCCATTGATGTTTTGCAGATTCTATAGTATCCATTGGATTTTTTTGTTCAATATCCATTCATAATAAAATAGTCCATGATTCTCTTCTATTCCAAGTGTATCTAGGATGTTTGCAATATGTTTGAGGGAATGTCTTTAGTAGAATGAATGCAAAATATTTATGGAAAAAATAGCATAATTGCATAGAAATTCATAAAATACATGCCTAGCTCTATTTGGGATATTACATTGGTATCAAATATGGTGATCTTGCCAACCCGTGAATGCATGAGAGCGCATTCCTTGGCTGGATAAAAAAAAAAATGGGGTCTTTTTGCATAATTGTTTTAGGGAAAAAAGAGGGTTGTGGACTTAAAGCTCCTATTTGAAGATTTTTGAGTATAATTTTCCAAAACAAATGGGTATTTGAATTTCTCTCGGAAAAATACCAAAATTCAAAAAACAAATCAGTTGAAATGGAGTCCCAAAGCTAAAGTTATCATCATTTTAATTTTGACAAAATTTCAGGGTTTTTCCGGAAAAAGTTGCGCAATTTATTACATAAGAACTAGAGAAACATGGCACCATAAACAATCAAATGACTCCAGATAATAGGTAGATTTCAGCTTGGAGATTTTTATTCCAGATACATGCATCAGGTTGAAAGGGTTACATAAATGGATATAATCATAAATGACAAATTGTTACCTACTTTCCTTCCTGCCTCTCTAGTAGAGGAGGTGAAGCCTATGGGGGAGGAGTTAATGGTGAACCTTCTCCAGACACAAGAAATAATAAAGCATATCTTGCAATTGTTTAAATATTCAAGACAATCTAAGTCACAAAACAAGGAAATATTGGGTAGATCTACAAAGGAAGTATCTAACAGCCTCTATGAGGAGTTTGGTTTTGTAATATACCAGATATAAAAAGTATGCAGAACAGAAATAAAATGATACAAATGGCATAATAAAAACAATATAACCAGAATAATCACCACAATAATGATATAAGAATAAAAATAGAAATAACACTTTGATTCTGAGAGCAATGTTCACAGGCCTCTTCGAGGAGGCAACCTCCAATCGAGCAAAGCTCTATTAAAATAATCTGCAAGCTAGGGTTATCATACCCTCAACTCCTATTTATACTAAATATGTCTATCAAAAGAAGCATCTAGAGGAAGATCCTTCTAGAAGCAGAAGCTTCTATTAGGTCTTCTTACATTCGACTTATTCTATTTTATTCCAAGGCCTTATTAATATTGACCTTTATTACATCTGAATATATTGTTCTACCTATGCGCGGGTTAGGACCCTAACATGTCCTCCCCCTTAAAAACAACCTTGTCCTCAAGGCTTGAGATGCGGAAATTGTTGCAGAATGGTAGTTGGTTCCCAAGTGGCATCTGCTAAAGTTGTATCTTTCCACTGGATTAACAGTTCCTTGATGGTTCTCTGATGCAGGCGACGCTCATGCTGGTCCAAAATGGCTTGTGGTTGTAGCCAAATGGATCCTTCTTCGGCTAACTCGAGAATGTTCGTTTCAATTTGGCACCTAGTTTCGATCACCTTCTTTAAGCAGGAAACATGAAAAATAGGATGTAGCTTCGAATGCCTAGGAAAAGCTAACTGATAGGCCACCTTTCCCACACGCTTGAGAACTGTATAAGGACCATAAAATTTGGGCACTACCTTCTGACAATGCTCGGCCTTGAGGGAATTCTGCTTGTAAGGTTGTAGGCGAAGAAACACATGATCCCCTTCTTGAAATTGATGTTCAGAGTGACCTTGATCTTCTTGTTGCTTCATGCGATTCTATGCCATGACCAAATTCTCTTTGAGGGTATGGAGAATAGCCTCTCGAACTGTAAGTGTTTGGTCAACCGCCTGGACCTTTGAGACACCAGGTAAGTATGAGAGAACTAAAGGTGGCTTATGTCCATATACTGCTTCAAAAGGAGTCTTGTGTGTAGTTGTATGGTATGAAGTGTTGTACCACCATTCATCTAGGGGTAACCATTGAACCCACTAATTTTTCTTTTCCGAGGAAAAACACCTCAAATATGTTTCCAAACACTTGTTGACAACCTCTATTTGACCATCAGTCTGGGGATGATAAAATGTACTGAGATGCAATTGGGTGCCTTGTAGCTTGAACAGTTCTTGCCAAAAATTGCTTGTGAAAGTTGGGTCGTGATAAAAAACAATAGAATGTGGCATGCCATGAAGCTTGAAGACCTTATCCATGAAAATTTGAGCCATCGTGAATGTTGTAAACGGGTGTTGAAGAGCGCAGAAATGAGCATACTTTGAAATGCGATCAACAACCACCATGATGACTGATTTATTTCCCGATTTGGGTAAGCCTGTAATAAAATCCATAGAGATGTCCTTCCAAATAGCAGGTGGAATCGAGAGCGGTTGTAGTGTGCCCATAGATTTAACTATTTCTCCCTTGTTGTGTTGACACACATCACATTTGGTGAAAAAATTATGAATGTCCTGTTTCATACCATCCCAGAAAAAAGAACGTTTGACCCTGTCATAGGTTTTGGTGAACCCGGATTGCCCTGCTTTCGGTGTAGCATGAAGCTCATAAAGTACCGTGGATTTAAGCTTTGATTGTTTACTTAAATACAAACAGCCTTTGTATCAAAGCTCATCATGGAGCCAAGAGTACACTGGGGGAGTTGGAGCATTGGACTACAATTGTTGGATCAACTGCGAACTTTTGGGATCTTGTAGCCATTCCTGGAGAACGGCTTGGAGCCAATCTAGTACAATGAAGGAAAGAGAAAAGAGGGATCCTTCATCTTCATATTTGCGGGAAAGTGCATCCGCAACCACATTTTCTTTGCCTTTCTTGTAAATGATCTCATAATCATAGCCAAATAGCTTAGTTGCCCATTTTTGTTGCTCCGAGGAGGAAATGTGTTGTTCCAAAAAATACTTGAGGCTTTGATGGTCTGTCTTAATTTGGAAGCATTGCCCCAATAGATAAGAGCACCACAAATAAACGACATGCAGAATAGCCAAAATTTCATTTTCATAGATAGATTTGCCCAGATTTCTTTCAGATAGTTTCTTGCTGGTAAAGGCCAAAGGTTGACCTTCTTGCATAAGGACAACACCAATTCCTTTCCATGAAGCATCACATTCCAAGACAAAGGTCTTTGTGAAATCAGGAAGGTCTAGGACTGGGGTGGTGCACATGGCCATATTCAAGGTTTGAAAAGCTTGAGAAATAGCTGGAGTCTAAGTGAAAGAGTTCTTTTTTAGGAGAGCAGTGAGAGGTTTTTCAATATTTCTGTAATTCTTAACAAACTTGCGATAATAACCTGTTAAGCCCAAAAATCCATGTAAGATTTTGAGAGTATTTGGGTGAGGCCAGTCTTGCATAGCTTCAATCTTTTTAGGATCCACCCTGACGCTGTCCTTGCCAACCAGATGACCCAAGTACTCTACTTCTGAGATGCCAAAAGCACATTTAGACTGTTTCAGGAAAAGTTGGTGCTAAGAGAATAGATGGAGAACTCGATCCACATGAGCAAGATGTTTTTTCTAGGTCTTTCTATAGATGAGGATATCATCAAAGAAAACTAAGACAAAATGACAGAGATAAGGATGGAAGAGATGATTCATGAGGCTTTGGAAGGTGGAGGGGGCATTACACAAGCCAAAGGGCATGACCAAAAACTCATAGTGGCCCTCATGATTTCTAAAGGAATTCTTGGGAATGTCTACCTCTTTCATACGTATCTGGTGGTAGCCCGAACGAAGATCAAGTTTAGTAAAGAATTGGGTGCCACTCAGTTCATCCAGGAGGTCATCAATGACAGGAATGGGAATTTTTTCTTTAATGGTAAGTTTGTTGAGGGCACAGAATTCAGGACACATTTGCCAAGAACCTTCTTTCTATAGGACCATGACCATAGGAGAGTAGGGGCTCGTACTAGGGAGGATAACACCTACATTAAGGATTTCCTGGACAATTTTCTCAAGTTCATTTTTTTGGGAAAAGGGGTGACGATACAAATGGATATTGGGAGGAAGGCTTTCGGGTACAAGGGGAATGGAATGATCATGAACACCACATGAAGGAGGGATTCCCTAGGGAGTGGAAAATACCATTTGATGTTTAGAAAGGATGGCTTGAGGTCTTGCGGCACCGAGGCTGTTTCTGTTGCTTATATGGCATGGAGTTGAGCAATAACACCATAATGACCCTTTTTGAGCACCTTTTCCATGCGATGGGAACTAATGATCTCAGGTGAACTAACATTGATGCCTTGGAACTTATATTGGTGGCCCTCCTGGTCAAATTACATGGTTAATTCCTGAAAATCCATGAGAATGGGACCCAAAGTCCTTAGCCAGTCTACACCCAAAACAATGTCACAACAACCCATGTCGATATCAAACATATGAGATTTCAGGTGGTAGTCACCAATTTGGAGATGCACATTCTCACAACGCCCTCCACATTTCATGGAGCAACTATTGGAAATCATGATTTGGAAATTATTGACGGCATGGATGTAGCAATGAGTTTCTTGGGAAATGTGGTGATGAATAAAATTATGGGTGCTTCCACTATCAACCAGAATGATGACCTTCTGATGCTTGATGTAACTGATTATCTTGAGGGTTTGGGGAGTGAAGAAGCCAGTGAGAGCATTGAGGGAAATGATCGGTTCTACATCGGGAAGGTCTAAGGAAGGGTTTATCTCGGGGGTTTCAGGTGACTCAGACACGAGGGGAGTTTCAATATCCTCTTCCAAAATATCCTTGGAGATGGCCATAAACAAATTTTGTTCCTTACACTTGTGGCCCGAGAAATATTTGTCATCACAATTATAACAAATGCCTTTGAGTTGGCATTCATCCATTTCATCCCTGGTCAATTTTTGGATCTTTAGTGGAGTGGAGGGAGTAGTGGGATTTACTAGTTTAGGGAAAGGGATAAAGGAGGGTTTTCGGTTTTGAGAAGATACAACTTGTTGTGCTTCTTTATCTCTTTTAGTAGCCTCCACCCAACTCTAAGGCTGAGCCATGAGGACATGGGCCCGAATCTCATCCTTGAGGCCACTGATAAAACATTCTCGAAAAAAGGCATCAGACATGCCCTTTGTCCGAAAAGCTGGGCGCTCAAAGGCAACTATAAAGTCCTCCACTTTTCCTGATTGTTTCAACTTTGTCAAACGAACCAAATGGTTGGTGTTAGTGTCAAAGTGTTCATAAAGATCTTCCACAAAGTGTGTCCAAGCATTATACCCTTGACGAGAAGTTTTTCTCCATTGCCACCATTGACAACATTCATGATATAGATGGAGAACACCATACCGGAGTTTGGCCAAGTCATCTGTAATTCCATATAAAGATAGATAATGTTCCATTTGGGATACCCAACCAGTGGGGTCCAAGCCATCAAATTTGGTCACATCAACCCACGGAAGGCATAGGTCATGTTGAAAGTGATGGTTCTGAAAGTTATGGGAATGAGAGGAATGTTCACCTTCAGTATGTAGAGGTGAGGAAGAGGAAGGGTTATCTGTAGGGATATGTAGTTTGGTGCAGAGTGCCGAAAAGACCAATTCAAGTTGGGTGGTGAGGTCTTGTTTGATTTCTTCCATTGAGGACTACATGGTTGTATTGATGGAAGCAACATTGGCACTGAGTTGTTTCACTTCTTGTTGGGTCTCGATGAGACTAGATTGCAAGGTGTTGGAGCGAGCTTCCAAGTCTTGGCTATGGGTATGGGCCATGAGGATGGGGGAACTAAAAAGGGGCGGGTCGGGTAAAAAAAATTGCCGAAAAATGATATGTATGAATGTGATAAGGGAAAATAGATGAATCCAATGGAATAGGTCTGAAATAATGGTGAAAACATTTCCATAATTTTTTCTTTTTATTTTTCTTTTTTTACAGAGTTATACTCCGGTCTGAAGAATACTGCAGAGAGGAAATTCCCAAATGCTTAACCAGAAAGAAATGTGTATTTACTTGGAAACCTCAACACAGTTGCACGACAATAGATCTTGTATGTTTATCTCCCCAAGGGTTAGGTATTCAAGGGTTCTACAGACAGGGGTTTTCCCTGTGCTATAGCTCTTTGATATACGTGTGGGGTCCAACAGTAGTACTCGGCCCAATATCTTAGGGAACTAACTAAGGAGGATAGAGCGTACCCTTAGCCTTACTACCTGACTACCCAGGTACTGGAGAGTATATTCCCGAGTGTTTTTCTCAGTGGCACTATAGCAGTCAGGAAGCCGATCAGTTTATCTAAAGAGGGCTTCAGGAAATCTAGGTCGATCCGTACACAGGTGTTTTATGATGCATTACCACTCGAAGGGGTACCAATAGGGGTTACAAGGGTGGCCAGCAGATGTGCGCTTAAGAACCACGTGTATTTCATGTGTGTATGAATCCCTCAACCATGGGTTTATGCATGTAATGACAGATCTATGTGGCTTAAAGACACCGGAATACGTCTCTACCCTGAAAAAAAATTTACCCACAATTTTTGCCAAGGAAAGTGCTCTGATACCACCTGTAATATACCATATATAAAAAGTATGCAAAACAAAAATAAAATGCTAGAAATGGTAGAATAACAACATTATAACAAGAATAATCACCACAACAACACTGAAATGATATAAGAATAACAACAGAAATAACACTTTGATTCTGAGAGCAATGTTCATGGGCCTCTTCAAGGGGGCAACCTCTAGTTGAGAAGAGATCTATTACAATAATCTCCAAGCTAGGGTTCTCATACCCTGGACTCCTATTTATACTAAATATGTCTATCAAAAGAAGCATCTAGAGGAAGATCCTTATAGAAGAGGAATATTCTATTAGGTCTTCTTACATTCGACTTATTCTATTGTATTTCAAGGCTTTATTAATATTGACCTTTATTACATCCGAATATATTGTTCTACCTATGTGTGGGTTAGGACCCTAATAGATTTAGAGGGTGGTAAATCAAAACCTCAGATCAACATACAAAAGAGAATGAGGAAAGAACAAATCAATTACCAGGTGGGAGTTCTAAATAAAATGAGACCATGTTCAAAATATCTCTTCCTCCATATGAGGATTTGGATCAAGAAGAATCACATATTGCACATATGAGCTTTCAGGTTGAGGACAAAGTGGAAGAGTATGCAAAGGAGGAACCTCATTCAGATTTACAGGTACAAAAGGGGAGGTGGGAATCAAGGATGGTTGACTCTGTACATGATGGGAAGTATGGAGGTTATGAGTTACCTCTTGTGGAGGAGCCATTAAAGGCTCTAGTGGTAGTTGCAGAAGTAGTGAGTGGGCCCATGCTTCAGGGACCAGACGATAGTGATAGGGATACATACCTTACTTGTTGGGATGGATATATTGAATATCTATGGGATACTGGTTCAAATGAAACTAGTAGAGTGAGTTCACGGGAGGATATCAAAACACATACATGATACAGGATGATACAACGAGAGGAAATAGTTCATGTGAAACTACCCGATAGTGATGAGGATGAGATACCTTCTGAGGTTGACCTCATTTCTCATGAGACATGTATCAGAGATGAGAGAGAGGTATTTGATGAGGAGGAGGATGTGATTGCACCCTAACATAGTTTGGGGGACCAATTATTGAAACAAATTGTGAAAGTGTTGAAAAGGGCATATGGTTCTCATAAGATTATTAAAGATCTTATGTGGAAGACACAGATAGAAGAGAGGAAAAAAGGAGTTGCAGATGGGATCACTAGTTTTCAATTACACAACATCAAAGAAGCACTAGAGTGGATGAAATATGATTACTTACAGTTGTTCATGGATAGGGACCTTGCTCTTAAGTTCGTTGAAGGAAAGGGAAGGGAGATTGAGGAGATTTGTTACCAGCTTAGTGTGGAACACTCTTCATCATTGAAAACAACAGAGACTCCACCATATTTAGTAGTAGTGATGCATGAGGGAATGAGTGTCACTCATGATATGAGGAGGATATCGTTATGATGAGTCCACGCAAGGAGTATTCATATTTGCAAGTGTTTGAGGAGAGTTTTTACGCAAAGTGTTTTGATCATACGTCTATTTTGCATTCCATGGACCATGAGTCATTTCTTTAGGCTCAAGGCTTGGCTACATAAATAGTATTTGAGAAAATTCCTTGTGGACTAGCCAACAAGGATGTATATGCACTAGTTTATTGGGGAACAAAGTATAGGGTGGTTGTGGATACATCACTATGGGATCCCCATTCAGTTGATATTAGGGGAGGGATAGATACAGTGGCACATGATGATATAGTGGGGTGCAGTGGTATACAATAGTATATAGTGTTGTACAATGGTATGGAGTGGGATTTTGGGACATTTCCCCTAGGGATACCTTAAGAAAGAGACTTCATACATATCACTGAGTTTGGTTCACTTATGATCGATAAGTTGATGGAAAATCTGCATGGAGAGGTATATCCCTTAGAGATCGATCCTTGAGTGGGGCATCACCAGAGCAGGGATAGAGAGGAGGATACCTATAGGGTTTCTCTTAGACGTTACCTTGAGTCCTTGGTCATACCATTGGGTTTGACCAAAGAACTTGACACTTTCTAGTTTTTCAGTCAGTGGCAGTGGCATCTAGTGCCATCTTCTGAGGCCAACAATATATTTAGTAGGACATGGAGAGTTCATCCATGTCATTCGGAGGTGGAAGAAAATATTATAGCCATATCAGAGTTATTTCATTTGGTCTATGTTGTCAGAGCAGGGGAGGGAATTTATATTGTAGTGGATCAGTTCTCATAGATATCACCCGATAGAGTGGTGGATGGTACAAAGGTCACACACATGTATTTTTTGACCTCGCGCCTAGGGAGATGATCATGAGGGTTATGTTTGATTCAAATTTGAAAGGGAAATCTGAGTACTCGCATGAGTATGACACACCGCAAATAATAGGACTCCACAAAGTAATTGGGTACATTGACAATGATCATGATAGCCAATTACCTGGAGCACTTAGATAGTAGCCAAACAGATTATGAGGCACATATTTGACTCCTATTACTTGGTTTCCACTAGATGATGGAATACATGAGACTTGGATCATTTTTATTTCGATGCTTACCAACGAGGGACAAAAACAATGAGTAGGTATTGGAAGTGACAGACTCCCAATTTGGTGGTGAGATTCGGGAATTCGTTTGAATGACAAATTGATTCAAATGATTGTCGATAGAGTAGTGACAACGATTGATCTGCTTTATTTTTGGACATCAGTAGAGGGGAGTTTGAGACTTACTCTATAGGGAAGGATAGACTTGAGGCTAGTCATGGACTTGCAATCTTAGACTTAAGACACTTTCACATGAGAGGATTCAGGATGCTGACTTCACTCCCTTCAGGGAGATTAGCTTAGGGTTCCAAGAGAGGAGGATGCAGACTAGGCACGTTGGTCCGATGATGATGATCAGAGTGGTGTAGCGGAAACATGGTGGTACCTTTCAAGGATTATTTGGGACCCTGGGATTACAGTGCTATACAGTTCGGCTATTATTAGAGAGGAGAGAAGCAACTTTGACTTTCTGAAGTTTACTTTTGGAAGGCTTAGGAGCGGTTTCTTGGAGGAGTGCTTCATGTGTTACAGGATAGTGTGGGATCCTGGTGACTTTACCATATACGAGGTTCTTGTGTTCACCCAAAGGGAATTTGCAGACGATATGTTGGGATATTTTCTGGATGATAATTGGATGATTGCAACAGATAGGAGGTACTAGACTATTGAGGTATTTCCCTTTGATACTTGGAGACTTGGTGACCACATATATTCATCTATAATATATAATATTATAGTGGTGATATCTTAAATGGGCATGATCCTTAATAGTAGTTTCTATCCTTTGAGGTATTAAAACTTGTGGATGTAGAGTGAGCACAACGGTTGGATGACTATGATAAGAGTAGTACAACATCAATATGGTGGTTCCTTTATGAGGATATATTGGGACCCTGGGACAAGACACAATGTGGTAGTTGACACAGAGGTGATAGCTATTTGTTTCTCTCTGTAAGGTAGCTAGAGAGGTAGTGGGGGGGGGCAAAGGGCCCATAGTGATAATAGTGGAGGTCATTCAATGTANTATAATAAATGTAAGAGGACTTCTTAGAAGGTTCTACTTCTAGAAGATTCCTCCTCTAGAATGTTCTTAGGTGATGGTAGCACTATATAAAGGGGTTCAAGAAATGTAATGAGACATGAAGAGAATTAGTGTATTTGGAGTGGTAGATCAATAGGAGGATGCCCCCTCGAAGAGGCAAGTGAACAGGAGAGGATCCCTTCCATAATAGGATCCATTGTATGGTGTTGCCCTACCTCAAGGGTTTGGTAATAATATTGTGTGGTTTCTTATATCTTGCTTGTGGATCTATTGTGTATTCAGTATTTGTGGTGATTATATTTTCAGATCTATCTTGGTTCTTAACACTCTCATGAGGTTGATTCCCTAGAAAATTAGTGCATTGATGCGTTGATCAAGTTATTTCGGCACCGAGTAGCCTTGCTTGCTGGAGGTTTTCAGGAGGCCTCTTATGTCTGGACAATGCCATACCACGCCTTGAGTGGAGCATGTTCGACATATTACAGGGTAGTTTGGGATCCTGGTATCATCTTCAGTGTCGGTTTGGATCAATCAATGAAGTGTCAAGTCATGATGGTATTTCTTGAGGACAAACAATCTTTGGGAAGGGAGGATTTGTCATGTCCCCATTTTTGGGTTTCCCTATTTGTAGTAGAAAGGACTTCCATGGCTTGTCAATGAAGAAAAAGAGATTCAAAGGGGGTCATTAATGTCATCTAGTTATGGGAGTTTATGTATTTAAAGTGACATTAAATAATTAACCACTTAAGCATTAAAAATGTATTTTTAATGTTTAATTAATAATTGAAGGAGAAATAAGGATTATATTTGATTTTGTCAAAAAGGGGAAAATCCTAGAATAGTTGATTTAGTCCAAAAGGGGAAGTTCTAGAAGGAATGGAGGAAGGATCTAGAAGGGGTTAGAAAAGTATAAAATAAGGATAACCCCTCACTTATGATTATGATTATGATTTGATATCTTATTGGAGTGCTCTTGTAGCAAGCATTTTTGTTGGGGTTTTGGGAAAAAACCTTCCATTATTGGTTTGGTTTTGGTGGTGCAATATCTAGTCTAGATAGACAAGGAGGAGGATCCATCTAGGATATTCATTGGAGATTCATCTTGGTTTTTTTTTCAGTTTTGGGTTGCGGTGATCTTCTTGGAGAGGTTATGGAACTTGGAGGGTTGGATCTTAGATGTTGAGGGGGGCATGACGTGATTCCAGGTTTTTGGCTTGTATTGTGTTTTTTCCATTGATGTTTTGCAACTTCTATAGTAGCCATTGGATTGTTGTGTTTAGTCTCCATTTATAATAAAATATTCCATGATTCTCTTATATTTCAAGTGTATATAGGATGTTTTCAATATGTTTGACAGAATGTCTTTAGTAGAATGAATGAAAAATATTTATGGAAAAAAATAACATAATTGCATAGAAATTCATAAAGTCCCTGAGGAGGTGAAGCCTATGGGGGAGGTGTTAATGGTGAACCTTCTCCAGACACAAGAAAAAATAAATCATAGCTTGCAGCAGTTTAAAGCTTCAAGGCAATATAAGTCATGAAACAAGGAAATATTGGGTAGATATACAAAGGAAGTATCCAAGAGCCTCTATGAGGAGTTTGGTTTAGAGGGTGGTAAATCAAAAACCTCAGATCAACATATAAAAGAGCATGAGGAAAGAACAAATTGATTACCAAGTGGGGGTCCTAAATAAAATGAGACCATGTTCACAAGATCTCTTTCGTCATATGAGGATTGGATCAAGAAGAATCACATATTGCACCTATGATCTTTCAAGTTGAGGACAAAGTTTAAGAGCATGTAAAGGAGGAAGCTCATTTAGATTTACAGCTACAAGAGGGGAGGCATGAATCAGAGATGGTTAAGTCTATACATGTTTGGAATTACAAATACTAGGAGATAGTGGCAGGGACACATACCTTGTTTGTTGGCATGGATATAATGAAGATGTGTGGGATCTTGGTTCAAATGAAACTAATAGAGTGAGTGCATAGGAGGATACTGCAACACATACATGATAGATGATGATACAACAGGAGGCAACAATTCATGTGACACTACTTGATGAGAATGAGATACCTTGTGAGATTGACCTCATTTCTCTAGAGATGTGTATCAGAGATGAGAGAGAGGTAGTTGATGATGAGGAGGATGTGATTGCACCCCAACAGAGTTTGGAGGACCAATTATTGGAACAAATTGTGAAAGTGTTGACAAGGGAAGATGGTACTCATAAGATTATTAAATATATTATGTGGAAGACACAGATAGAAGAGAGAGAAAAATGAGTTGCATATCGGATCACTAGTGCTCAATTACGAAGCATCAAAGAAGCACTAGACAAGATGAGTCATTGGTCATACCGTTGGCGTTGACCAACGCACTTAACACTTTTCATTTTTGCAATCAGTGGTAGTGGAATCTAGTGCCATCTTCCAAGGCCAACAATATATTTAGTAGGACATGGAGAGTTCATCCAAGTCAGTCGAAGGTGGCAGACAATAGTATAGCCATATCAAAGTTATTTCATATGGGCTATGTTGTTAGAGCAGAGGAGGGGATACATATTGTAGTGGATCAGTTCACAAAGATATCAGCTGACAAAGTGGTGGATGGCTACGAAAGTCACACACATGTATTTTTCGAGCTCACGCTTAGGGAGATGATCATGAGGGTTATATCTAATTCACCTTTGGAAGAGAATTTTGACTACTCACATGAGTATGAGGCACCGCAAATGATAGGACTCCATAAAGTAATTGAGTACATTGACGGTAATCATGATATCCGATTACTGGAGCAATTCGACCATAGCCAAATATATTAGGAGGCACATATTTGACTCCTATTACCTGGTTTCCACTAGATTATGGCATACCATAAACTTGGCTCATTTTGATTCTGACAGTTACTAATGAAGCACAAAAACAACTAGTAGGTATTCAAAGTGATAGACTCCCAATTTGGTGGTGGAATCTAGGAATTCATTTGAGTGACAGATTGATTAATATGATAGTTGATAGAGTAGTGACAAGGATTGGTTTGCTTTATTTTTGTGACGTCAATAAAGGGGATGTCGAGACTTACTCTATAAGGAAGGATAGACTTGAGGCCAACCATGGAATTGTAGGCTAAGACTTAAGTGAGAAACTTTCACATGAGAGGATTAAATATGGTGACGTCAGTCCCTTCAGGGAGATCAACTTAGGGTTCTAGAAGAGGATCATGCAGACTAGGCACGTTGGTCCGGTGATGATGATTGGAGTGGTCCAGCATCAGCATGGTGGTACCTTTACAGGATTATTTTGGGACCCTAGGATTAAAATTCTATACAGTTTGGCTATTATTAGAGAGGAGAGCACCAACTTTGAATTTATGGAGTTTATGTTTTGGACGCTTAGGATTGGTTTCTTGGAGGAGTGGTCTTTTGTGGAGTCGACCGTGTTTATGCAACTTGTGATTCCCACGCTTATTAGGGGAAATCAGGTGGATTCTTGTATTAGATCCTTATAGAAAAATGTTATGAGTAGAGGGTGCTTCATGTCTTACAAGATAGTGTGGGATCCTGGTGACTTTACCATCTATGGGGTTCTTGTGTTCACCCAAAGGGAATTTACAAACAATATGTTGGGAGATTATCTGGATGCTAATTGGATGATTTCAACATACATGAGGTACTAGAGTGTTGAGGTATTTCCCTTTGATACTTGGATACTTGGTGACCACATAGAAATATCTATGATATACGATCTTAGAGTGGTGATATATTGGATGGGCATGATTCTCGATAGTGGATATGATCCTTTGAGGCATTACAACTTATGGACGCAGAGTGAGAAAAATGGTTGGATGACTATGATCAAAGTAGCAAAAACATACGCACCATATTACCCCAAATCCTGTTGTGCATGTTGTGTTCCTCAAAATATGGTGCGCTCTCCTTATTGGTCCAATATGCCTCATTTGATGCGTTGTTCTCCTAAAAATTATTGCTCCAACAATAGGAGATATTCGTTTTGTAGCTCATATTTTTGGGGTTATGCTCTGGTTATCTGAGTCTTTCCTTGCTAATGTAAGGACTTCTGTTGATAGTCTTATTTCCTTCACAACATGATATTAAGACTATAATGGGGTTATGATCAAAATCTGGACCAGGGGTCAAAATTTTGCTCAAATCTAAAAGTGCTCGGAATCCGACGAAACCTGTGCCATTGCGTCCGTCTCGTCTTCCTGATTCTGGCGGTATATTTACTTTTTCAAATAGAGTTTGTATGGAGAAGATATCGCGATCTGTTCGCCAAGACAAAGAGGCAAACAAATTTAATGCTGACTATATCAGTACGTACAGTCCGTACAGGACACGTGGAAGGTCCGTACATGACATGTGGCAAGTCCATATAGGACACGTGGTGGCTCCAGGTGATGACACATGTCAGGCAGATTTGGCTTTTTGGGCGTACGGTTGGACCAATTCGGAGGTGACACGTGTCACCACTGGAAGGGTGACACGTGGCACAGGATGACGTCAGCATCCTACATGTCGGATGACGTCAGCAGCATACGTGGCGATGACATGGAAACATCTGGTTGGTTGATAGCTGGCGATTAAGGAGCTGACACGTGTTCGTTTATGGGAAAATGATATGAGGACACGTGGCCCAATCGGAAGGCGCCACGTGTCGCTCATTGTTTGGTTAAATGGGTTATGTGTAAAACTTGTTATGGCTCGGACCGGATTTGAACCGGTGACCTCCTCCAACGACAGAGTTTTAACAAGGTTCCCATGACCATTGCACCATGTATTGAAGCTTGTTATGTAAATGACAAGTTTTGTATTTATGTTTGTTTGTGGTGTGGTTTGGGCCGCGACCGGGCCGGGGCTTAGCCCCAGCCCTTGGTCGCGCACCGTTTAACACATATGACCACCGTATAACATCACGCACGCATTTTGTTGGTTTGAATGGTTTTAATATTTAATCCACGGTTATGTTATATGTGACCACAGTTGGCGCGGTTTAAAAGTTATGGCAATAGCCCGTGGGTTTATACCACTTACCATACGACCAGTTGCCAACACAAATGCACGGGAGTTTTGTGGAGCTTTAGCCCGCGGTTACACAACCATTGTATGTTACCGTAACATTTGTTGTATGCCCATAACGGTTGGCGCGCGGTTGCAACGGTTCTAACCACCTTTTGATTTTGCGCGTGGTCATATGCAAAACCTTGTGACCGAGAGCTAGGCGGTTAGGGGCTGGGCGCGCCCTAACCCTCCTACAGTTTGGACCAGTTTTTGGTTATGCACGGGGCTAGGTTTTAACGCGTGTTTTGGAGCGTGTTCTTGGTTCATGGACACAGAGGTGCGTTTTGGCGAACCAGTTTCAGAAAGCTTGAAGGAGGAAAAATGGAGGAGACCTAACTTCTTCATCTTTTGGCCGATTGAGGTGCCGTAAAAGCCCAACTAGGGGTTTTTGGACGTGCTGGATCCATTGGTGCTGTTTTCAAGGCCATTTTAAGACTTCTTCTATAGGTTTTTCACCATTTAAGTTTCAGGAAGCTCCAGGGAGCTTGAAGCCCTCATTGATGGAGGACATGGTTTGGTGAGCCTATGTTTGTTTTCTGTGATTGAATAATCATTTTTGGCTAATTGATATGCTCTGAACATATTGGGATAGGTTTCAGAGGCTGTTGAGGAATTTTACAGGTGTTTTTGCCAAAGAGAATCTCAGGGAAGCTTATGGCCACATGTAAAAGAGGTCATGCCCAGATGAGCCATGATCCGTTTTCAGAGTTCTATTAGTCATTTTTGGGGTTTTTATGTGTTATGATCTCAATGGTATAGTCTATTTTTCCATTGGAGTTGAGCAGCAGCTTGTAAAATAACTTTTGACTAATTAATCCCAGAGAGCCAAGTCCATTGATGGAGGCTCAAGGAGATGTATCCCGGAGGGGGGTGAACTCCTTTATCATCTTGTTCTTGTTGTGAGTTTGATGGTTTATTTGCTGCAAGTATTGTTGTTTTGTATTTATTTGAAGTACATAATTAACCATTTACAAGAACATTTCCTCATACATAAACATTTAAAGGAAGAAGCATGAACTTAACACATAAGTTTATATTGCATATTTTAACACATGAAGCAAGGTCCTGTAAAGTTTATTTTAATGAAGTAGAGGGTGCTTGCATAGCATAACAAGTCAGCCTTCTATTTTCAGATCAGGTGGTATCAGAGCATAGTTTGTTTTGCTCATCTATTTTCCATTGATAGCTTGAGATTTAGCTATTGGTTTTTGTGCAAGTTTTGTGTTGAAGTTTGATATCTTGCAAAGATGGAGGAAGCTTCAAGCATTGATAGTTCTCATACATTTTCATTATCTAAAGAAGAGTTGCTAACTATGAGAGATTTGATGAAAGAGATGTGTGAAGACAGGAATAAGAACATTGCCCTTGAAGAGCAGTTGATGGCCATGAAGCAGGAGAAAGATCAACTTTTTGCAAGGTTGCATGAGATGGAGATTCAACTCCATGAGGCAAAGGAAACCCTTACCAAGTACATGCATGAACATAAGGTATGCAGTGTTAGTTTATCTTCTAATTCCTCTAAAGATGAATGTTTTGGTGGTTTTGAGAGTCACACAAGAGGAATAGGGTCCAAGTTGTTGTTAAAAATGGGCTATGAAGGTAAAGGTTTGGGCAAGCATGCACAAGGCATTGTTGAGCCTATTGTTGTTGAAGAAAGACCCAAGTATTGTGGTCTTGGATATGAACGGCAAGATGGAGCAAATTCCAAAGTCGAGGAGACAAGGGGAAAAGTTCCAAGCACAAATTTTGTTTCGAGTTCACCTCCTCAAGAAGGCTTTAAAGGTGAAAGCTCAAGAACTTTTGTTGAAAGTTCAATCCCTCTAGCATGCAAGGCTTGTGCTCAAGATGAATGCGAATGTATGAAACGAAAAAGTTGTGACAGTGATGAGGAAAATAACACTGTTGATGGTCTTCAAAGGAGAGCTTGTAACTCTTCAGATTCACCTCCTCAAAGAGGCGATAAAGGTGAATGTTCAAGGTATAATTATGCTTATCATTCAGTTGCATTTGATTATGTTAAGCATGATAAATTTATATGTAAAAATGGAAGAAAGGATCCATGTACATATTGTGGTTTGTATAACCATCATGTTTCAAAGTGTTGGAAAACATTGGCCAATTTCAGGAAACTTTATAAGGAAATACAACGTGAAAAGAGGATGCAAAAGATTTGCACTCATTTTCAGAAGCGGGGTCATCTCATTGACCAATGTTGGACGTTGCATCCAACTACTCATCCACAACACAAGAAGTAGTTGGATAAAGAGTTTGGCAAGAATGGAAGAGGAGATTCCATCATCAATGTGAGTCAAGATGATTCACAAGAGGACGATGTCCAGCAGAAAAAGTCACCGTTGAGTTGGCTTGGTAAGAAATGGTTGGATTTCTTAAGCAAGTAACGCTTGCATTTTTCTGTTGTAAATGCACTTTTCAGCGTTATGTGTGCATTTATGGGAAGCATGATCAGTTGAAACAGTTTATCACAACTTGCATGATGCAAGTTATATGAGAATGCAATTCATTTTGAAGGCATTCTTGTTTGTTGCATAACTTCACCAGGAGGATGTAAAAGATGGATATGATGTTCACTTGTTACAGCCATTTATATTTTTCATTTCAACTCTTATGTACCCACATGTTTCGAGGTTGTACTTATGTTGGTACTGGAAGGAGAGTTGAAGAGTCCTATACATGCATTTTTTTTTATGTATGTGTAAGCAGTGAACTTGGTGATGGTTCATCATGAGTGATTCATGATTGTTACCTGATTATGTATCATGTTTGTCGACTTGTCAGTTTGGGAAGATTGAGATGTTTCAAATGAGTCTCGACTGGTGTTGATGATTTTATGACGACTATGTTGTGTTGATCATGTTGTTCGACTTGTGTTTAGTCGATGGTGTTTATTGACATGAAAGTTGATTTTGAAAATGCCATGTGCTTTGATGAAGTACAAGATGCGACAATTTGTTTTAGAACAAAAGACTTTGTTGGCATCATTTTCAGTCTTGTATAATTTGTTTTCAAGATTGATGGTTTTCTTGGTTTGTGACAAGATGTCGCAGGGAAGTTTTTGCAGCCATTGGAGAGTTGATTTTGTTGACGCCAAAGAGTTCTAAAGAGGGACTTGATTCTCAGTGGGAAGATTGGCAGTCTTCCAAGAACAGAGAGAGCAGTGGGTTAGCAGCAGCTAGAGAGAAGTGGTTGAAGGACATAGTCAGTTGCAGTGCACGGTATGTCAAAGTATTCAGGTGATTGTCGAAAAGATTTTGATATAACTTGAAAGCAGACAGATAAGATTTTGTGGGTCCAAAATCCTTTCAGTGGGAAGGTGTGATCAAAATCTGGACCAGGGGTCAAAATTTTGCTCAAATTTCAAAGTGCTCGGAATCCGACGAAACATGTACCATTGCGTTCGTCTCGTCTTCCTGATTCTGGTGGTATATTTACTTTCTCAAACGGAGTCCGTATGGAGAAAATATCGCGATCTGTTCGCCAAGACAAACAGGCAAAAAAATTTAATGCTGACTGTACCCGTCCGTACAGGACACGTGGCAGGTCCGTACAGGACATGTGGTGGCTCCAGGTGATGACATGTTTCAGGAAGATTTGTCTTTTTGAGCGTACGGTTGGACCAATTCAGAGGTGACACATGTCACCACTAGAAGGGTGACACGTGGCACAGGATGACGTCAGCATCCTACGTGTCGGATGACGTCAGCAGCGTACGTGGCGATGACGTGGAAACATCTGGTTGGTTGATAGCTGGCGAGTAAGGAGCTGACACGTGTCTGTTTATGGGCAAATGATATGAGGACACGTGGCCCAATCGGAAGGTGCCACATGTCGCTCATTGTTTGGTTAAATGGGTTATGTGTAAAACTTGTTATGGCTCGGACCAGATTTGAATCGGTGACCTCCTCCACCAACAGAGTTTTAACAAGGTTCCCGTGACCATTGCGCCATGTATTGAAGCTTGTTATGTAAATGGCAAGTTTTGTATTTATGTTTGTTTTTGGTGTGGTTTGGGCCGCGACCGGGCCGGGGCTTAGCCCCAGCCCTTGGCCGCGCACCGTTTAACACATATGACCACCGTATAACATCGCGCGCACATTTTGTTGGTTTGAACGGTTTTAATATTTAATCCACGATTATGTTATATGTGACCACAGTTGGCGCGGTTTAAAAGTTATGGCAATAGCTCGTGGGTTTATGCCACTTACCATATGACCGGTTGCCAACACAAATGCGCAGGAGTTTTGTGGATCTTTAGCCCACGGTTACACAACCATTGTATGTGACTGTAACATTTGTTGTATGCCCATAACGGTTGGTGCACGGTTTCAATGGTTCTAACCACCTTTTGATTTTGCGCGTGGTCATATGCAAAACCTTGTGACCGAGAGCTAGGCGGTTAGGGGCTGGGCGTGCCCTAACCATCCTACAGTTTGGAACGATTTTCGGTTATGCATGGTGCCAGGTTTTAACATGCGTTTTGGAGCATGTTCTTGGTTCATGGACACATAGGTGCGTTTTGGCGAACCAGTTTCAGAAAGCTTGAAGGAGGAAAAATGGAGGAGACCTAACTTCTTCATCTTTTGGCCGATTGAGGTGTCGTAAAAGCCCAGCTAGGGGTTTTTGGATGTGCTTGATCCATTGGTTCTGTTTTCAAGGCCATTTGAAGACTTCTTCTATAGGTTTTTCACCATTGAAGTTTCAGGAAGCTCCAGGGAGCTTGAATCCCTCATTGATGGAGGACATGGTTTGGTGAGCCTATGTTTGTTTTCTGTGATTGATTAATCATTTTTGGCTAATTGATATTCTCTGAACACATTGGGACAGGTTTTAGAGGTTGTTGAGGACTTTTACAGGTGTTTTTTCCAAAGAGAAGCTCAAGGAAGCTTATGGCCACATGTAAAAGAGGTCATGCCCGGATGAGCCATGATCCGTTTTCAGAGTTCTATTAGTCATTTTTGGGGTTTTTATGTGTTCTGATCTCAATGGTACAGACTGTTTTTCCATTGGAGTTGAGTAGCAGCTTGTAAAATAACTTTTGACTAATTAATCCCAGAGAGCCAAGTCCATTGATGGAGGCTCAAGGAGATGTAGCCCGGAGGGGGGTGAACTCCTTTATCATCTTGTTCTTGTTGTGAGTTTGATGGTTTATTTGCTACAAGTATTGTTGTTGTGTATTTATTTGAAGTACATAATTAACCATTTACAAGAACATTTCCTCATACATAAACATTTAAAGGAAGAAGCATGAACTTAACACATAAGTTTATATTGCATATTTTAACACATGAAGCAAGGTCCTGTAAAGTTTATTTTAATGAAGTAGAGGGTGTTTGCATAGCATAACAAGTCAGCCTTCTATTTTCAGATCAGGTTATAGGGAGTCATATCTTGCTATGCAAGGGATTGTATTAGGGACCTTTGATGTATGATTATTTTGGAATGTTGGAGCTGCTAATATAAAGATGTGTTTGGGCCCTAAAATTTCTTGTCATGACGATCTGCTATGATGTGTATGAATCTATTTTTTATCATGAAATTACTTCTTTCTTGCATGGTTAAGTATTCAATCACTATTTATGCATATCTTTGGGATCTATCACATGTCTCTAATTAATGTTACAATAAATCCGATGTTGCATTATTTTTTACTCACTTCATCATCCAGGTCTCATCTATGCCTCAGGTGAGACTTCATTCCCTTTTGGAAGGATGAATATGCCAACATTTCTAGACTACAACGATGCCTTTTTTTTGCAACCTTAGAGAACCCCGATCTCAATATTTCACTAAAAAATGGTTCTATTGTTGGGACCTGAGATTTAAAGAGAGTTTCTACATGACACCTCATTGGATTTATAAATATGATGTTGAGAATCGGTGGAAAAGAAGGTGTGATGTGTTCATACAATAGGAATCCAAGTTGCAGCACAAAAGATTTAGGTTTTTGAAAAGTGTTTTCTTCATTTAGAAGCTACGAGTGACTAGTATGATATCTTTTGGATCAGATTCCTTGAAGAGGTATTTCACTCATTAGAGCAGTTGCAAGAAGCACCAGAATACAAATATCTAGTTAAAAGAATATTTAATTGGATTGTTGAGGGTTTAGTGACTCTTCACCATTTAGATAATTAGATATCACATGTTGTGGATTTTCATGTGCAGGCTACCTTGGCAGGATATATAATCAATTTTTCTACAGAGAACCACCAATTATTTTCAAAATAAAAGGTTGTGTTCAAAGCAGGAGCCAGAGGAAGATTGTTATGGGAAATATTTGTTTGGCTCAAGTTATTTCTAGTGGAAGAATAGATGATACATATTCCTTTAGTTGATATGGAAACATAAACCCCTGTGCTCGGGGGAAGGTGATTTGTGGGAGGGTTCATGATTTATCATAATGAAAGAGTTTCTGGAGATGGGGGGGCGACAAGAGAGGAATGCAAGAAATGAATGAACTTTGAGGAAGGATTTGTCTTCTGAAAACAGGTGGCAGAACCAAATGAGAAAGGTAATGAAGAGAATCAATCAGTCGTGGAAGGATATTGGTTGTGATGGTAGTTGAAGAAAAGAGTTAGAGAAGTTGCAAGAGTGGAAAAGACGTAGAAGGCTAGCCATTCAATGGTTTAAGGAGATATTGGTATTTGGCTTGTATTGTGTGTTTTACATTGATGTTTTGCAACTGCTATAGATGTTATTTTCAGTCTAAATTCATAATAAAATATTCCATGATTCTCTTTTATTCCAAGTGTATCTACGATGTTTGCAATATGTTTGATTGAATGTCCTTAATATAATGAATGAAAACTATTTATGTAAAAAAATAACATAATTGCATAGAAATTTGTAAAATACCTACCTATCTCTATTGGGGATATTACAGTGGTGTCAAAGTTGGTGATCTTTCTAGCATGTGATTGCATGAGAGCACTTTCCTTGGCTAGAGAAAAAAAAATTGGGGTCATTTTGGAAAATTGTTTTAGGGAAGAAAGAGGGTTGCACACTCCAGGCTTAGATTTGAAGCTTTCTTAGTATAATTTTCCAAAAACAATTGGGTATTTGAATTCCTCTTAGAAAAATACCAAATTTCAAAAAGCAAATCAGCCAAAACGAAATCCCGAAGCTAAAGTTATCATCATTTTATTTTTGACAAATTTTCATGGTTTTTCCATAAAACGTCGTGCAATTTATTACAAAAGAACTAGAGAAACATGGCACCATAAGCAGTCAAATGGCTCTAGATAATATGTATATTTCAACTTGGAGATATTTATTCCAGGTACATGTGTTAAGTTTAAAGGGTTATATAAATGGATATAACCATAAAAGGAAGATTGTTACCTACTTTCCTTCCTTCCTCGCCAATAGAGGAGATGAAGCCTATGGGGGAGAAGTTAATGGTGAACCTTCTCTCGACATAAGAAAGAATAAAGCATATATTATAGTAGTATAAATATTCAAGACAATATAAGTCGTGAAACAAGGAAATATTGGGTAGATATACAAAGGAAGTATCCAAGAGCCTCTATGAGGAGTTTGGTTTAGAGGGTGGTAAATCAAAAACCTTAGATCAACATACAAAAGAGCATGAGGAAAGAACAAATAATTTACCAGGTGGGATTCCTAAATAAAATGAGACCATGTTCACAAGATCTCTTCTGCCATATGAGTATTTGTATCAAGAAGAATCACATATTTCACCTATGAGGTTTCAGGATGAGCACAAAGTGGAAGAACATGCAAAGGAGGAACCTCATTTAGATTTACGGGTACAAGAGGAGAGGCATGAATCAGAGATGGTAGACTCTATACATGTTTGGAAGTATGGAGGTTATGAGTTACCCCTTGTGGAGGGTCCATTAAAGGCTCTAGTGGAATTTGCAGAAGTATTCAGTGGGACCATGCCTCAGGGGCCAGACGATAGTGATAGGGATACATCCCTTGCTTGTTGGCATGGATATATTTAAGATGTGTGGGATCCCGGTTCACATGAAACTAGTAGAGTGAATGTATATGTGGATACAACAACAGATAAAAGATACAGGATGAT
The DNA here is from genome assembly GCA_009831015.1 of Picea engelmannii. Classification (NCBI taxonomy): domain Eukaryota; kingdom Viridiplantae; phylum Streptophyta; class Pinopsida; order Pinales; family Pinaceae; genus Picea; species Picea engelmannii. The sequence goes on along the minus strand of ML792982.1, from coordinate 355,777 downwards.
ACAACAGGAGGCAATAGTTCATGTGACACTACTCAATAACTATGAGGATGACATACCTTGTGAGGTTGACCTCGTTTCTCAGGAGATGTGTATCAGAGATGAGAGAGAGGTAGTTGATAATGAGGAGGATTTTATTGCACCCCGACAGAGTTTGGAGGACCAATTATCAGAACAAATTGTGAAAGTGTTGACAAGGGCAGATGGTACTCATAATATTATTAAAGATCTTATGTGGAAGACTTAGATAGAAGAGAGAAAAAAAGAGTTGCATATGGGATCACTACTGCTCAATTACACAACATCAAAGAAGCACTAGAGAATATGAAATATGATTACTAACAATGTTTCATGGATAGATACCTTTCTCTTAAGTTCGTTGAAGAAAAGGTAAGGTAGACTGAGGAGCTTTGTTACAAGCTTAGAGTTGTACCCTCTTCATCATCGAAAACAACAATGAGTCCACCATATTTAGTAGTAGTGACACATGAGGGAATGAGTGGAACTCATGATATGAGGGAGGAGCCCCTTGTTATGATTCCACACAAAGAGAATTCATATTTACAAGTGTTTGAAGCGAGTTTTTACAAAAAGGGTTTTGATCATATGTCTAGTTTTCATTGCAGGGAGCATGAACCATTTCTTTAGGCTCAAGGCTTAGCTACATAAAAGTATTTGATAAAATCCCTTGTGGACCAACCAACAAGGATGTGTATGCACCAATTGATTGGGGAACAAAGTATAGGGTGGTTGTGGATAAATGACTATGGGATCCTGGTTCACTTGATATTAGGGGATGGATTGATATAGTGGAACATGATGATACATTGGGGTGCAGTGGTATACAACAGTATATAGTGTTGTATGATGGTATGCAGTGGGATTTTGGGACATTTACCCCTGGGAGACCTTCAAAAAGAGACTTCAAACATATCACTGAGTGTGTTTCACTTAGGATTGATTAGTGGATGGAAAAGCCTCATGGAGAGGTATATCCGTTAGAGATCGATCCTTGATTGGGGTATCACCATAGTAGGGATATAAAGGAGGATACCTATAGGGTTTATCTTTGATGTTACCTTGAGTCCTTGGTCATACTATTGGGGTTGACCAACACACTTGACACTTTCTAGTTTTGCAGTCAGTGGCAGTGGCATCTAGTGCCATATTCTGAGGCCAACAATATATTCTGAAGGACATGGAGATTTCATCCAAGTCAGTCGGAGGTGGAAGAAAATATTATAGACATATCATAATTCTTTCATTTGGGCTATGTTGTCAAAGCAGAGGAGGGGATACATATTGTAGTGGATCAGTTCTCAGAAATATCAACAGATAGAGTGGTGGATGGCTATGGAGGTCACACACATGTATTTTTCGAGCTCACGCTTAGGGATATGATCATGAGGGTTATGTGTGGTTCAACTCTGGAAGGTAATTTTGAGTACTCGCATGAGTGTGAGGCACCGCAGATGATAGGACTCCATAATGTAATTGGGTACATTTACGGTGATCATGATAGTTGATTACCAGGAACAGTTCAACAATAGCCAAACATACTAGGAGGCACATAGTTGAATCCTATTACTTGGTTTCCTCTAGAGGATGGCATACCAGAGACTTGGCTCATTTTGGTTCCGATGGTTACCAGTGAGGCAAAAAAACAATTAGTACATCAAAAACGTAGTGACAAGGATTAGTTTGCTTTATTTTTCGGACATCAGCAGAGGGGAGGTCGAGACTTACTCTATAGGGAAGGACAAACTTGAGACCATCCATGGACTTTCAATCTTCGACTTAAGTGAGACACTTTCACATTATAGGATTCAGGATGGTGGCTTCAGTCCCTTCAGGGAGATCATCTTAGGGTTCCAGGAGAGGAGGATGCAGATTAGGCACGTTGGTCTGATGATGATGATCAGAGTGGTGCAACATCAACATGGTGGTACCTTTCCAAGATTATTTTAGGACCCTAGGATTACAATGCTTGATAGGCTGACTATTATTAGAGAGGAAAGAACCAACTTTGACTTTCTAGAGTCTACTTTTGGGAGGCTTAGAAGTTTTTTCTTGGAGGAGTGGTCTTTTGTGGAGTTCACCATGTTTATGTAGCTTATGATTCCCTCTTGTATTAGGGGCAGTCAGGTGGATTATTCTATTGGATCCTTACAGACCAATGTTATGAGTAGAGGGTGATTCATGTCTTACAAGATAGTGTGGGATCCCAGTGACTTTGCCATCTATGTTTTTCTTGTGTTCACTCAAAGGGAATTTGTGGACGATATGTTGGGAGATTGTCATGATGATAATTGGATTATTGCAACAGACATGAGGTACTAGAGTATTGATGTATTTCCCTTCTATACTTGGAAACTTTATGACCACATAGACTTATCTAAGATATATGATATTAGAGTGATGATATATTGGATGGGCATGATCCTCGATAGTGGATGTGATCCTTTGAGGAATTACAATGAGTGGATGTAGAGTGAGCACAATGGTTGGCTGACTATGATCAGAGTAGCACAACATCGACATGGTGGTTCCTTTATGAGGATAGCTTGGGACCCTGGGACAAGAGACAATGCGGTAATTGAACTCTAGTTTTCCTCTCATATGTGGCATGCACTCTATCCTCAATCTATCCCATGGCATGAAAATCCTCTACCTATTCCTCCTCACTATACAAGCCTTCTCACTCGGCTACTTCCCTCTTCTTTGTATTCATCTTATACGGTTAGGTTCGTCCATTGCGTGTCACACCTACTCTCTTTATGATTTCCCTGGTCTTCTCACCATCCATCATAATGGGGTCCATTGCTTCCTTCTTCTAGCTACTCTCCATATCCTTCTCCATATTTAAGATCTTCATTAGTGCTTCCCCCAACTCCCCCATGCATGCAAAGTGATCTCTCAAGTGTGGCATGCAATATATCCTCAATCTACCACGTGGCATGAAGATCCTCTACCTATTCCTCCTCACTGTCCAAGCCTTCTCACTCGGCTACTTCCCTCTTCTTTGTATTCATCTTATACTGGTAGGGTCGTCTATTGCATGTCACACCTACTCTCTTTATGATTTCCCTAGTTTTCTCACCATCCATCATAATGGGGTCCATTGCTTCCTTCTTCTAGCTACTCTCCATAGCCTTATCTATATTTAAGATCTTCGTTAGTGCTTCCCCCAACTCCCCCATGCGTGAAAAGTGTTCTAGTTGTCTATTTTGTGATCATCACACCTTTATCATATAATACAATATTGATCGACATGTAAAGTGACTTGATGTACCTCCCTCTAGGTCCCTTAAAGAAATCTTGTGCTGCTACAGTGTATGACTTAGTTGTAATTACTCTAAATTCAGTAATAAACCCTACAATAGTACTATCCAACCGAAAATCTACTGCGTGCGTGAATTTATTATTAGTGCTTTCCAACTGTGCAATATCTTGAGCAGTCCATGCAATTGGTTTAATCCAATTCATGGGATGGGTACCCTTCAAATTTAATATCCACTCTTGCAATATTTCTGGAAAAAAAATGCTTCATGCAAATTAGTAGAAACATACATTTGTAGATATTGATGTAGTGTATACTTGGAACCCTTATTATCTTTCTGCATGAACTCTAACTTATTTGTCTTCAACCATCTTTCAATCTCTTGCTTCATAGGATTCCATGGCCTAAACATCCCTTTTTACTACTACATCTTCTTCACCAAACCCCTTCTTGACTTTCCTTCTAAGTTCTAGCCGGAAACAAAAACATTTTTTGGATGTATGGGCTAACTCAAGTTCTACCTTATTTCTCCAACAAAACCCTTATCATCGTCAGCCCCTCTAGTAAACCAGAAGGGAAAAATTGCACATAGAGTGCATAACGTAGTCTCACCCGAGATGGATTATGGGTGATGGCATGAATCAAGTGTCTACAATCAGGGAAGGGGTTGGGGTTGTTCTTATTACTTCTATTTCCACTTAAACATGCATTTTACCATATTATTCATCGGATCCATTAACTCATTCATTCATAACAATCATTCCACATACATATTTCTAGTGTGCACTATAAGTAACGTCATTCATTCATATATATAATCAATCAACCATAACTGCAAAAATAATAAAACATTTAGACACATTGCACACAGATTTTTACCATGGTTCACCCCCCTTGGGCTACATCCACAAAGTTCTTCTTCTTGTTTTCTTATTCATCAAAAGGTGCTACACATATTACATCATAAGATAATAGAGAGTACTGCGGCAGACCTGTGTCACACCAAGATCCATATTTTGTGACCTGATATGCTCCATCTGAGCTCCACAACTCTCAAAACAGACTTCAACTCCAAATATATGCTCCAAGTACTCAAAAGTCACCCAAATATCTCACACACAAGGATAGAAAAACTTCTAATGATCATGATGATCTAATCTACCTCACACCCCTTATTTATATTCAAAAAAAGGGTTAAACCCTTACAATAGGACTCCAAAACCCTAACCCTAACACAGATAGGTTTGTCCACATATGCGCCAGATTATCCCAAATCATGTTGTGCATGCTGTGTTTCCTCAAAATATGGTGCGCTCTCCTTATTGGTCCAATACGCCTCGTTTGATGCGTTGTTCTCTTGAAAATTATTGCTCCAACAGTAGGAGATATTAGTTTTGTAGCTCATATTTTTGGGGTTATGCTCTGGTTATCTGAGTCTTTCCTTGCTAATGTAAGGACCTTTGTTGATAGTCCTATTTCCTTCACAACATGATATTGGGACTACAATGGGGTTATAGGGACTCATATCTTTCTACGCAAGGGATTGTATTAGGGACCTTTGATGTATGATTATTTTGTAATGTTGGAGCTGCTAAAATAAAGATGTGTTTGGGCCCTAAAATTTCTTATCATAATGATCTGCTATGATGTGTATGAATCTATTTTTTATCATGAAATTACTTCTTTCTTGTATGGTTAAGTATTTAATCACTATTTATGCATATCTTTGGGATCTGTCACATGTCTCTAATCAATGTTACGGTAAATCCAATGTTGCATTATATTTGACTCACTTCATCATCCAGGTCTCAGCTACGCCTCAGGTGAGACTTCTTTCCCTTTCAGAAGGATGAATATGCCAACATTTCTAGACTACAATGATGCCTTTTGTTTGCAACCTTAGAGAACCTCAGTCTCAATATTGCACTAACAAATGGTTATGTTGTTGGGACCTGATATTTAAAGAGAGTTTCTACATGATGCCTCATTGGATTTATAAATATGATGTTGAGAATCTGTGGAAAAGAAGGTGTGATGTGTTCATACAATAGGAATCCAAGTTGCAGCACAAAAGATTTAGGTTTTTGAAAAGTGTTGTCTTGATTTAGAAGCTGCAAGTGACTAGTATGATATCTTTTGGATCAGATTCCTTGAAGAGTTATTTCACTCATTAGAGCGGTTGCAAGAAGCACCAGAATACAAAGATCTTGTTAAAAGAAGATATAACTGGATTGATGAGGGTTTATTGACTCTTCACCATTTAGATAATTAGATATCACATTTTGTGGATTTTCGGGTCTAGGCTACCTTGGAAGCATATATTATCAATTTTTCTACAGAGAACCCCCAATGTTTTTCAAAATAAAAAGTTGTATTCAAAGAAGGAGCCTGAGGAAGATTGTTATCAGAAATATTTGTTTGGCTCAAGTTATTTCTAGTGGAATAATAGATGATACATATTCCTTTAGTTGATATGGAAACATAAACCCCTATGCTTGGGGGAAGGTGATTTGCGGGAGTGTTCATGAGTTATCATAACAAAAGCGTTTCTGGAGATGGGGAGGCGACAAGAGGAGAATGCAAGAAATGAATGAGCTTTGAGGAGGGATTTGGCTTTTGAAAATAGGTGGCAAAACCAGATGAGAAAGGTAATGAAGAGAATCAATCAGTCATGAAAGGAGATTGGTTGTGATGGTAGTTGAAGAAAAGATTTAGAGAAGTTGCAAGAGTGGCAAAGACGTAGAAGGCTAGCCATTCGATGGTTGAAGGAGATATTGGTTTTTGGCTTGTATTGTGTGTTTTCCATTGATGTTTTGCAACTGCTAAAGTAGCCATTGGATTGTTCTGCTTAGTCTAAATTCATAATAAAATATTCTAGGATTCTCTTCTATTCCAAGTGTATCTAGGATGTTTGCAATATGTTTGATTGAATGTCTTTAGTATAATGAATGAAAAATATTTATGGAAAAATATAGCATAATTGCATAGAAATTAGTAAAATACCTGCCTATCTTTATTGGGGATATTACAGTGGTGTCAAAGTTGGTGATCTTTCCAGCATGTGATTGCATGAGGGAACTTTCCTTGGCTAGAGAAAAAAAATTGGGGTCATTTTGCAGAATTGTTTTAGGGAAGAAAGAAGGTTGCGCACTCCAGGCTCAGATTTGAAGCTTTCTTAGTATAATTTTCCAAAAAAAAATCGGTATTTGAATTCCTCTCAGAAAAATACCAAATTTCAAAAAGCAAATCAGCCAAAACGGAATCCCGAAGCTAAATTTATCATCATTTTAATTTCGACAAATTTTCAGGGTTTTTCCATAAAAAGTCGTGCGATTTATTACAGAAGAACTAGAGAAACATGGAACCATAAGTAGTCAAATGGATCCAGATAATATGTATATTTCAACATGGAGAGTGCTATTCCATGTACACGTGTTAGTTTTAAAGGGTTACATAAATGGATAGAATCATAAATGGAAGATTTTTTACCTACTTTCCTTCCTTCCTCGCCAATCAAGGAGCTGAAGCCTATGGGGGAGGAATTAATGGTGAACCTTCTCTAGACATAAGAAATAATAAAGAATATATTGTAGTAGTATAAATCTTAAAGACAATCTAAGTCATGAAACAAGGAAATATTGGGTAGATATACAAAGGAAGTATCCAAGAGCCTCTATGAGGAGTTTGGTTTAGAGTGTGGTAAATCAAAAACCTTATATCAACATACAAAAGAGCATGAGGAAAGCACAAATAATTTACCAAGTGGGATTCATAAATAAAATGAGACCATGTTCATAAGCTCTCTTCCGCCATATGAGTATTTGTATCAATAAGAATCACATATTTCACCTATGAGGTTTCAGGTTGAGGACAAAGTGGAAGAGCATGCAAAGGAGGAACCTCATTTAGATTTATGGGTATACGAGGGGAGTCATGACTCAGAGATGGTTGAATCTATACATGTTTGGAAGTATGGAGGTTATGAGTTACCTCTTGTGGAGGGTCCATTAAAGGCTCTGGTGGATTTTGTAGAAGTATTCAGTGGGACCATGCTTCAGGGACCAGATGATAGTGACAAGGATACATCCCTTGCTTGGTGGCATGGATATATTTAATATGTGTGGGATCCTGGGTCAAATGACACTAGTAGAGTGAGTGTATATGAGGATACAAAAAAATATACAAGATACAGGATGATACAATGGGAGGCAACAGTTCATGTGACACTACTCGATAATTATGAGGATGAAATACCTTGTGAGGTTGACCTCATTTCTCAAGAGATGCATATCAGAGATGAGAGAGAGGTAGTTGATAATGAGGAGGATGTGATTGCACCCCGACAGAGTTTGGAGTACCAATTATTGGAACAAATTGTGAAAGTATTGAAAAGGGAAGATGGTACTCATAATATTATTAAAGATCTTATGTGGAAGACTTAGATAGAAGAGAGAAAAAAAGAGTTTCATATCGGATCACTACTGCTCAATTACACAACATCAAAGAATCACTAGAGAAAATGAAATATGATTACTTACAGTTTTTCATGGATAGGGACCTTTCTCTTTAGTTTGTTGAAGAAAAGGTAAGGGAGACTGAGGAGCTTTGTTACAAGATTATCATGGCAGCCTCTTCATCATTGAAAACAACAATGAGTCCACCATATTTAGTAGTAGTGACACATGAGGGAATGAGTGGCACTCATGATATGCAGGAGGAGCCCCTTGTTATGAGTCCACACAAAGAGAATTCAGATTTGCAAGTGTTTGAAGAGAGTTTTTACACAAAGGGTTTTGATCATTTGTCTAGTTTTCATCATAGGGAGCATGAACCGTTTCTTTAGGCGCAAGGCTTAGCTACATAAAAGTAGTTGAGAAAATTCCTTGTGGACCAGCCAACAAGGATGTGTATGCACCAATTGATTGGGGAACAAAGTATAGGGTGGTTGTGGATAAATCACTATGGGATCCTAGTTCACTTGATATTAGGGGATGGATTGATACAGTGGGGTGCAGTGGTATACAACAGTATATAGTGTTGTACGATGGTATGTAGTGGGATTTTGGGACATTTGCCCCTGGGAGGCCTTCAAAAAGAGACTTCAAACATATCATTGAGTGTGTTTCACTTAGGATTGATGAGTGGATGGACAAGCCTCATGGAGAGGTATATCCATTAGATATCGATCCTCGAGTGGGGTATCACCACAGTAGGGATATAAAGGAGGATACATATAGGTTTTATCTTTGACATTACCATGAGTCCTTGGTCATACTATTAGGTTTGAACAACGCACTTGACACTTTCTAGTTTTGCAGTCAGTGGAAATAACATCTAGTGCCATCTTCTGAGGCCAACAGTATATTCTGAAGGACATGGAGAGTTCATCCAAGTCAGTCGGAGGTGGAAGGAAATATTATAGCCATATCATAATTCTTTTGTTTGGGCTATGTTGTAAGAGCAGAGGAGGGGATACATATTGTAGTGGATCAGTTCTTATAAATATCAACAAATAGAGTGGTGGATGGCTATGGAGGTCACACACATGTATTTTTCGAGCTCACGCTTAGGGAGATGATCATGGGGGTTATGTGTGATTCAACTTTGGAAGGGAATTTTGATTACTCGCATGAGTGTGAGGCACCGCAGATGATAGGACTCCATAATGATGTAATTGGGTACATTTAGGGTGATCATGATAGTTGATTACCAAGAACAGTTCGACAGTAGCCAAACATATTAGGAGGCACATAGTTGAATCCTATTACTTGGTTTCCTCTAGATGATGGAATACTAGAGACTTGGCTCATTTTGGTTCCAATGGTTACCAGTGAGGCAAAAAACTATTAGTAGGTCGACAACGTAGTGACAAGGATTGGTTTTCTTTGTTTTTGGACGTCGACAGAAGGGAGGTCGAGACTGACTTTATAGGGAAGGATAGACTTGAGACCATCCATGGAATTTCAGTATTAGACCTAAGTGAGACACTTTCACATGATAGGATTTAGGATGGTGGCTTCAGTCCCTTCAGGGAGATCGACTTAGGGTTCTAAGTGAGGAGGATGCAGACTAGGCGTGATGGTCCGATGATGATGATCAGAGTGGTGCAACATCAACATGATGGTACCTTTCCAAGATTATTTTAGGACCCTAGGATTACAATGCTTGACAGGTCGACTATTATTAGAGAGGAAAGAACCAACTTTGACTTTCTGGAGACTACTTTTGGGAGGCTTAGAAGTGGTTTCTTGGAGGAGTGGTCTTTTGTGGAGTTCACTACGTTTATGTAGCTTATGATTCCCTCTTTTATTAGGGGCAGTCAAGTGGATTCTTGTATTGGATCCTTACAGACAAAAGTTATGAGTAGAGGGTGCTTCATGTCTTATAGGATAGTGTGGGATCCTGGTGAATTTACCATCTATGGTTTTATTGTGTTCACCCAAAGGTAATTTGTAGACGATATGTTGGGAGATTGTCAGGATGATAATTGGATGATTGCAACAGACATGAGGTACTAGAGTATTGAGGTCTTTCCCTTCGATACTTGGAGACTTTATGACCACATAGACTTATCTATGATATATGATATTAGAGTGATGATATATTAGATGGGCATGATCCTCGATAGTGGATGTGATCCTTTGAGGAATTACAACTTGTGGATGTAGAGTGAGCACAATGGTTGGATGACTATGATTAGAGTAGTGCAACATCAACGTGGTGGTTCCTTTATGATGATAGCTTGGGACCCTGGGACAAGAGATAATGAAGTAGTTGAAAAAGAGGTGATAGCTATTTGTTTCTCTCATGAGTTTGATTTCGTAGGAAAGTAGTACATTTATGAGATGATCGAGTTATTTCAGCACTAAGTAGCCTTGTCTGCTAGAGGTTTTCGGGATGCCTCTTATGTATGGACAATGCCAGACCACACCTTGACTAGAGCATGTTTGACATCTTACGTGGAAGTTTGGGATCCTAGTATCATCTTCAATTTCAGTTTGGATCAATCAATGGAGTGTCAAGTCATGATGGCATTGCTTGAGGACAATAAATCTTTGGGAAGGGAGGATTTGTCATGTCCCCATTTTTGGGTTTCCCTATTTTGTAGTAGAAAGGAATTTTGTGGCTTTTTAATGAAGAAAAAAGGATTCAAAGGGGGTCATTAATGTCATTTAGTTATGGGATATTATGTATTTAAAGTGACATTAAATAATTAACCACTTAAGTATTAAAATGTAATTTTAATGTTTAATTAATAATTAAAGGAGAAATAAGGATTATATTTGATTTAGTAAAAAACGGGAAAATTCTAGAAGAGATGATTTAGTCCAAAAGGGGAAGTTCTAGAAGGCATGGTGGAAGGATATAGAAGGGGTTGGAAAAGTATAAAAGAAGGGTAACCCCTCACTTATGATTATGATTATGATTTGATATCTTATTGGAGTGCTCTTGTATCAAGCATTTTCATTGGGGTTTTGGGAAAAACCCTTCCATTATTGGTTTGGTTTTGGTGGTGCAATATCCATCCTAGCTAGACAAGGAGGAGGATCCATCCAAGATCTTCATTGCAGCTTCATCTTGGGTTTGTTTTCAGTTTTGGGTTTTAGTGATTGTCTTGGAGAAGTTGTGGCACTTGGAGGGTTGGATCTCATATGTTGAGGGGGTTGTGACATGATTCCAAGTTTTTGGCTTGTATTGTATGTTTTACATTGATGTATTGCAGTTGTTATAGTAGCCATTGGATTGTTGTGTTCAGTCTCCATTCATAATAAAATAGTCCATGATTTGCTTCTATTGCAAATGTACCTAGGATGTTTTCAATATGTTTGACATAATGCCTTTAGTAGAATGAATGCAAAATATTTGTGGAAAAAAAAACATAATTGCATAGAAATTCATAAAATCCCTGCCTAGATCTATTGGGGATATTATGCATGAATTCTAATGGAAGGTACAAATTTCAAGGTTGTATGGATGTATCAATTTGTGTGCCAAGAAGAGATTTAAAATGTCATCTCGTAAAGTGCACCATGAGGGACAATGATGGAACCTAGGCATGTTTATACTCATTTTTCACGATTTTTCACAAGGTTCATGAATTTGAGGTCTATTTATTTATTTGATTTAATTTATAATAGTCTTATCTCAATTTTCCATTAATGAGCATTTAATGCATTTTTTTATGCACCAAAGAGGGTGAAATTGAACTAGTTTGGAAATTGGTCGACTTTATGGTCAAATTTCTCAGAATTTCACATGGATTTCAACGGTGAAGTTATTTTCTTGTTTTGAGTAATGGAATTTAAGAGAATTCATTAAATTAGCATATGTGAGTCATTTTACATGTGATTTTTTATATTGGAGATGATGAAGGAAATTTTCATCAGATTAAAGGGAACTTAAAGATGAAACAAAAGTATGTAATTTGAGTTCTTTTATTTTATGTTGTGTCACCTCATCATTAAGCAAAATGTATCTTCAATTTATGAGTTTTTGGGTAAAAAGCACATCATTAGAATTGTGTAAACCGCCCCAATACTATCAGTAAATTAATTTTGAATCAAGTTATATGCTACATGTATATATGTAAAGAGAGAAGTGGTGTCGAAGTATTTTTAGATCAAGAAGGATTTGAAAAAACTCCTCAATTCAAAAATCATCTTCCAAGTTAGGCATTCGATTTGGCTAGCCAATCTAGTGCCTGTTAGAAATAAAATTGGTGATATTTATCTTTGTGTTGATTTCCAAAACTTGTAAAACGCTTATAAGAAGGACAACTATCTTGTCCCATCCATGCAACATATCCTGCAATTGTTATTAGGATCTAAAATGTTTTTACTAGTTGATGGTGTTGGGCCCTCCGTTTTTTGGAATGACAAAGTTTGGGGAAAAGAACCACATGTCAATTGGAAAAGCAATGAAAACCACCAGAAATATCGAGCACCAGCTGGACAAGTAGAAAAAAAGTCCAAGAGAAAAGAGATTAGTAGGAAAAATCTCGAAAAATAGTGGAAGATGCAATACCCAAGGAGGAATAAAGATTCCAAGAAATGTCCAAGGGAAAAATATAAATATGGGAGCTTTGTAATGGGAAAGTGGTTGGTTGTTGGTTGTTGTTTGATGGTTGGTTGGTCGTATTTGTCACTTATATTATTGATGTTGAGTAGGTGTTGGATGTATGCGATGACCCGGGTTCTACCTTAGTACTCCAACAAAACCCTTATCACCATCGATCACTTTGGTAAAACAGAAGGAAATAGTACGCACATAGTGCATAGTGCAGTCTCCCTCGAGATGGATTATGGGTGATGGAATCACTCAGGTGTCTTCAATCAGGGAAGGGGTTGGGGTTGTTTTTATTACTTATATTTCCACTTAAACATGAATTTTACCATATTATTCATTAGATCCATTAACTCATTCATTCATAACATTCATTCTTCATACATATTTATAGTGTGCACCGTAAGTAGCGTCCTTCACCTTCTGCAGTGAAACCACAGACTTAGTTCACCTTCTACAGTGCTAACTCCAGTGCATGAAACTTATTTTCTAAGTTTGTCACTTTCTCCTTAACATGTGCACTCTTTCCTGCTAGTATTTCCAAAACCTCCTTTGTCATATGCTCTTTCTACATGCACCTGTGCCAAGATAGCTTTCTTTGTTTACAGTTCATTGATCATTTTTTCGACCTCTTACTGAAATGGATCCAACTGAGACTGCCTTGATTATTTCTCCTCTTACACAATCTTTACCTCTCCCTGCCAATATTTCAACTCCTGCGTGACCTTCAATTTCAGGGATATGTCCATGGTCTTGTGCCTCTTCTTCAAGTCTTCAACCACACTGTTCAACTTTTCCTCTCTCTACTATAGCTACTCGATCTTCTCATCCTCTTCCAGGTTGGTCCAAATATGTGTAGTTCTATCATATAACTGTGCCACTTATTTTACCTCCTACGTTATGATATCTACGTGTGTAGTAGCCTCCTCTCTCTGTTCTCGTACCTCTGGAGTTGTCCTAGGAGTTAATTTCTTTGTTAACTCTATTATCTCTTATTTTTACTTCTCCATTGTCTATGCAATATTTTGTATCTTCTATTTTTCTATAACTTCCTGGGTCTGCACGCAGTCTAGGATGCTACTGTATAATTTTGCAAGCTTCTTCTCTAAGTTATTTTCTCACTAATTCTCTTCCTTCTTCTCTAGCATTATTTGTTCACAAGTCACTTGTAATATCTCCTTCACCTCCCAGTCGAGCGCTAGGTTGGTGGCATCTTCCCTAGCTCTAAATTGAACCTCATGCATCATGCTTTCTTGAAACCTGTATAATGCCTTTGCGGGTATGTTCACCATAACCAACTCTAGATGTTCCAAATCCTTCACTGGTTTTTTCATTGTGTCTTCATCTACTACCAACATTTATTTTGTGACCTTGAATCTATCACTTCTCATTACCACTGTCTAAACTGTCTCTTCTTGATCTTTCTGCGTTGATGCTTCCTCTGATTTTTATTTCTGTTGTGTTGTACTTAGTTGTGGCCTCTTTAAAATATCATGCACTTCCATTATTGTCTCCATAATCTCTTCTCGTTGTGCTTCTTATGTTAGTAGTGCATTGTCCCCTCTATCCTATACTTTGTCTACAATGAATTATGCATCATCTTCTGTAATATTAAGGACTGGAGGGTTCTTGTGATACTTCATCTTCTTCCTTATTTCTCCCTCCTATGTTCCAGTCATCTTCTTCGGTAGGGTTGAGGTATGCGCCTTGGTTTTCTTCATCTCTAATTCCTCATCCTGTACTTCATTTAGACGAGAGATATCCCCCTTCTCGCCATCCCATTTTAATTCTTCCCTTGACACTGTATATTTCTTTCTTGTTGCTCCACTTCCCGAAGCTTGATCGCGCTCTACAACCTTCCTTGTATTATCTGTTGAATTTCCTGTCTTCTTTGATGTCCTTTCTTCTGCTTGATCCTTGGGCTTTGTTCCTTTATTTTGTGTGAATAGGACCTTCCACTACCCAGACCAATCCTTCATGATCCAGTCTACTTCCTCACGCCATGTGTAAGGCCTCATATCAAACCACTTCTTCTTTGGATCTCTCATGTTCAGAATCCACATATGGTGTATGGAAGCCTTGAAATTAGTAATCCCTTCATTTTCCTGGACAACTTCGATTGGGATCTGTTAGCGATATTTCTTGTAAAGGGAGTTAGAATGCAAAGAATGGGTCAAAAACCCACTTGTCCTAAGTTCGGGACGCAAATGCGTATGTGTTTAATTGGAAATCAACTCTGGACGGTAGGATTTCACGCCCCCATATCAACGACGCTAATCGGATTCCGGAGCCCCCCCACCTTTCTACCTTTAAGCGGAGGGGGGGGGTCCGGAA